>JAESUZ010002412.1:1800000-2224695 GCA_017311185.1 Proteles cristata cristata
ACAGCCATCAGGCGTGAGAGGGGTGCGATGCAGTACCTGCTCTGTCCTCAGGGTGCGCCCTGGACTCCATGGTGGGAATGCTGGTGGGAATGCATGGAAGGATCTGCCGCACTCTTTCCTTGCGAGATCGCAGTCCGGTGGTGGAGACTGATATGCCAACAGACTGCTCGAAAATAATATAGCAAGTGACATGGGAAGTGTAAACTCTTACCACTCTGTGACCTCTGAGGAGGCACCGAGCCTTGCTGAGACTCAGTTTTTTCATCAGTAAAGTGGATGGATTAACAGGGTTCTCGTGAGGATTAAGCTCATGCAATGTGCACACAAGAAGAACTCTGTGAACTAGCTGCTATTACTGTTACTTGAAAGCTATGCCTGTATAGGAAGATTCATCTAGCGGCCTTGCTTATTGAAGTGGAATGCTGCTGCTCTGAGCTCATGTGATGATCGCTCCATGCTACTTCCTGGTAACCACCTGCTCTATTCCAGGGCCCAGGCAGGGAAACTGAGGCCTCCTGGGTCTGCTCTGGCTGTGAGACCTCTCCCAGATGAGACACCGAAATGCATGCCACCTTGTCATTTCTGCTGGTCAGCTAGAGGTGGGGCCCCGGAGATGCCAGGGTCTGTCTGGGCACCTTAGAAAGGCACAGGGGCAGGTCCTGGAGTCAGGCAGCCCTGGCCAGAGTAGACAGCGAGCTAATTCCAGTTCTGTCTGGTTCCACAGAAACTCCACCCTTATGGCTCTCTCCAGCAGGAGACGGGGCCTGCCAACTCAACCAATGCTACCCAGGATAGAAGCTTTACCTCATCAGGACAGACTCTGATTGGCTGAGCAAACCCAAGGGCGGGACTCTGCTTCTGGCAACTTAACCCTTTCTTGGGCATCCCCTACCACACAGTAACCTCACCTCAACTGGACCCAAAACGGAGGACCAAGATGGTGGGCCTAGGGTCATCTGAAGGGAGTGGCCCCACGGGTGTGTGTGGACCGGCATCACAGAGGCCCTGTGGGGACACGCAGACTGGCATCAGAAGGTCCCAAATGGAGAAGATTCAAACTTGTTCCCTACAAGGAAGGAGGAGAAGACATAGCATCTGGGCTCCCTGTGGTTCCAGTGCCTGCCTTGGGGGCAACAGGAGAGAGGTTGGCAGAGGGCAGCCCTGTTGGAGAACCAAGTCATCGTCCTCCACTGCCAGAAGATATCTCCACTCATTCACTTAGTTTTCATCTGTACTCATTCATTCATTTCTTCATTCAGCGGATATTTTGGGGACATCCACTTTATGCCAGGCTCTGGGCTAGGAGCTGGGGATTCTGTGGAGAACGAGGTGGTCATGGCCCCTGCTTTTATCAAGATTTCAGTTCCTGTAGGGGAGGGAGCATTAAATAGATCAACACCAACACATACACACATGCACACACGCGATTACAAACTGATCACCTATGAAGACAAAGATCCTTTTAAGAGAGAATATTATTTAGATTACTGTTGGGGGGGGGGGTTGTGGGAGGGGGATGGGCAGGGACTCTATCATAACTTTGAAGTTGAGACCTGCAGGCCAGAAAGGGGTTAGCCAGTCAAAGACTTTGGAAGGAGTGTTCCAGCAAATGGAACAGCCCGTGGAGAGTACCTGAGATGGGAAGGAGCTTGGCGTGTTGGGACCAACAGAGGCCAGGCCAGTGTGGCTGGAGATGAGTGGTGAGGTGGACCAGGTGTATTCGTTCTCGATGCAGTGGGAAGCCATTGGAGGCTTTGAGAAAGGGAGTCAGTCTCAGGTACATTTCTAGAAGATCAGAGGGCCCAAGGAGGCACCCAAGCCGGTGTGAAGAGATCAGTTAGGGGGTCCCCTCATTCTTCCAGGTGAGGGGCAATTGTGGCCTGTCCTGGGTAGTGCTTGGGCAGGTAGGTATGTGAATTTCTAGACCCTCAGATACAGTGGAGGCCCTGGGATGAGAAGAGAGGACTCCCTGCCCCCCACCTCCCCTTGTTCTCCTCTACTTTGTCTTGCTCTCTCAGTGACCTGCTAGGACCTACTAAGGGACAGTGATTGGAGCCCAGCCGGCTCACTGCCTGGAGCCCAGGGTTGGACAGCTCTCATTCCCTTCTCTAACTGCCAAGACCTAGAGGGAGGGAAGCCCAAGGTCATGGGACTGAATGACAGAACTCGTACACAAAACATACATATAGGAACCATGGTCACCTGCATAGAAAAGGGGGTCAAAGAGGCTAGAGAGATAGCTCAGACCAGAAAAGCCCCTGGACCTTGGTTGGTCTCTACATCGCATCCTAGAATACCTTCTCAGTGTCTTTAGAGAGGGCTCTTATGCCTGGTGAGGATGCCCAGCTGCTGGGGCCACTTGAACTCCAAGAAGGATGGCCCAGAAGAAAAGATGTTGTCACCTCCTATTTAGGCAAGATCAGACACCCCCTGAACAGGGGATGGGATGAATCTGCCAGCCACCAGGCCAATGCCCCCTCCCAGCAGGGGATTAGGCTGGGCCTGCGGCGGGGCAACTGATACCCAGCATCTGTCGGCCAGGACTCAGCCCGCAGGGTTAATTCTGAGAGGCGGAGTGGCTGCCTCCATACAGACAGCAAGCTGCACTTTGATTTCATTTGATTCCCTTATAAAATGACATTAAGGGGAATGTGAGGCCCAGGAGACTCGCCTGTCTGGGAAGGCAGCAAGCTTGACTCTCCCGGACCTGGTGACCTACCTCTGTCCACCAGACAGGTGCAGAGGACAGGCGCTCTGGCCACAGTGAAATGGAGAATCAGAACACAACCCGGAGCCCTGGGGACAGGGCTTTCCTCCCAGCCGGTCCCAACACGCTGCTGACTTGGGGTGCTAGTCCTGGCTGCTGCTGGGGGGCATGGACGTCAGCTCCTAGAGGGCCTGGGCTGGTCTTCCCGGTGACTGTGGTGAGCCACAGCGCCACTGCTGCTCTGCCTCTCCAATCGATGGGACAATTCATTTGGCTTCCTGGGCTGGAGAAGATGAAATATGAGCAGGTGGCTGCTGCTCCTCGGCATCGCGGTCCGTCCTAGCCATCCAGGATGATGCACACCCTATCGAAAGTGCATCTGAGAGTCATGATCACGGGAAACATGGCTGGGCCCCGCCCTCCACATAAATCATGCTGAGAAGCCTACACAATGGTCTCCTTCCTGACAGTCCAATTGTCTTGCTTTGGTGTCTGGGGCCGGGGAGCCGGGAGGATGGGAGCACAACCATTTATTGTTGAAAGGCCATCTGTGCGATTTGAATACAAAGTGATCCCTTAAGTTCCCTTCACACCCTCTGATCCCATTTTTCATGCTCGATTGTGTCTCAGGCACTGGGTCTTTTGAAACTCTGACTCTCCTGTAAGCAGCCATGCCCAGTCACTGCTGGCCTGGCCTTTTGACCCTTTGGGAGCTGGAACCTCTTGGAAATCATGATGACATTTATTTATGTATATCTTTTTAAAACATTCTTTATTTAAAATATTTTTTGTTAAGTTCTGCCACCCAAGCCCTCATCTCTCACACATGGCACCAGTGGGGTCTGCCAAGTGAAGGCAGAGGGAATTTGTGGGAGGGGTCCCCACAGGGACAGTAGGGGCTTCCGAGATAGCGACTGGGGTCCCCAGGCATCATCTCCCCAGGCCACCAGCAGCCTCGCTGTACAGATGAAAGGGATTAAAACTCGGAGGAGTTAAATGATTTATCCAAGGTCACACAGCTGGTTTGAGCTTGTCTTCAAACCAAAGCCTTTCAAACCTAACCCACTGCTCTTCCCAGATGCAAAGTTCTGGTTCTTAGGGATGGAAGTAGAGAAATCAATTGTCTCCTTCTGGAAGAGGCAGGGGGATGATATCCTTCAAATAGAAGCCATGGTCCTTTAAGCTCTGGAGCAGATGGTTTAGGACAAATTAACGGGATGTCTTCTCCATGCAGGGGAGAATAAGCTTCCAAAGTTTGGATGTCTGAGGGGTGGCTCAGAAACGCTCAAGAGCTTCACGCCAGATTTGATATGAAAGGCAGGGTGGAGCTCCTTAAGACAGGATCACAGGGGCCCTGGGACCTGTGGGCTGATGGCCCTTCCCCTTTTGAGTCTGGTGTTCAAGAGAATCAGCAGACACGGTGTTGGGTGCCCAGCAACGATGGAAATGTGGCCAAAGGCAGAAAGGGACGGCTTCAGGTTCAGGACCTGGTATGCTTGAGCATGAGTCTCGGAAGCTGGCCTTTGACTTAAGCAGAATCTTCTCTGTGTTGTGGGCCCAGATTTTACTAATTGACTGGCTCCAAGTCTCACCCCAAAGTGCCTGGGAATCAATTGGACTGGATTTCAGATACCCCCTCAGAAAGCAGGCTCTTTTCCCTGAAAGGGTCAACCGTTTTCCCACCTCTCTAGTTTCCCTGTCTTTCCTGCTTGAAGCCCACCTGGCGATGGACAGACCACCTGCTTTGCTGTCTTGCTCTTCGCCTCAGCTATGGTGCTATTCTTGTTTTTGCTTTTAATGAAGACAGCACAACCTTACCTTCCATCCTCTCTTGACCTTATCTTCCCTCAAGCCTTTCTCTGAGCCGAGCTACCATCCTGCAATTGGTTTAAGGGCAGACTACTAATACTAGATGATTTGGGGAGCAGTTATACTATGATCTGTGTTGTCTCTTTAATCCTCACTACGGCCTCATGAGGTTTATTGTCCCCGTTACACATCTACTCTTGGTACACCCAACTGGTAGATAAAGATGCCGAGTCTTAGAGACGTTAAGGAACTTGCCCAAGATCACACAGCTGAGAGGCTAGGATTGGGACAAGGCAGCCCAGCTCCAGAGCACCTGCTTTTGATTGCTCTGTGCTCCTGCTTCCCGGCAATCACAGGCCATCTGACCTGCACCCAGACCACGTGGGACGCTGTTGTCGAAATAAAGCCTAGGTCTCAGCATGGACCGCAGGTCTCTTCCTGGGCACCCAGTACTCCTGCTTTGTGGTTGCAGCCCAGCCACGCTGCATGATTTCCCCTTCTCCTAACTCCCTGTGCACATTCACGTTTAGGCTGTTTCTTCCTACCCAAGGTCGCCCACCCTCTGCTGTCCCTGTAAGATGCAATCCCCAGCCTTTAAGGTCTGGCCCCTCTCTTGAGACACCTTTTCCAGGCATAGGTCATGGCTTCCTTCTCTGGCTCCCATGGGATTTGTTCATCCTTAGCACAGGGCGTTAAGCAGACGTGTCTTATCTGCAAGACTCTGAGCTCCTCGGGAGCCAGTGGAGGGCATAATCTTATTTATTTCCTGTTCAGTTACTGCCCCATCCTTAGTACAGGCTCAGTAGACGTTGTAGAATTGAATTGGGTCATATGAGTCAAGCTTCTCATGTTCTAGAATTTAAATGAGGAAACTGAGGCTCAAAAAAGGGAAGTGACCTGGCTGCAGTCATGGGACAAGTTAGTGGCCAAGGGTTCCTGACGCTCTTGTTCAGAACTTTCTCTGTTGTACCTACAGTTTGTGAGACCAGGGCCCGGGTCCCTATTCGGCTTATTAAGCAATCTGGCCAGGTTCATTTCAGGGTCATGGATACTACTGTATTCCATGCTGACTCCTAGCATCCTCGGAGGCAAAGGAGAATTGACCAGAACTGCTCCCATGACTCTCTTCCCCAGGTCTGTGGGGCTCAGGGAGAGGGGAGGTTTCCCTGAAGGTCTTGGTTTGAATCCTGATTTTGTTGGTAACTCACTGTGTGACTTTGAGCAAATCACTTTATCTCTCTGATCATCTCCTTTCTTTACTGAGAGAAACCAGGGAGTTGAATGTAGGTGATTTACAAGAGTCACCTTCAAAGCCTCAGGACTTTAATAGCATGTTAAGGAAGAAAGAAAACAGACATTTTGGTCTTCACATTGAAATAAGAGTGTATGCACCTGGATATATACAAATGCTATATACAAGGCTGATATATACCACGTACTCATGACACATAGGTATACTTGTGGATTTTGTAAGGGAAGGGTCCGCATTACCGGTACACACCTTATAAACCCGCATTACCGGTACACACCTTATAAACACACCCCTGCCACCTCCCTACCCAGAGATGCCTCCTTCCATGCTGGCTCCTGGGAAGCCAGTTACAAGGAGCATTCCAACCCAGAGTCTTCCCCCCTTCCTTCTTCCTTTCTACTCACTGCACTCTTTTGTTTGAACTTCACATATATACGTACGCATGTGTGTTCTTTAGCCTTCCCAACTACTGAGGTTATGGCCTAAGGCTAACTTTCAAGTGAAATTTATGGTAATCAATACGTAATGCCTTTCGTTTCTCATGTGGTCAGAATCTCCTTTGGACTCTTCCCCCGAAGTCACCATTGACTTGTTTCATTGCCTTTAATGTACATCATCTTTTACTCAAAAACTACTCCAGGTAAATTTTCTAAAACAGCATCTTTTAAATGTTCACGTTTTTTCCGTTCTGTTGGCCCTTGTGGAAGAGCGTTAAGGGTGGGTTCATGGGGCTAGCCTAGGAAACTGACCACCATTTATAACAGTGATTTCAGTGGGAAAATGCATTCTGAGACCCTAATCAACTCTCAGATGGACTTTGGGAACACAACTCAGCACATATCCCAAAGCAGGTGAATATATTGTTTGTTTTATGAGTGACTAGAATTTTGATAGAACCGTAGACCCTGGGAACATGGAATCGAAAATCATGCCTCCTCTTACACCAAGATGAACTGATTAATAAGCTGATTTATAGAAACCAAGACCAGGTTGGGGTACCTGGGGAGCTCAGTCGGTTGAGCGTCCAACTTCGGTTCAGGTCATGATCTTGCGGTTCATGGGTTTGAGCCCCACATCGGAGCCTGCTTCAGATTCTGTGTCTCCCTCTCTCTCTGCCCCTCCCCCACTCATGCTCTGTCTCTCTTGAAAATAAACATAAAAAAAAAAAAAAGAAGAAGAAGAAAAGAAACCAAGACCAAGAGAGGGGCAAGGACTTGGCCAAAGGCCAAGCAGTTGGTCTAGAATTGTAAGTAGGATGCAAACCCCTAGCTTCTAGGCCAGTGTTCCTCTCTGGTGACTTTTGAAGATTCAGCCAGGTGGATGGTGGGGAGGGGCACAGATTGTCCTAGAGATGCTCCCCTTGTCTCACTCAGCTGTGTTGTCATTAGGAAAAGTAAGTCACCACTTTGGGCTGTAATGGAAATAGTGAGAAACGATCCAGCTCATGGCGGGGGAGGAGGCCCTCTAGTCAGCTGGCTGGTCTGTAAATTCCTGGTGTGTTCTTGCTGGAGCGGAATGAATGGGGCTGCTGTTTTACCTGGAGCTCTGGGCCTGGCCGGGCTGGTGGAGATGCTCCCTGTGGTCTGCTCTAAAAATAGCGGTGGGAATGTAGCTGAGGGGAAGAGGAGGGGGCTCCTTTGGGAGCTGGGTGGGGTGCCTCACCCCCTTCCTCTTCCTGCCAGGCCCTATGTGAGGAAGGGCCGTAGATTCAGAGGGCTTCGATCTGGGAGGGTCCAGGAGCCGGCAGCCTTCACACTCTGTCACACTCCGTGCAGGCCCAGAGAGGGGAAGGCCTGGCCAGCGGTTCCCGAGCCCAGGGAGAAGGTCCGAGCTGGCAGACTCTCCTGCTGCTTTAGCAGGGCAGCCGCGGGCCTTGGGAGGTTTCTCTCACTGCCTCTGGGCGTGCACAGGGCCTGGGAACTCCTGGGGCCGGATGTGGTTGGGCTTCCTGAAAGTCGCCCGGCAGGCGAGCAGTACTGACCAGTCTGCCCCAAGCCCTGACCTCTGCCAGCTGGCCTTCCCTCTGCCGGCGTCCCCACCCTTGCTGACCTGTGCTTCTGTCGCCCCCTGGACTGTCTGCAGGGATGGTGGACACGGGCCTAAAGGACAGAGGGCCGGCCAGCTCGGGACCCTTCTCTGCCCTTCCTCAGGAGCCAGCAGACTAGATGAGGTAGAGGTGGGGAGCTGGGTTCAAACCCCAGCCCTGCTTCTCACTAGCTGTGCAATTACTGGTGGATCACGCAGCACCTGCCAAATGCTGATGGGAGTCTTGTGAGGATTAGAGGGGATGGTCTGTGCCAGTGCCTGGCATGCGGTAGGTACTCAGTAATGGGGCCATTGCCAGATCAAGTGTGAACACCTGCTTGACTTTCTGCAACCCCCTTTCTTGGGGCTTCTTCTAATGGAGGCGTGGCAGAGGTTTTCTTTTTTAGTTCATTGTTGTTTTTAAATGCAGTTGACTTTTGTTGTGCTGTTACAAAACTGCTTCGTGTTTGTTATGAAGAAAACATTTCATGCAGTTGAACCAGGAGAAGGAAATGAAGTTCACTCTCAATTCCAACACCCAGAAATAATCCCTGTTCACGCTTTGGGGTGTCTTCTGTCAGGTATTTGTTTATACACACATATAGCTACTTTGCAAGCTGGGGTTACTGGTGCACACAACTTTCTAACATGTGTTTTTTTCCATTTGGCAACGTAGTGTATCCATGTCTCCATGTCAGTAAATATTCTTCTGCAACATCATTTTTAGTGCCTGGGGACTATCTCATTGCGTAGGCCACATATTTTTGTTTAAATAATCTTTGGTCATTCAAGATTTAGGTTGTTTCCAATTTTTCATTGGTACAAAAACCCGAGATAAAAATCCTTATAGGTATATCTTCGTATCCCTAGAATCGTCTAGTGTGTACATGTTTGGCCTTCCACAAATATTTGTTGAATGAATGAATATTTTGTTAGAATAAATTCCAGGTAGAATTTCCAAGCCAAAGGGTATATATTTATAAAAAAGGTTCTTGATACCTATTGCTATAAGACTCCCTGGAATGGTTGTACTGATTTATGATCAGTACTTTATTTTTATTTTTTAAACTTTATTTATTTATTGGGGAGGAAGGGGCAGAGACTGAATACCAAGCAGTCTCCACACTCTGCATAGAGCCTGATGCAGGGCTTGATCTCAAGACCATGAGACCATGAATTGAAATCAAGAGTCAGACGCTTAACTTACAGAGACACCCAGTTACCCCTATGATCAGTTTTTTTTTTAAAGCTTATTTTATTTATTTTGAGAGAGAGCAAGAGCACAAGAGCGAGCGCACAAGCGGGGGAGGGGCAGAGAGAGGGAGAGAGAGAATCCCAAGCAGGCTCTTAGCTGTCATCATGGAACTGACAGGGGCAATGGTGGGGACCGGATCCCAGGAACCGTGAGATCATGACCTGAGCCAAAATCAAGAGTTGGCCACTTAACTAACTGAGCCACCCATGCTCCCCTTTGATCAGAACTTTAACTTGACTGGTATATACTGCTTTGCCTACGACTTTCCCTTTTTAGCACAGAAAGTCCTGCTTGCTGAGAAACCTCTTGGTCCCAAGTAAACTGGAAGTCTGGGTGAGAGAATGCCCATTTCCCCACACCCTCACCCACACTGCATTGTTACATTTTTTTGAGGATAATTTCTTTGATTACTGGAGATGTTGAATATTTATTCATAGGCCTTTTAGTCATTTATGTTGCCTCTTTTGTGAGTCGCTTGTTCAAGTCTTTTGCACATTTTTTTAAACTGGGCTGTTTATAGTTTTTTGGTTGACAAGAGCTCTTTATATAATAAGGATATTTTTGTGTTTTCTTTTTATTCTTTAAAATAATGTTTCAGGTTGTTTTAGATTGATAGGTATTCAGTCATGTCTATAAATTGTTTTGGTAGCAGCTTTTTGAGATGTTATCCACACATCATAGAATTCATTCATTTAAAGCGTGTAATTCAATGTGTGTGTGTGTGTGTGTGTGTGTGTTTCTGGTGTATCATAGAATGTACAACAATCACCACAATCAATATTAGAATATATTAGAAAATATTAGAATATTTTCATTATCTCCAAAAGAAACCCCCTCCCCCATCTCCCCCAGCCCAAGGCAACTGCTAATATGCTTTCTGTGGGCTTGCCTATTCTGGACAGTTTATGTAAATGGAATCCTATAATATTTGGTCTTTTGTGACCAGCTTCTTTCATTTCGCATCATGTTGTCAAGGTTCATCAATACTGTAGCAAGTGCTAGTGCTTCATTTCTCTCTATGACTGAAGCCTATTTCATGGGTGACTGGAGCCATGGATATACCCCATTTTATTTATCTGCCCATCCATCGATGAACATTGGAGTTATTTCTACCTTTTTTGCTATTGTGAATAATGTTGCCATAAATGCTTGTGTGCAAGTTTTTATGTGGACACATGTATTCATTTCTCTTGAATATATACCTAGTCGTGGGATCCCTGCATCACATGGGAACTTTGACTTTTTAAGGACTTGTGAGACTGTTTCCCAAAGGGGAAGCATGACTTTGCCTCCCCACCGCCAGTGTGTGAGCGTTCCAATTTCTCCACATCCTCTCTAACAACACTTGCTATTTTCCCATTTTGAAAACTATGGCCATCCTAGCGGTTTTGAAGTAGTATCTCGCTGTGGTTTTGAATTGCATTTTTCTGATGACTAATCTATCTATAAATTTTTAAAAATATTTTTTTGCCTTTGATGTTATGATCTTCACCACAGGATTATATAATCTTTACACACACACACACACACACACACACATACACACACACCCTTGAACTGTATGGTTTTGTTTTTCAAGTTTTACCCCGCTCCTCATTTCCTCATTAATGTGTCTATTCCTATAGCAGGTTGAGACTTAATTACTGTAGCTTCATGAGAAGTGCCCATTGTATTACAAGGCTGCCCTCCCATTATACTGCAGAATTTCCTCTGCAATTCTACACCCCAATTTTAGTCTGCCAGGGGTTTTACCCTCACCTTTTCCATAAATGTATTTCAGTATTAGCCATGACACCAGATCTAGAAGAGTTTGTCCTCACCTCTGAACGCCCATAGTGAATGTGTCAGCTAAGCTCATACTTGTTTTTGCTTTCCTCTGTGCCTCCTAGGGATTGTGGAAATCCTCTGGAACTTTAGTTTCTATTACTGTTTTTTTTTTCCCGATTTTTATCATTTTGAATCATTCTGTTATTAACAGTCATTTATTTAGGGGCGCCTCAGTGACTCGGTCAGTTAAGTGTCCAGCTTTGGCTCAGGTCATGATTTCACAGTTTGTGAGTTTGAGCCCTGCATCGGGCTCTGTGCTGACAGCTCAGAGCCTGGAGCCTGCTTCGGATTCTGTGTCTCCTTCTCTCTTTGCCCCTCCCCTACTCGGCACTTTGTCTCTCTCTCTCAAAACTAAATAAACATAAAAAAAAAGATTTAAAGTTAAATTGCATTTAACTCCTCAGTTATGTTCTCAGCAGTTAAGTGTGTAAATGTCTCAGGTATCACACTACCTTGCAACTCCTTGATTCTGATTCTTTTTTTTTTTCTTTTTTTTCTGGGGCCTTTCCCAAGTAATTTTTCCAGAAGGGTTCTGTGGGTGGCATTCCTTCTTAGTCTTTGTAAGTCTGAAAATATTTGCCCTCACGTTTGAGTCATCCCTTTCCTAAGTAGAGAGAATTCTACCTGCGTCCTTCTCCAGAAACCCAAAAGTGATGATCTGTCATCCTAGCCTTTAGCGTTGTAAGAAGCGCAAGCACTCAGCAGATTCTCTGAGGTTTCTTCATGGACACTAGCAGGATTCCCTTTCCAATCTTGGGAATTTAGAAATGTCACCATATTTTTTTTCTAGCTGTTTGCTCTCTGTTGGTAGTTTTTCCTGGTAGTCTTTCAGCTTATATTAGTTCAGGCAAATGGGTGAACGGTGGTGCCATTCTCTGAGCCAGGAGCGGTTGAGAGGGACCAGTTTGGGTGATGGGATCATGCATCCCAACTGCAGGTGTAGATGCTGTGATGGAGGCCTAGTTCACGGGTTCTCGTGGAAACAAGAGCATTTAGACCACGGCTTCTTAAACCACCTGTGGGGAAGGGCCTTATACTTTTATAAAACTCACACCGCATGTGATTTCTCATGCTGGCTTGATAACATCTGGACCAGCCTCGTACTCTCCTCAGTAGGCCCAGTCTACTGGTCTTGCATCTGGGTATCATGGGCCATGTCTGCTACAGAAGTTTCCAGCACTCAAGTTTACTGCTTACTGTATTGCAAACCAGAGACAAGAAGTTTGCAGTTTGGGACCATTCTGCAGGCTGCACTCTGAGTAGCACTGACCGAGTCACACCCCAGTGCTCATTTTAGGAATGGGGAAGCTGAGGCCCAGAGAGGGGACTGGCCTGGCTCTGGAGCTCAGGGAAGACAGTGGCGAAGTTAACCTTTCAGTCCGGTCTTTCCTCTGCTGACCCTCTTTTGCAGGGGCCTAGGCCTTAGCCCAGCAGTCCAGGCAGTGAGCAGACCCAGGAGGCAGTGTGCTTGGCAGCCAAGGTCACGAGGCTGGCCTCCACATAGCTGAGTTGGTGGCTCTGTGCTGAAGGCTTCCCAGGAATTTGGGAGTCCACACCCGGCCTAACCCTGGAGCTCCCACAGCACGGTGGGCTAGGGACCACTCCCCCGAGCCTGAAATCTCTGGCCAGCATGTGGCTGGTTGGACTGCAGCCAGGCCCTTGGCCACCTGCATGGGCTGTGGGGCCATGGGGCCCATTTTGCCACAATTTTTTCCATGTAACCTTTCTGTGCCTTAGTTTCCCCATCTGTGAGATGAACCTGTGGCTCTATAAATGTTAATGACTATCACTTATTAGTACATGCCGGGCACCACGTCAGGGCTGACTCGTCTGTGAGACCCTCCGCAGATATTTTCACATTTAACCTTACTCTTAAAACAAAAAATTCTTTTTTAATGTTAATTTTTGAGAGAGCAAGAGAGAGAGTAGGGGAGGGGCAGAGAGAGAGGGAGACAGGATCCGAAGCAGGCTCCAGGCTCTGAGCTGTCAGCACAAAACCTGAGTGGGGCTCGAACTCTTGGACTGCCAGATCATGACTTGAGCTGAAGTCGGATGCGTAACCGCCTGAGCCACCCAGGCACCCCCACTTAACTTTACTCTTTACATCCACCCTCTCAAGGTGAACTCTGTCCTTTTCAGCAGATAGCCACAATAATGACAACACAGCAACAATGATGTTGTTGTTTACTTGTTACACACTTGCCGTGTGCTGCCACTCTGCATGCACCACCTCATTTGTTCCCCCACAGGGCCCAGTGAGGCAGATTGTAATAGCCCCATTTTACAGATGGGAGGCCCAGAGACATTAAAATGACTTGCCAAGATATGTCACACTCATATTTTTTTTTTGGACTCGAAAGCCTGTGCTCTTTCTAAAAACCACTGACTGAACTCATTCCTTCAGTAGGAGAGCTGGGAGGCACCTAGGATTGGCCACTGAAAGTTGGGGAGCAGAGCTGGCCTCATTTTAGAGATGGAAGGCTGAGGCCAGTAAGAGGGAGGGGACTTACCTGGGTTTTGCAGACTATAGGCCAGAACCCCCCATGAATTTGAACTTGAGGATAGCTGCTCTTTCCTGTCCCACCTCACCACTGGCAGCCTGGGCCCCAAGAACAAGGTTCATGCCCCCAGGAAGAGCCAGAGACATGCCTGTAGCAGGTGGAGGGAGAGCGTGCCCCCTGGCATTAAGGTCACAGAGGCCAGAACACGGCAGGACAATCCCTGCTCGCAACGTCCAGTACCAGCATCGGCAATGTCCATCCTCCAGGTCAGATCTCGGGAGCGGGCAGCTTCCCTGTCTGTCTGGGCCCACCATTCTGAGAACAGGCTCCAGCACGTGTAGGGATTCAGTGGTTACTGAAATGACAAATAAGTACGTCTTGGCTGACTCTTCTGTGGGGAGGGCCTTTCCAAATGGAGGCTGTAGCCCTCTAAACCAGCAATGAGAGACCCGGTGAGTAAAAGCCCAGAAATTCCTAAGTGAGCAGATTGAAAGCTGAGGCTGGGGTGCGTGTGTACAGATAACTACAGTTTCCTAAGGCAGCTCAGGTTCATCGTGCTCTTTTATAGTAGGTGGGGGCAGAGGCAGGGCTCTGTGGAAGGTGGGTCCAGGATACCCCAGCCCAGGCGTTCAGTGTCCCGCCACCCGAGCACAGCCCTGCCTCTTTCCTTCTCCGGGGAGAACGTTTTAGAGAGAATGAAGGCCCGAGCAACTGCTGGTGGAGGCTGGAGTGGTCTTAGTCCGTCATGTGCTCTGGAATTCCTGGGACCACACCTCTCACTGGCTCGTGCCCGGTTTCTGCCACAGCAGCATCACCCCCCTTCCCAACCCGGAACAATGATCGCAGTGGACTTTGGAGCAGAAGCCAGGACAGGGAAGCTTATTAACTAGCCTCTCGCCAGGACCCTCCTTTCCTTGGGGAGGGCATTGCCAATAGTTGGACGCCCTCAAGTAGGGTCTGCAGGAGAAAGGAAGGCAGGTGGGCTTCCCTTTGTGCAGGGCTTATGATGCAATCTGCGGCGGGGGGGGGGCGGGGGGGCACAACCACAGGCACAGTGCAGGCAGTGAGGGAAGGTGGCACATACCTGGTTACCGAGCAGCTGCAGGGCAGCAGCCTGTCCAGGTTGCCTGAGCTGCTAGAGGCTGGGGCTTTGCCTGGGTGGGGGGCCGCCTCCTCCCCACCCCGCTCCAGAAATGGGAAGTGTATACACACAGGCTTCCTGCTGACCCTCCCTGGTCCTAGCCCTGGGAGCTGCTGCCGGCTTGTCTGAACAGTGAGAAGTCTGCCGGCACGATCGGGCCGCCTGGTCAGCCAGCTTGTCAGGGTGGCTGGGGGCTTGTCGGTCGCGTGAGCTGCACCAGTATACAGGACATGGGGGAGGGTGGACTGTGCTCGGCCCCTCGCTCTACACTTACTGGTATGTGACCTTGAGAATGGTTCAAAATCTCTCCGCCTCCGTTTACTCATTTGTAAAATGGGGACATTAGACATCACATCTGATAGGCTATGAAGGCTGGATGAGTCAATAATTGGGAAGTGCTTTGAACAGTGCTGACACATAGTAAGTGTCACCTCAGTGTTTGTTAAATACAGTATGTAGGTCCATAAACGGGGCCCAGGCCCTGGATGCCCAGGTGCCGATCCTGGTGGCCTGTGTTCCACCTAGATCTTGCCACTTCCTGGATCCCAGTTCCTCCTATGCTGAATAGCACCATCACTTATGTAGATCTGAGAAGCACTGGGGTGCAATGGAAGGAACAGTGGACTGGGAGTTAATTCCTGGTCCCAGCCCTGCTACTCAGTTTCTCTGTTTTCTTGGGAAAGTCACTTTCCCTCTCTGGGCCTCGTTTCACTGTCTGTAAATGGGGAATAGCAATGAGAGACGTGCAAGAGCCCTTCAGGCTTAGACAGCCTGAGTGTCTGGGACTGCCTGTCCTGCCCCAGGCTATACCCCGGACGGCCCATCTGCCTCTCTGATTTGCCACTGGAGCTCTGGAGAGACAGAGAGCAGTGGCTGAGTGGGTTCCCCTAGGCTCCTACCCTAGTCCGGCAGCCTCCTGGGCCTCAGGGTGCTGACTTGCTGGGTCTTTTCCTCGTGATCCTTGGGCTCCAGAGCATCGATGGCTGCGTTCTGGATCTATTTTGGACCCCGCTCCCTGGGTGGGCAGAGCTGTCCTGCCCACTGTGGTACAGTGTCTAATTACGGACTCACTAGTTTGCCTGTGTGGCTGACGTCTGTCTCCCTCAGGAGCTTTGTGAGTACAGGGCCCTGGCCTGTCCATTCTCTGCCACATCCCGAGGACCCAGCACAGAGCCCAGCAGGTAGTTGGTGCTCTAGAAGTTTGTTGATTGAGAGGTGAGGTCCCAGCTGAAACCTGGGAACTCCTCGCCTGTTAAAGAGCCCTACACCCCCCACCCTAGGCAATCTTATCTCAAACACTAGAAATTCCACCCTGGGAACTGGTCAGCCGCCCTGGGACTGGACTCTCTTGAGACTCACCTTCTTAGTTTCCCAGAATGAGGTGGGCCCTGCTCCCTAGGGGTGCAGGATGGCAGTCTTCCAATCTGGAAGGTTCTTCGACCCTGCAATGACTGCCTTGTCTCCGCCCCCAGGGCCAAGGCAAAGTATTGATTGGGGTTTGTAAGTGACCTGTTCAGTTGAGGGTTGTTCCAAGTGGGCCTGATATAGGATGTTTTCTTGCACCCGCACGCGTGCATATGCTCATCTGTGTGAGATAAGACGGGGATAGAGGCAGAGGCAGGCAGGGAGACGGGCAGAGATAGACATGCAGAGACACTGAGACAACACAGGGAGAGTAGGAGGTGGAGGATGGCACTTCAGCCCAGGGCCACCAGGGTGGGGTGGGGTGAGAAGGGAACACAGGGGCACCTTCTTCCTGTCAGTTTTTCTGTGAGACGCCCCAGGGTGCCTGGCTCTCTGCAGTAAAGCATTTTCAGGTTGGGGCTGCTGTGGGATGGGCACCCCCAGCCTGGGCCCCACGCAGAGCCCAGGGTGTGACTGTTGACATCGGATAACTAATTGCGGTGGCTGTCGGTGTTGGCAGAGCACTCCTGCAGTGGTGAACTCTGCAGGGCTTATAGGAGCAAGCACCCTGGACTTGGCCCGACTGGTCTTCAATCCCGGCTGCCCAGCTTCCCTCCTCCCCGGGTGAAAGTGGCTCAGAGAATCGGAGTTTTCTGTGTGATGGAAGAAAAGTCAGCCAGCTAGCTGTGTGACTTTGGGTGCTGGTGGCTACCGTTCTGGACCTTAGATTCTTTGCCTATTGAGTAGGGTGATAATAGTCCCTGCCTCACAATGTGCTGGTGAGGGTTAAATGAGTCCACAAAGGCCACGTTCTGGCATGGGACCATTGAATGATCTCTGAATCCCACAGGTGGGCAGGTCAAGCGTTGTCAGCCCCATTTTACAGATGAGGAAAGCAAGGCTTAGAGATGGGCAGGGACTTGATCAGTGATACCCAGCCTCGTAGTCCAGGGTTCCTTCTTCTGCCCTCCCCCTTCCTCCGCCACAGTCCCTCTGTTAAGGGATGTCTCTCCTTCACTCGTGGCCATGTGGCCATCGTGTTGTGGGGGAGGGAGCCCCACGCTCTCTGTCCATCCGATTCCCCAGAATTCGACACACGAGGGCTCAGCTCTAGCTACACCGGAGGGTGCTGCTGTGCGCTGAGTGCCGAGTGCTGAGTGCTGAGTGAAGTGGCTGCTCCCCTATCCCAAGGCAGCGACATTCTCAGAAGCAGTCGGGAGTCTTAGCTGCAGGACCTCTGAGTTGAATTGTAGCCCCCAACTGGGATGCGAGCCGAGCGTGGGGGTGGGGGTGTGACGGGAAGCCCCAAGGGATTGGCTCCATCCTGCCAGAGCGGCAGCCGGCGGGCTGCTGGCTTTGCTCTGCCCGAACCGGGGAGCCCTCTGCATGCATGTGGGGTGCCCCCGGCTGGGGATCCCAGTGCCCGGGGCTGCCGCCTCCTCGAGTGACAGATGCCCCTCCCTCCAGAGAGGCACATGGGGGCCAGCCCAGGCCCTGGTGTGTGTGTGTGTGTGTGTGTGTGTGTGTGTGTGAGCATGTAACCCAGGAGCCGGGGCCCCTTGCAGACCGGCCGACTGAGGACGAGAACACTTCCTGAGACATCCCGCTCCCCTCCTCCCCGGGTGAAAGTGGCTCGGGGAATCGGAGTTTTCTGTGTGATGGAAGAAAGAAATCCAGAGCGGCAGCCTCTGGCTGGACAGGGTGTGTGTTTGAAAAGGAGGAAGAGGAGGAGGAGGAAGAGGAGGAGGGCAAGGAGGAGGAGGAAGAGGAGGAGGGGCGAGTGATGCAAGGGTTCTGAAAAACGCTACCTAGATGTGGGAGGTGGAACCTGGTCATTTGGTTCAGCTTTTCCCAGCAGGTATCGCTCCCCTGGGGAACTTGGGTAAGTCCATAAATAGCTCTGCTGACACAAAGGAGCTCTGTCTGGGGAAGGCGGCCGCTTGACACGGGCGGCCAGGCGGCCAGGAGCTGCCACAGCCACGGCCGCCCGCCTGCCCGGCCGCCTGCCTGCCCGCCTGCGCCTGCGGGAGGAGCCCAGCGGAGAACGGGCTGGCGGGCCGGCCGGCAGGAGCGGCAGCCCGGAGCCTCCTGGGTCCCTGCTGGAGTGTTCTGGGTAGGTGCCTTGGTGACAGGGTGTGTGTGTGGTGGGCGGGGGGCTCTTGTCCGGGCCACCACATGCCTCTGTTTCTATTGTTTCTTCCCAGGGCAGCCATTGATGGCATGTTGCAACTAAATCGTGTGTATTATGCTCTGAGATAGCTCTTTGTGTGTGTGTGTGTGTGTGTGTGTGTGTGTGTGTGTGTGTGTGTGTGTCTTTCTCAGGGTCGAGGACCCGTAGGACTAGGGCTGTGCTACCACTGTTTTGTGCTCTCCACTTCCAGGCTGGCCAGCCGGCTTTGCTTCCTGGGAGAAAGGAATGTTTGGTGGCCGCAAGTTGGGACACTGCCTGGAGAAGGAGTGTTCCGCCAGCTGTGCTGGTGATCCTGTGGGGGACTCTGACCACACTCCAGGCACCAGGGATGGCTGCTCTTGCCTACTTCCGTGTCAGGGAAGGAGGTGGTCTGGGGGAGGGCCGTCTCAGCAGGGGGCTTGGCTCTGATCGAGACTTCTGCTGAAATGTACATGGGAAGCACAAGCAGGGAGGCTCTGTCTCCTGAGCCCCTTGAGGAAGGTCCTGCACCTGCTCCCTTGGCTCCAGTTGAGATCTGTAGCGAAGGGGTTAATTGTTAGAGACCCGCTCACCCCACAGAGCTAGCTGCGCTGAGGGGACAGAGGCCAATTCTTTCATCACCTTGGAAGCCCCACATCTCAGCTCTTGTTCTGACGTGTCCAGGAAGAACCTTTGTGCCCTGAGACCTTAGGGCTGTGGAAGAGCCCGTGGTCCAGACTGGGAAAGGGGCTGTGTCCACACCACAGGTCTTTGGCCGGGACCGGGATGGGAGACTTCTGTCTCCTGGAGCAGTGAGGGCAGGATACATGGGTGCCATCACCCTACCTGAGCTCTGCAACTCCTCTCTGAATCTGACATTTCTGGCTCGAGATGCCTAGTTCAGTACAGGGCCACTGGCCCCTTCACCGAAAAACTTCCACGTCCTGCCACCCTCAGGCCTGTGGCTGGGGGCAGCCTGGCTCCTCTCTTGAGATGGCTGGAGTGGTATATCTCTTGGAAGGAAGGAGCGCCAGTGCCTGCCCACCAGTGCCCACGGATCCCAGCTGGGGCGCGGCGGCCATAGTCAAACTTTCCACCAGGGCCCCTGGAGTCCTCTGCGCCCAGCCAAGGGGCACCTCCCTTCTTCCCCAGCCCTAGCATGTGGCACGGCTTAGCCTGGGGCGGGCCCTTCAGGGAGCCAAGTGCCACACAGCAGGGCTTGCTTCAGGCCCAGCCTGGCATCTGAAGCAGCCAGGGGGACGGTGAAGATGGAGGCAGCCGAGGCGAGTGACCCCCTGTTGGAAAGTCTTCAGGGCCCTGAACCAGAAATCGTTGCAGGGGCTTCTGACGATAGAACTTGGTATCAATGAAGCCCTCCCGCCCTCCAGATTTCTTGCCTTTGAGCATGTCCCTGCTGTCTGGAAAGCCCATTTCTTCTGTCCAGGTCTTAATCTTGGAGAACCCAGGCTTTTACAGCCAGAGTAGGCCCTCCTGTTAGAACCTGTGTGTCCACCAGTGGTGGGTGCATTCACGTCCTGTTAGGTCTTATTCATCTCTGGGCCCCAAGGGCCTAGCCTGGGGCCCAGGGCAGGGTAGGAAGGGGCTTCGATGGGCTCTGCTTGAGAACAAGCGCTGATGTCCAAGTCAGCTCCTCCTGCCCATCTTCTCGTGCTTGGTGGCAGAGAATGGGCCCTATTGACTTGAAGACGTGCTGCGGCGTCCCTTGGGAGGAGACCTAGCTTCTGTGTGGGGCCAAGGGGCTGTTTTGCTCCCATAGGGCCAAGGGGTTGGGGGGTGGGATTTGACAGGAGGTGGGACAGGGAGAATCTTGGCTTCAGCCTGTCTGAGGTCACGGTCCTGAGAGCCCACCCAGGAGTCACGGTGGGCTGGGTGGTGTTTACACCATGGCCTGGGCCATTGAGGGTGGAAGGGGAAGCCCCACTGCTTTGAGTGCAATGTCCATGGTCTTTGCTTGGACTGCAGTGGTTTGGAGCCGAGCTGGGGCCCCCTTGCAATAGCCCCCAACCATGGAGGTGGATCTGGGGTTTTGTGTGAGTGTGGGTCTCAGCCAGTGGTGTGCCTGGCTTCTCTAGAAGAGGCACCGTTGAGGAGAGAGTGCCCGTACCCAGGTGGGTCCCCAGAGGCCCTTACACATCTTCCCATTTAGTTTCCCAAGGCCCTGGAGATGACAGTCCTTGTGCCTTCTGGACAGACAGGGGACGAAGGCAGAGGAAGAAAGACTTGCCTGAGGTTACATGAAACTCAGCAGCCAAGTAGGGACGAGAACCCAGGTCTCCAGTTCCCCAGCCAAACCTCTCTGTCACACCAACTGGGTGACTCAGAGTACCTGGCTTTCATCTTGATGTCCCCCCTTTTTCAGACTCCCTGGTGACCCATCCCCTTCTAGAACTCCTCTGGCTTACCAGCTAGAACCCAACTCTCTTCTGAAAAACTGTGTGCTATAGAAAAAGCTCCTGCTTGGCCAACAGGCCAGAGACTGAGGCACGTTCTAGCTCCTACTCACAGCCAAAATTTTCCCCGCCCCCCTCTGGCTCAGTTTCCCCTTTGGAACAACCAGGAGCTGGAACGGACGCCTTGCAGCCATCTGGTTCTTTGATTCTCTGTGGGCCCTCTTCTCTTCTGAGCGTCACTGGTCAAGGCCAGTGTCTGGCTCAGCAGGGAAGCAGCCCCTAACCTGTATTCAGGCAGTTTTGGTCAGAGGCCTGCTCATTGCAAGCTGGAGCCCAGGCCAGGGCCGGGACATTTGTTGTTGTTTGTGGAGCCGGGCTGTTTCCAAGATGTCACTGCTCAGGGAAAACCCGTCATTCCTCCCAGGGATAAACAAGGCTGCTGACGGCTCAGCCCACTAAGCCCAGAGAGGCCGGAGCCACTCACAGCAGGCCAGCCAGGCTCAGCCCCGGGGAGCTGCCACCTTCTCCTGCCCAGCCAGCTGCACCCAGGCCTCTGGGATTGGTGCGGGGGCGGGGCAGGACTGCGGAGAGAGAGGGTGCGTGGGGGGAGGCAGGAGGTGCTTGGCAGATCAGAGCCTCCAGGCACAGCGGAGAGGACACAGGGGTCCCAGGAGACCCTGTTACTCTCTTTCTGTGGCGGTGGGCCTCCAGCATCCCTCCAGTTGTATGGATGGCTGCCAGGTGTGCCCTCTGTCCCAGGTGGCCCGGCGCTTGTCCCCTTCTCTTGCCTGCCATGGGCCAGCCCGCTCGCACCTGGCACCGTAGACCAGGCTGCTGCCGGAGAACTGTCAGCAGCTCCCAACTTAGAAAGGCAGGGGGTGTAGGAAGTTATCTGGAACCGGGCGTGCCTTTCTCCACGTGGCCAGGGCTCTGTGTGGTGTCCTCAGTTACCTCCTGGTGGGGTTAGCCTCAGGCCAATAGCAGAACTCAGGCACTCCGGGCAGGGTGGCAGAAGGTGCCGGAACATGAAGGGAGGGGAAGAAAGAGCTGGGCAGAGCCTCTGGGAGCCAGCTGGCTGGCCACAACCTTGGAAATAAGCTGGGGGCGGAGGTGGGGGTGGGGGAAGGCCATAGAACGGAAGGTCCTGTGGCCCTGCATCTCCTTAAGTCAGAGGTTTCAACTGACGCCCATCCAGGACACTAAATTCCACTGCTCAGACCTTGATAAACGGAGTTCCCCGCTGATCTCAATGGCAGCTCTGAACTTGTCTTCTAGGCCTGCTTCCCTCCCTCCCTTTCACGTTTGTTAAACACTGGCCAAGTACTGGAGGTATAGACATAAAGGGCCCAACCTTCAAGGCAGTGCTAACGATGGGCATGTGATGGCTGGTAACAACGCAGCTCTAATGGGGAGACTCGGGGAGTGGGGAGCCTTGAGGAAACTTCCAGCGCAGCTGGGAGCCTCTCTCTGTAAAGCTTCCTGCAGGAGGCGAGGCCGAGTCTGGATGAATAGGTGCTTGTCCATCGAAGGAGCAGGTCTCTATCCTGGTCTGTCCATCCTGTGCAGTGTAGACACAATTCCTGCCTGGCCACAGAAATCACCTGTGTGCGTCCAGGCACTGTCCTTCTAGTCCCAGGGGGAGGCTGTGCCGTGTGCTTTGTGTGGGTGCGTGGGCTCTGGACTGGGAAACAGGCCCCCCCCATGTTACAGCTGTGTGCCCTTGGGCAAGACACTGAACCTCTCCTTGCCCGCGTCTCTTCAGGCAATGGCCCAGCCTTACCAGGTTAAATGAGATGATGTGTGTGCGTGAAGTGCTCTGTGTGTGCTAATGCTAAGTCGTGGCGGTGGCCGAGCACCACTTGCAGGTCACCTCACGGTGGCTGTTCTTGAACAAGATGATGTGGGTGAAGTGAGGCGCTTGGCGTGGGGTCTGACACAGAGTTGGCGTTCCAGAAACGGGAGGTGGTGCAGTGGCTTTTGGGGGAGTCAGTGTGTGCTATCAGAGGCATGCACCAAGGAGAGGGGCTCACGTTGGAAGGAGGGAACAAGGGGACAGTGGGGAGAGGGCATTTGTTTGTCTTTAAATAAATTCCTCCATGGAAATGCCATATAGTTACAAAATGGCTGGAACTATATAGCTGATGAATTTTCACAAAGTGAAGAAACTCTCCAGGTCAAGAAATGGAATATTCTATTACCTTAGAAATACCCCTGCACCTTCCCGTTTCAGTCACTACCGCCTCAAAAGTAACCTCTGTTCTGAGTCCTCTCATTGATTAGCGTTGCCTGATTTTGAACTTTGTATACCTGGAATGACCAAGCATGTACTCTTTTTAAAACTTTTTTCATGTTTATTATTTTTTAAAATTTTTAATGTTTTATTTATTTCTGAGAGAGAGAGAGAGAAAGAGGCAGTTTGAGCAGGGGAGGGTCAGAGAGAGAGGGAGACACAGAATCAGAAGCAGGCTCCAGGCTCTGAGCTGTCAGTACAGAACCCGACGCGGGGCTCAAACCCATGAACCGTGAGATCATGACCTGAGCCGAAGTCGGATGCTTAACCTACTGAGCCACCCAGGCACCCATGTTTCTTTTTTTAGAGGAGAGAGAGAGAGAGAGACAGAGACAGGGAAGAGAGAGAGAGAGAGAGAGAGCAGGGGAGGGGCAGAGAGAAGGAGACACAGAATCCAAAGCAGGCTCCAGGCTCTGAGCTGTCAGCACAGAGCCCGATGCAGGGCTCAAACTCATGAACCGTGAGATTGTGACCTGATCAGATGCTCAGCCGACTGAGCCACCCAGGCACTCTAAGCATACACTCTTTTATGCTGACTTCTTTGGGTTGCATATTTGTCAACATAACTGTATGAAGTCTTATTTGTTCCTCCTCACTATTGTAGGATATTTCAGTTGTGTGAATATGTTGCAGTTCATCCCTTCTCCTGGTGATGAACATTCGGCTAGTTGCCAGCTGGAGGTTAAAATGAAGAGCACTGCTGTGGAGAGTCTCATAGATGTCTTTTGATAGGCTGTATATACTTTTCTGCTGGGTAAACACCTAAGGTGTACAGCTGCTGAGTCATCAAGTGGTATATAATTAGCTTTAGTAGATACTATCATATAATTTTCCCAGGCACGATACCAGTGCCCTCTCCGAGCTGCGTAGGAGAGAAGCTTCTGTTTCTCCACATCCTCACCACCACCACGCCAGCCAGTATTAGATATTGTGATGACAAGATATGGTTTTAATGTGCATTTCCTTGGTGACTAATGAGGTTTCGGGGCCTTTGCATTTGTTGATTGGCCACCTCTTAGTGAAGCACCTGTTCAAGTTTAACCCCTCCCCCCTCCCCCCCATTTTCTATTGGGTTGTCTGTCTTTTTCTTACTGGTTTGTGGGAGCTTAGAAAACACTCTGGGTATGTTTTTGCCGTGGGCTATAGACATGGCAAACGCCTCCTCTTACTCTGTGGCTTGCCTCTTCCCTCCTTTGAGGACCATATCCTCTGAAGACCAGAAGTTCTTAATGCAGTCCAACTTGTCAGTCTTCTTCTCTACGGAGAGAGCCGACTGAATCCCGTTTCTTTGCCTGTTACAAAGTTGTGGATGTGTTCTATGTTATCTTCCAGAAGTTCTGTCGTTTTATGTTTCCTGTTTAGATCCAAAGTCCACTTGAAAGAGATTCTTATGGACGGTGGATGAGGAGGTCAAGACTCATTTTCTTGGGGTGGTTGTCCAGCTAGTGAAAAAAACCATCCTTTCTCACTCATCATCTTCGCCAGAAATCAAGGGGGCAATGCACGTGTGGGTGAGCTAAATTTTGAAGGCTGAGTGGGAGTTCGCCTGGTGGACAAGGGTGTTTTAGGTGGGAAATACAGTGAGCAGAGGTTTAGAGGTGCCTGAAAGGGTGTTTGGGGGACTATAACTCTCTTAGACTGGCTGGGGAGAAGAGAAGTGGCGTGGTGGGGTCAGGTGGCAGGGGCCGAATGCACAGGGCCAGGAGCTGGACTATCCGAGGGGAATAGACAGGTTTGCCGCAGGAGAGGAATATAATCAGGTGTCCCAGGCCAGGAGGAGCCCAGGAGGATGGTTTTGGAACAGACTGCAACCCCGGATAAATCCAGCCTCAACGTCACCCCTTAACAGAGAGTGTGTCTGCTTCAGGGAGGCAGTGGTGGAGGTCACAGCGTGCCTGGAGGGTCTTGCACATGACCTGTGGCCACAGGGTTGTGGCTGAACCCAGTGGCCAGATACCCATTCTGGCATCCTGGAATGGAAGAGTGTCCCCTCTTCAGTTCCTCCCACCCAGTGCCCCCAGAACTGAAGGCCCTGAAAGAAGAGTATTTTAGGAACTGGGGCAGACAGACAAGGGTTGGGGTCTCTGAAGAGGGGGTGCTTTCTGCTTCTCCTGCCCTCCATGTGCCCTCAAGGAGACCTGGCCATACCTTGAGCCCTGATTCCTCCAAGCTGGCTGAGATTCAGAGCTGGGCAGACCCCCTCCAGAAGATATGACCTGGAGAGGAGAGGGATTCGGCCGAGGCCACCCAGGGAGCCAGAGTGACCCAACCTCGGGGGCGGGGGATGGGAGGGGGGAACCGAGCACAGAAGCTCAGCTACCTCTCCAGCCTCCAGGGCCTTTGGTATGGGCCTCAGTGTCCTCCCCTGAAATGCGCAGATAACAGTGCCCCCATCGTAGGGGACAGAATGTGCCAAGTGTCCTCTCCCAGAGTGGGGTGCAGGGAACGGGACTGTTGCTCCCGATGATGATGATTGCAAGAAGTGTGATTACAGGAATTGGAAATGTTCAGTGAACACTTACAATGTGGATTATCTCCCAGTAATGCCGTGGTTTAGGGACTGGCTACTTCCATCACCATTTACAGATAAGAACATTGAAACTTAAACAGGTGAAGCAGCCTGCCCAGAGGCTAAAGCCACCAAGCCCAGAGGTGGCAGAGGCAGGATGCGAACCTGGGTTTGGATCTGTATCCAGAACTCCGTTCTTCCCCAGCATTAGGCTTCCCCCACCCACGACCCCTGGCTCTGAAGGCACCCTCTGTTCTCAGAGCTGTTGCTTTGAGTGAAGCATGAGATTTCGGGTTGGTCCCTGTACCTGCTATGAGGGAGAGCCGAGCGGTGGAGAGGGAGGGCCCCCCAGTGGGCTGAGCACGGCTGTGCACCAGGCCCTGCCCTCTGCCCCGTGGGACGTGTCACACTGACTCAGCCACAGGGGTAGAAAGTGAGATTCAACCCCAGGCCTGCCTGATTCCACATCCTGGTCTCATGACCACAGTGCTATTTGTGCCCTTCACTGGGGTCCTCCTGGCTTGGCAGAGCTTTTTTTGTTTGATCAGCCTGGCATAGAATATCACAGAGCGGCCACACGCTTCTTTTGGGCTCTTTCCACGCATGAAGTAGTCTCCGGAGGGAGACAGTTGGGGAAGGCCACCAGGTATGTGGAATTCTGCCCCGCCCTGCCCCCCACCAGGTGAGTTAGACACCTGTCCCTCGGTCTCTAGCAGTTTGTGGTACAAGCAGGGCCCCTGGGTCTGGTACCACTCACCATGCCTAGCACGGCGCCTGGCTCAGATGGGTGCTTGGGGAGGGAGGGGGAGAGGAAAGGCAGTGAAGGGGCAAGAAAGGAGGAAAGGAGGCCGTGGGGTAGTAGAAAGAGAAAGGGCTTTGGGGCCGGGCCGGTCATCGTTTCAGTTTGACTCCTCTACTTACTTGCTTTGTGATCTTGCACATTTCTTAACCTCTCTGGGTCCCATTTTCCTCATTTGCCAACTCGGGCCAATGATCACACAGGGCTGCAGGGGGTGAGAGAGTGTACGGAAAGCACTGTCATGGAGCCTGGCGTCTGGTAGACACCCAATTTATGCTTTCTCTCTTCCTCTCTCCCCACCATCTTGTTCTCCGTTTCTGTTTCCATCATCTCTGTCTCCACCTCCCCGATCTCTCCAGCAGCACTTAAACACTGCTCTCGGGGTCCAATTCCAAGTCCAAATTCCTTACCGCGTCCATGCTTCTGCTCCATGGAAACACCTGCAGTTCCTCGAATGTTCCATGCAGTCTCTGTCTCTGGCCTGGATAGCCTCTCCCATCCCTGTCCCCACTACCTCCTCCAAGAGCCATCCCCATCTTCCCTGCTGCCTCTGTACCGGCCCCCTGGAGGGGCAGTGGGTGGGTAGGGGGTTGACATGGGTCCTTCACCTGGTTCTCTGCCCCATAGATCAGCACATTTCAGGAAGGGAAGGTGTCTTGTTGCTGTTTGCCCCGCACAGGGCCTGGCACATGGCTGGAGATCTGTAGGTATTTGCTGAGTAACTCTGGGAGTGGGCATGGGAGTGAGTGAGCCAGCGACACAAGAGTCTGTGCGGGCACACATGTGGATCGGGCAGAAAAAGGGGTGCCAGGTGGGAAGGGGAATGGTGGCGGGGCCCTCAGGGAGCTGGTTCTGAGCAGAAAGCCCAGAGGTGGGGCAGGAGAGGCCCCTGGGGCTTGGCGCTCTCCTTCTGACGGAGGCACTGGTCCCTCTGGGGACAGGAAGCAGCTGGGACAGCCCTGCTCTCCGCTCTCACGCCTTTCAGGAGAGAAGAGGGCTGAGGTGTGTGGAAGGGGTCTTTGGGCTGCGGGGGCCACCAATCCAGGCCACCCACACACACTGAAGCAATGGCGTCTGGGACCCAAGGGAAGGTGCTTGGCAAGGTGGGGACAGGGGAGCTTTGTCCAGGAAACTCATACCTTGAGAACTGCTTTCCCCACCCAGTGAGAAGCTGGGCATGCAGGATGGTGCCGGGCATCGCACTAAAGCTCCAAAGGCCAGGCCTGAGGATGTGTCCCTTCTGGCTTACCCAGGAAGCAGTTCCAAGAGTAGGGAAGCTTCTAAGAGGGGTCACCTCATTTCTCATTCCTCAAGGGCTCTTCTTCCCTGTGTGTTGGCTTCGTCCCAACAGATTCTGGACTGGAAGAGCTACTTCTCTGTGCCTCAGTATTCCTTTCAATCAATGGGTATGCTCTCTGTTGTGATGTGTTGCCATCCTGAGTCCCCAACAGACCATGAGTAGTTGTGGGATCCTTTAGGGATGGAGAGTTTTCTATCTGCATTCAAATTCCTCCTTCCTTTCTCTCATGCAGTTGGGCCTCTGTTACTAGGAAACATGAATGGGTAGCTGCCTCCAGGGAGCTGGCCAGCTCCTTATCTGGGGACGAGGGGCGGCTGAGGCCATGCCTCTTCTGCATGGGCTCCCCATTATGGCGGGAGTGGTGTGCATTGGCACCGGTCTGCATTCTTGTCCTGACTCTGTTGTATGACCTTGTTGCATGGCCTCCCTTCTCTGGGTCCCACTCAACCTTATCTGTTCACTGGGGCTGCTCCCCAGAATTCTCTGTGGAGTTAGAAAGAAGTCAGGATACCAGCTCTACTCTTAGGGAGTCTTATCCGGTAAGTCTGGAATTGGGCCCAGATTGAGATATTTTTAAAATCCTCCACCGGTGATTCTGAAGGGTACCTCTCTTTCGAGAACCAATAGTCTGGATCAGTGCTATTTTTAATGTGCAAATTAATCTCTTGGAATCTTGGTAAAATGCAGATTCTGATCCAGCAGCTGCAGGTCGAGGCCTAAGGGTCTAGATTTCATGTGGGCTTCCAGGTGTGGCTGCTCCTGCTGGTCCAGGGGCCACACTGTAGGTCCTAAGATTCTAGACGGTCCTATGACGTTCACTGGATTGCCCATTCATTCGTTCATCCATTCATCCACTCGTTCTCATCAAACACTGAAGATGGGTAGCAGTGGGAGGTGAAGCTAGAGGAAGGCAGAGCCCAGACTCTCAGGGCTCCAGGATTAGGACTTTATCTGGAGGGCACTGGGGAGCCTTGTCAGGGCTTTAAGCAGGGGAGTGACAGGGTCAGATTTGCATAAAAGGCTCCCTGGCACTGTGACCAAAGGGATCTGGTCCGCATCAATTCTGGTGGGAGATGACAGTGCCTGGCAGGAGGTGGTAGAGGTGGAGGTGGAGGGAGTGGAGAGATTATTGTTTTCTAAGTTAAGAGACTTTGTTGTTAGAGCAGTTTGGGGGATTGAGAAGTATAGAGAGTTCCCCGTATACCCCCTGACCCCCACTCGCATAATCTACCCAGGTGGGGTGATTCTGAGGATATTCCAAGGGACAGTCAGGACGTGTTGGTGGCTGGCCAGAGTCAGGATGGGGGATGGTAGTAAAGGCAAAGGCAGAGGGGGTGGTACCAGTCCCTGGTTTGGGCAGCTGGCGGTGGCATCATGGACGGAGTGGACCCGATTCTGCGTGAGGCGTGTTGAGCTGGGGCCACGGCGGGAGGTACAGAGGGAAGTTTCTGTCTCTGGGCCTGGGCTCTAGCCACCCAGGCATCCTCTGGTCCCCCAGTGTGCAGGTGTCCCCAGTGAGCCCTCCCCTCCCCGGCCGAGCAGATCTGGGGCTCAGTGTCATTGTGGAATGGCCCTTCCCACATAGCTCTGTATTCTCTCTTGTGGCTCTTTATGGTTTTCCTGCCCATCACGGATCACACTCTGCATCTGTTACGCATCTCTGTGGGTGGCCTAGGATGCAGCTCAGGGCAGTCCTTCCTCCCTGGCCTGGAGACTCCCCCAGGACAGGGATTGGGTCTTTCCTGTTTCCCACTTCTCTTTATGCCCCCAACGCCTAGGACAGTGCTCAGGGGCAGTACTGTTTCACGAGTACTTGGTGAACACTCCCCTCTGGAACCTAGGCTCGGGAGATAGGTTGGGGCCAGCAGCATGGCCAGATGGCAGGGATGGTGACTGAGCCCCGGGGGAGCAGAGGGGTGCACAAGGGAGTGTGCAGGACTGAGCGGGGTGGGGGCCTGGGACGGGTTCCCGCAGAGAGGCCAGGAGGCCTATGACCTCATGGGCCCATGACCTCATGGGCCGTCGGAGGGCTGGGAGGAGATGATGCTGGGCTGCCCTGCGAAGGTCGCGGCTGCTGTTCTAGGGCCTCCTATGGCCACACAGTGCCAAGTCACAGGTGGTGCCAAGCTGTGGGTAGGTGCACACCAGCTCAGCATGCCTCCTGTGGCACTGAGGAGTTGTGAATTCCATGATATGGTGGAGGACACTGAGGCTCAGAGGGGCCATACCTGAGGTCACCCAGCCGGTGAGCCAGGTGGGGGTCATCTTCATAGCTCTTTCCGCTGTACGGTGCTGTCTCCATCCTCCGTGTTCTGTGCCAAGCCTGCCATGTTGGAGACCGGGGAGGAAGAGAGCTGCAGGAGGCCCCGAGCTGGCAGGCAGAGGCAGGGGCGGAGGTGGCCCGGCTTCCGGGTGTCAGGAAATCAGTCTGAGGATCTGCACGAAGCTGGGCTGGGGGAGCTGAGTGTTGGCCAGGCAGCTGAGGTCCTGGAAGCCAGCATCACGCCGGGGACCCAGAAGCCAGGGAACTGCTGGGGAACCCGGAATGTGCCACACCTGAAGGAGCAACCCCCACCTCAAAAGTCAGGCCTGGAGGTCAGGCGCTGGGCAGGAATTCGAATAACCTCTCCCTTTCTCTAGCGACTTTCTAGCTGACAGAGCACTTTTCTGTCCTTTTTCAGACTTGGTCCCCTTGGGCCTCTGGGAGGGGGTTGGGGTATGTGGCAGGAAGTGTCCTCACTTCAGGGCCCATGTCCCATGTCATGGCAGAGAAAACCATGTGATAGCCTGATCACACTGCTAGCAAAGGATGGAGGGAGCATTCCAGCCCCAGGTCTTCTGGCTTCACGTCCAGCGCTCTGTCTGCAAGATCTGAGCTGCATAAGGGTGACCCACAGACAAAGGCAAACCCCAGTTCACACCCCCCACCTCCTGCACCAGTGCAGGAAGTGGTTTTTGAGGGCATCTGTGGTGGAGGTGATGAATCATCTCAGAGTGAGAGCTGCAGGTTAACTCTGGGGTCAGCAGACCTGGCTCCAAATTTAGTAGCTGTGTGACATTGGGCAAGTCACTTCCAGGAGCTCGCTGCCACCCTCTGCCCCCAGTAGCAGGTATGGGGGCGGGGAGGGACTCTGGGGCCCAGGAGATGCCCTGGGAGTCCTACCCTCTGCCCTTCCCAGCCTGTTCGGCTTCAGGATTGGACTGGGGGCGGGATTTGATTAGATCCTAATGAGCAGCTTCCTTTGGAGGGCCTGTCTCATTTCCTATGTGCTTCTAGCAGACACGGTATGGACAGAATTCACACGGGTCTGGCCAAGCCAAAGAAGTGAGAGATGGGAGAGGTACGGACTCCCCATAGCAAAAGGGGACAGCTAGCTACAGAGCACAATGGGCCCAAGGCGCTGGGCCAGCAGGCTGATCTCTCTGGAGCACTGTGGCTGGATTCTTATCACCGAAACCTGTTGCAAAGCTGCCTAACTGGGTTTTTCACCAGCTGCTACCTCCTCCACCAGACAATTGTCCAGCCTCTGATTTTTCTGCTCAGCTGAGGGCAGGGATTGTGTCTGTCTGTCCCTTCAGGGCCTTACTCAGTGCCCAGAGAATGAATGACCGCATGTGTATGTTTGTAGGCAGGCATGTCCCATAGCCCTCCCCCCTCCCCCACATCCTGCTCGCACTGCCCAGAGCAGTTTTGACACAGCAGGGCTCCACGTGTGTCACTCTGTTCCTCGTAGGACAGTCCCATGCCTGGCATCCACTGTGACATGTTCTCATCTTGATCTCTTTTCCTGTCCTAATTCCTTCGCTTGCCACCCCTTCCCTTCCCTTCACCCCTCCCCCCCCGAATTTCTGAGGTTTTCTCTATTTCCTCTGTTTGCACCCAACTCCTGCAAGGTGCTCCCAACCTTGGCTCTCCCAGGACCACTGGCCTGACCAGACCTATCTGTACCTTCACACGAGCCCCGTCCTGGAGCACAGGAAAGAACCAGAGGGCTGGGGTCCTTCTTTGTGAGTATCTGCCCTGTGTGTGCAGGGGGCCTAGGGGAGGGGCCTCAGGGACTGCTTACTAGCACAGACTCCTCGGTCCACCCTATTTGCGTATGAGGGCCCAACGAAGCCAGGAGACACTCTTGGCCTTCAATGTCTTAGGTCATTCCCTTAGCTTCCAGAACCTCAGTGTCCCCACCTGTAAGATAAATAAGATTGGACTAATGATAGCCATCATGCTATCAGACGCTTCCTGTGGACCCGGCCCTGGGGGGAGCCGTGAGGATAGTCCCATGAGTCCAGTGTCATATCGTGGCCCTGTTCCAGGTGACGAGATGGGGACCAAGAGGGTGAGAGGCTTGCCAGAGACACACAGCTGGGAGTGACACCACTGACTTCAGGGCACCCTGAGAGCCCTGAGGGGTCGTGGGTGGTTTCTCTGCTGCCTGGGGTGGGCAGGGGGGTGGGGGTGGGGGGCCCCCCCGGGGACAGTTGCACTTCCCCTCCCAGCTTTGTTTGGTTTGGCCTCAGTCTGGGGCAGGATTGGTAGAGGCTGGCTGACTTGCCTTTCTGGTTTTGGGTCCGTGGCTGTGCTTTCCGAGGGGTAGGCGGGGTCGGGCTCTGCCACTGCTGGGACAGGCCTGGCCCCACCCCCACCCCCCAGGGAAAGGGGAAATGCGACCTTCCCCCACCCCCCACACCACCCCCGCCTTCAGGGCCACTCTGTGCCAGGTCCTGAGGGGTACCGGTTCCTGCTTCCTTCTGTCAGTCCTTCCTGGTCCGGGGTCTGGGGGGGGGTCTGGGGAGGGGGAGGGTGATTGAATGTGGGCGAATTTGGGAGCTGGCTGTTTGTTTTCCTGGAGGAGAATGCTTCCCTGCGGGTGGGGTGAGGGGCCGAGGACTGGGCTGCTCTGGAAAGAGATCAGAACCAGAGCTGGGAAGAAGGAACCAGAGGCCTGTTCTAACCCCCGCCGAGCCTGATTGGCGCGGGTGCTTTGGGGCACGTCTCTAGGTCAGTCTTGCTGTCAGTCAGCAGGGGGGCTGACTCTCTCCCTGGGAACAGTCTGAGGAGGCTAAAGTGCAGACCTTAGTTTCCAGATGAGATTTCTGGACCAAGAGGCCTGTCATCACAATCACCAACTTTGATTCTGGGTATTTGACCAAGTTTGTTTCCAGGGGTCCATGGGAAAGACGTGCTGCTATTTGAGGTTGATGACTTGAGCATTTCCCTTTAGATCCCCTGTTTAGTCACCACTAATACCACCACCAGCATCCCGGTTCAGAGCTTTATACTTTGGGGCGCCTAGCTGGCTCAGTGGGTAGAACATGCAGCTCTTGATCTTGGGGTCTTGGGTTCAAGCCCCACACTGGGCATGGACCCTACTTTAAAAAAAAAGAGCTTTATGTTCTCTATGGTATATTTTCCTGATGTGTCATTTGGGCACATCATTTGGTTGGTTATCTCATTTAATGGGTGGAGACCTTGAAACCCAGAGGATTTAGTGACTGGCTTTCCTTTGTCTTACTGTGTGATTCGCCATCTCTGGGCCTCAGCCTCCTGCTCTGTGCACTGCAGATTTGGGATCACTGATGTTTCAGGGTCTGAGGGGTCCCCGGGTGCAGGGTAAGATCCTACCTGTGGGTATGATTTACAAGACAGAGAATCCGTGGGTGGGTGGACACGTCTCTTTGGCTGTGCCTGAGAACCAAACCCTGACCAGATCATCCTAGAGTCCTCTGAGGCCCTCCCCACCGCCTTGCGCAGCTTCTTCTCCACTGGGGTGGAGTGGTGGGGGGACGCCTTTCACTGTCATGCTCCCAGGCCGTGGCTCTTACCCGCACTGTGCTTTCACATCCCTGGTGCTCCCAGGGGTGTGCGGGACCCCTGATCCCCCTACCACGGGGGCCACTGACTCCCAGATATGAGCCTGTCTGGGGCTTTGCTGTCACAGACTCCCCAGGGCTTAAAAGACTTCTCCGCTTTGGGCATAACCTTTCAGCCCCAGGCAGCTCATGCAATAGTGGGAAAATCACTGCTCTTTGCCTCAGCATTGTCATCCGTCAAACGGACATTAACAGTCTCCACAATAAGAGCCCTTCACCTATGTTTTGGGAGTACTCTCAGATTCTCAGCCAGCGTTCATGCATGTGTGTGTATGTGTGTGTGTGTGTGTGGGTGTGTACACATGCATGTACGTGTGCACACACACACTCCCATACAGCTGTACACTTCCCGGTGATGCGTGGCCACTTTCTCCTTCATTCATTCTCGGTGGCTGTGGCCTCTTGATGGGTGAAACCTGGATTCCAGATAGTTCTCATTCCAACATTCCAAATCCCTGAGTGTGCCGAGGGGCCCAGCCTGGCCTTGGGTCCTGCCTCCCCTGTGTGGCCGCAGGGCTCCTGGCCTTCCCTGCGCCCCAGTGTTCCTGAGATCACCGCCTTTCAGGCTTCAGCAAGGGCCCTGTGTTTCCTGTGGCAAATGAAATCTGTAGGAATCCAGCAGAACACCAAAGGGTTCTGAGGGCTGTGTGTCAGGCAGGAAATGCTCTCTTTGCTGTGCAGAACTCCTCAGGTTCCTCCAAACACAGTTTACAAAATCACAGGGCGGAGGATCCCTCAGTGAGGTCCCGGGTGCCTGGGACATCTGTTGAGTCCAAATAGGGCAATACCGTGAAGTTCTGGTTTCCTTCCAGTTTACTAGTTTCAAAGAGATGCTTTCAGAACGAGTTCTTGCTTGAATAGGGTATTTTAGGGCTTTGGTTCAGGTAGAAGATGCCCTTTGGCCAGGTCTAAGCCTATCCCTTTGTGGTTGCTCTGACTTGGGGCCTGGGTTGGTTCTGGTCCACGAAACAGACACTCCATGACACTTCCTTTAGCGGGCCGCTGGGAAGGTCACATGAGAGGAGTGTTTAATCTGGCATGGCCCTGGCACATGACAGGAGCCAGAGTATCATGGCCTCCTCTCCTCCTCCTCCCGCTAGATGACTGACCGCACTTTTGATAAAGCAGACAGAAGACTGAAGCAGAGAAGGGTGGGAACCCATGTACGGCTAAGCCGAAGGGGCTTTCAGGTTTCCATCAGGCACTGATGGCTCTGGGGTGTCGGGTGTGGGGTTCAGGCTACTGCCTGATTGATTTCAGCCCCTGTGATGCTGGCTCATGTGGTACCTCGTAGCCTCTCATTCTGAGCTTTTCTCATTTGCTTATTGTTTCCCAGATGTTTGAGCCAGAGGCGGATGAGAAAAGAGAGATGCCCTTGGAGGAAGGGAAGGGGCTGGGTGCTGAGGACCCTCCACCCAACAAGGACTCCTCTCCTGGCCAGGAGCCCCCCTCGGGACAAGACTTTCCACCCAACAAGGAGTCCTCTTCTGGCCGGGACCCTTCTCCTGGTCAAGAATCACTGTCCGGCAAAGACTCGCCTTCCTGCAAGGAACCTCCTCCAGGCCAGGAGCCCTGGCCAAGCAAGGACTCCCCACCATGCCTGGAACCCCCTGCCCTCCCTCCCTGCCAGGACCTTCCTGCTACGCAGGAGCCCCCTCCAAGCCAAGAGCCACTCATCCACGACCCCCCTGTCATCCAGGACACCCCTGCTCAGGAGCTGGCACCCTGCCAGGACCAGGGCCCCCCAGCAGCCGAGGAGGCCACAAGCTCTGGGGACCCACTGGCAGCCACCGGAGATCTGCCCGTGGCCTCCAGGCCAGCCTTCGTGATCCCCGAGGTCCGGCTGGATAGTGCCTACAGCCAGAAGGCCGGGGCGGAAGGGGGCAGCCTGGGCGATGAGGAGGATGCCGACGAGGCCGACGAGGGGGATGAGGGGGACGAGGAGGAGGAGGAGGAGGACACGAGCGATGACAACTATGGAGAGCGTCACGAGGCCAAGCGCAGCAGCATGATCGAGGCGGGCCAGGCCGCGGAGGGCGGCCTCTCCCTGCGGGTGCAGAACTCCCTGCGACGGCGGACGCACAGCGAGGGCAGCCTGCTGCAGGAAGCCCGCGGGCCCTGCTTCGCCTCCGACACCACCCTGCACTGCTCGGACGGGGAGGGCACCGCGTCCGCCTGGGCCATGCCCTCGCCCCGCACCCTCAAGAAGGAACTGGGCCGCAACGGGGGCTCCATGCACCACCTTTCCCTCTTTTTCACAGGACACAGGAAGGTGAGGAGGCCACGGGTGGGTGGGCGTGGGTAATACATGAGGCCGCAGGGAGGAGGGAGGCGGATCCTGGAGCATTGGCCGTCCCACCCCTGCGCCTCTCTAAGCCTTCCAGTGAGCCTTCTACCCATTTGACAGAGAATAAAGTTGAGGCGTGGAGGGACCAAGAAGGCAGCACCTAGACTTAAGCCCGTGGCTCTGAGACTCCAGATTCTGTTTTTACAGCTCCTTTGGACTGGGGGTCCCCCAAAAGTAGAACAGCTGTGGCCTCGCCCCAGGACACTGTGCATGTAGATCCAAAAGGTCTGAGCTGTTAGCTGGAGACCTGTCTCCTGTTGTAGAACAATGTAGACCAGGTCCAGGCCTCGCCGGACTGGACATCCATCAGCCAACAACGACAGCACATGTCCACCCTGCACCGGCATCATTCTGAGCAGTTTTATGAAACCTTGCTAACGCTCACAACAGCCCGCGAGGTAGATGCCATTGTTGTTCCCCGCAGATGGGGAAACCGAGGCACCGAGAGGTTCTCCCCGTGGGCACCAGGCCACACAGTTTATAACTGTCTGAACCAGAATTAGAGTCTGGCTCCAGGGCTGGAGCTCTTAACCACCATGCTATTTGCCTCTTGCAAATATTTATAAATAGATGAAGAAGTGTTTATTGATTTCCTGCTGCGTGCCGGACCCTGTGCTCCGTGCCACTGCGGGGCCACGGGAACCTGTGGGGGCTGATCTCAGCTTGTGAGGAAAGAGTTCTCCGTGAGGGTCGGGAAGGTGGCCTACCAGTGACAATTTGCACCGTAGCCTTGAAACCCACTAGCCAGCTTGAGCCCGGGCTCTGTCTCTTACTTACTGTGTGGCCTTGGGTGAGTCATTCGGCTCCTCTGAGCCTTAGTGTCCTCCTGTGACAAGCAAAGATTAATGGCACTCATGTCCCAGGATGGTTGAGGATGAACGGGAAGAGCCCGGAGCCTGACGACATCAGTGCAGGAGCTGGTACTTGCTGTCGAGGTGCTGGCGGCCAGCACAGGGCTAGGCGTTGTTACGACAATGTTGCGAGCTCGGTGGGTGGGGGTGGGTTGGGGTGGGTGGGCCAGGGCCCACGGATGGCAGCTGACCGCCAGAGACCTGGGAGTTCAAGGAGGAAAGGCCTCAGGGCCTAGGGCCATCATGGAAACTTGCGGAGAAAGATGCCCCCTGGCTTGGCCTTGATGGCTGAGCAGGTTCAGAATAAAGAGAGGCTGAGATGGGCATTCTCTGAAAATGGATGTGACCTGAATAAACTGCCTGTAGAAGCCAGTTTGGGCAGAGCAGAGGATTCCTAAAGTTCAGGGATGACAGATACAAGACCCTTGGCCTGCCATTCTGCCTCCACACCCGTGGCAGACATGACTAATGGATTCCGGCACATTTCCCCACTGTGCTGGGACATGGCCCCGGAGGCCTTGACCTCAGCCACTAGCAATAAGGCCCACTTGGCACTTCAGGAGGACACCTTCTTTTGCTAGGTGGTTGGGCTAAACTTTGGGCCCAGGAATTGGAACTAAATCCCATAGGGACTGGGCTGGATCTGTTTCCTCATCCGCAAACACATGTGGTTCTCACTTTGATGTGCTCCTCAATCACCAGCAAGAGGTTAATAATACATAGATTTCCAAGTCTCCAACCCCAGACTTACTTCTGGAATCAGGATTTCCAGCAGGTGGTGCCCAGACCCTGCATTTTAAACACACTCTCCCCCAGGGACTGTGATGTTCCGCAGAGTTTGAGGATCACCATCTTAGGCTGGTTCTCGGGGCAGCTCCTGTAAAAGAGGGTCCAGAACTGTGCTGTACCCAGAACTGTGCTCTACCCAGGTGAGGCCTCGGACCTGCTCAGACCACGCCTGGCTGCTCCCATCTGGAGGGTGCCGAGGTCCCAGGCCTCACCGCCCGCTGGGGCCTCCTGACCCTGGTTCCTCACCCCCTCTCCAAGACTCTTCCAAGCTCTGTTCTGTATGTAAATACAAATATTTATATACAGACAAAGTCATACACATTCATGCATACACTTCTTGTTCCCCAAAGCAGCTGATCTCAGTTTCTATTTTGGGGCGGATAACTCCTGTGTTGGGGTGCCCAGTGGCCCAGCCCAGCTCTGTCTGGTTTCAGCGTCCTCCTTCGGGAGCCCAAGGTTTTCACTGACATCGCCTCTTCCCACCCTCTTTTGGCCTCTTGTTTCCTTCCCTGGGCTTGAGTGACTGTGCCGGCAGGGGCCTCAGGCTGCCCTGTGGGGGCTGTCCTTCTGTGGTTCCCACCTACCCAGCTTCGAGTCCATCCCCTGTATATCTTGCTTACTCCAGCCAGCCAGCCTCAGTAAGAACGCTGCCCTTGAGGTCCAAGCTGGACGAGCCCCTGGTCTCGCTCCATCTCTCACTGGCAGTGGGCCTTGGGCAAGCAAATCCCTGCCCTTCTCTGAGCCTCAGTTTCTTCATCAGCAAAATGGGTATGGTAATACTACCTCCGGTGTAGGGTTGCTGGGGAGATTAAATGGCCTGACTTGGGTAAAGTGCCTGGTACTTAGCGCTCGGTAGGTGTCCCATAAATGGGAATCATATTGCTGATGACGAGGCCAAGAGTGCAGGGGTGACAGTTATGCCAACATTCACAAAGCACCTCCAGCTCCCTGTTGTGGCCTTCACTACATTGCTGTAAGGGGGGGACCCCTTGTACTTGTCCTCCAGCGGGGAGCCTGAGGCCAAGGGAGAGGTGTTTTGTCCCAGGCCACGCAGCGCATAATGCTGGAGCTGGCGGTATGCAGACCCTGCACACCTTACCTAGCAAGGGACGGGCAGTGGGGACTGGCAGCGGCGGGGAGGCAGTGGGCTCCCCCATGACTTCCGTCTTCCTGGCTGGGGCCTGGCTTTCTTGGATGGTCAGCTGATGCCTACAGGCCACTGTACCCAGGCTGCTCCAGGCAGGAGGTAAAGAGGCCAGGGATATCTTCAGGCTGTGGAGTCCATCAGACCTGGGTTCAAACCTCAGCTCTGCCTCCTCTTCCTGGTCCTGAGACCTTGGCCAAGTGAGATCTTTCTTTGAGCTTTCATTTTCTCTCCTAAAGTGGGAGTGCTAAATGTTCATGGAATTGTCCAGAGATTTAAGGAGTCACTGTACGTAGAAAGCTCTGTGTCCATGGCAGTGATCCTGTCATGATGGACACGCAGGCAGGCAGCGCTGGCGTGGCCCTCGGCTGGTCATTGTGCTGCTGTGTGGCTACACTGAGGCTTAGCGCATGTAGCCTGTCACAGGGGAGACAGTCCCTGTGTTACCCGTACCTGTCACCCCTGTGCACTGAATGATTTCTGCTGTGAGTAGCAGTATCTGAACCACACCGATGTGAGAGATGGTCCATTCAAAGTGGCCATTTTACAAATGAGGTCCATAGAGCGAGCTCCCCACCAAAGTCATCCTCTGGGCACGGCTCGCCGTGCTGAGTTGAGTTGCCTCACAGCGCCCTCTGCTGCCACACTCTGGTATTGCGGCCGCTCCCTGACGACCCCGCAGGCCGACCCACAGGCCTGCATGGGCCCTTTCCCTGGGAGCCAGGGACGCCCTGGTGTCTGTGTGTCTGCACCCACGTTGCTGCCATTGGATTCTGCCTTGGCCTGGCCTGGCTTGGCCCGGGGTCATGGCTCATTCTTTGGCAGTTGGGAGACAGCGGCTGCAGGCCCTCCCTGGCCATGCTTCCTTCCCCGCCTCCTCCTACAGGGATTGGCTTGGGCCCAGGCTGTCCGTGGAGGGTGCTAGCCCTGTCCCGCAAAGCTTCTCGCCAAGGCCGGAGGTCGGACAAAAGGACCGCTAACATGCCTTCCAGCTCCAAGATGTGATTACACCTGCTAGTCTCCTATTTAAAAGACGTTTAAGGAAGAGTTATTTCCAACATCTAAACAGATACGCGTAGCATTTAGATCTAGTGTTTCCACAAGATTCTATGGGTCTGCCAGGTAGTGTCAGGTCAAAGAGAGCAGCCAGGCCTGGCCAGGTGGCCCCAGAAGTTGGGTCAGGACCACTAAGAGAAACTGATGAGGCCCTGCTTATGAGAGCCCCCAATCACGGGTGGGCTCTGGAGCCAGACCTGAGATTCTGCTACTGGCCAGCTCGCAGAGCCCAGGCAAGCTGCTGAGCTGTCCTGGGCCTCAGTTTCCTCAGCTATAAACTGGGGCAAATGACAGCAAACAGCTCTTAGAATTGTTGCAAAGAATAATGAGATAAAAGAGGTTAAAGCACTTTAGCTCAGTGCCTGGCGCATAGCGAGTGCTCGGTAAGCAACAGCATGACCACAATAGCTGATAGTCACCAAGTTCTCACACCTTCCCAGCACCGTGCTCAGCGCTTCGTATGTGTTAACTTAATGGATTCACACAATACCCCTAGGAGGTGGGTCCAGCTATCATCCCCATTTTATAGATAAAGAAACCAAGGCAGAGAGAGGGGTTGTAACTTGGTTAAGGTCAGTTAGCTAATAAGTCACTGAGGTCAGATTCAAATCCAGGCAGTTTAGAATAATTGGCACTCTTAACCACAGCCGTTATTATAGTTATAATCTCAAAAAGAATTATCATTCTTATTCCAAGAGGCAGGGGGCTGCCAGTTCCCAGAGGGGCCGGATGGGGGCTGGGCAGGCCCCAGGGATTCCTGCTTAGAGTAAAGGTATGGCTGGTGGTTCCGGGCTCGTCTCCACTCCTCCTTCAGCCCGGAGAGCCCTGTGGAGAGGTAAGGCGGTGCAGAGATGGGAAGGAGAGGCCCCTGTGTGCTGGGCACTGGGCAGGCCTTGCTGCAGCTCCTGAAGGGGGAGCCTTGGGGCCCCCTGTGGGACTAGAAATCAGAACCCTGACTTTGTGGCTCAGTTCCTTCTCTGCCTGGCCTGTAGCTTCCCGTCGGTGCCTGGGTTTCCCTAGCTGCTCTGGGGGCCAACTCCCGGGGCCTGAGCTATCAGGCAGATCGGTGTGGGCGGGTCCCTGCCGAAGACGTCCCCCTCCCAGCAGTGGAAGGAAGAGCCCATTTCCCAGCAGCACAGAGGCTGGGGGTGCGGCGGGCCGGGAGTGGTCCCCAGGCCCATTGTGTGGGCTCCATAAAGTACGGAAGCTGAGGTTAGAATGGCAGGAAGCCCAGCGCCCGTGGCCCTTTCCCACGGGTGGGGGCTGAGGGCACTGCCTAGCCCGGCCGGCGTGACTGCAGCCTGTGTGCGCAACAGGGCGACAGAAGTAAGACTCACTGCTGAGCAGGGAACACTGGCAGCTCTGCTTACAGAGGCCACCAGGATTGGGCCACAGGCGCCTAGACTTCGTCCTGGCGAATCCTCTAACAGCCAGGGGCGTGGCTGTCACCACACCTACGCTGTAGCTAAAGAAGCCAAAGCTGAGAGGCTAAGACTCCTCCACAGTCAGTGGAAATAGGATCAATACTTACTTCCTGTAAACCCAAGCTCTGGGATCGCACATCATAGGTGGGCGTGTGCCTGTGTGTGCACGTACACACACGTGTTTATGACCCTGGCTGGGCAGCCTTCTCAGGAAGGAGGTGGCATTTCCCCTGAGTCTTTTACTGAAAACATTCAAAATGCATCCTCTCCTTATATTTGAGTAGCAGCATCCTCTGGTGAGAAACACTGGCCTTAAATGCACACAGGCCCAGATTCCAGCTGTCATTTAAACTCTGACAGTCTTTGGCCAAGTGACTGAACTTCTCTGAGCCTCCGTTTATAGACTTACTTTGAAGATGAGAGAGATAGTATCTGGATAACGTGCGTCCCGGGGTCTGGTCTACAGTCTGAGTCCCATAAATGAAGCTATAATCCTATCCATCTGCCTATCCATCCATGGGTGGGTGCTCGGCTGAGGCTCGTAGCACCCCCTGCTGGCCATATCTGGAACAAGGCCACTTTTCTTTCTTGAATTAAGAACACTTTAAGAACTAGCCCAATGATTTTACAAATGAGGGAACTGAGGCCCAGGGGGGGAGGAGGAGTCGGAGCTGAGGTCCACACCTGGTGGCATGCTGTCTTGTCTTGGGACACAGTGTCCGTGCCCAGCCCACTCTGAGCGCTAGTGCCTCTCTCATCCCAGAACACTTCCTGGGCTCCTGCTCTAGCGTGGCACTGTAGGCACGCTGGGTTTCCCCCGGCGGAAGGTGGGCAAGCGCCAGCAGGGCAAGGCGAACAGAAGACAGCCCTGGTAGAGATGGTGGGAATCTGGAAGGGGTCTGGAGAAGAGGAGTGATAGCCTGGGAGGAGATGAGAATTGGTGGGGCGGGAGGGAGAGGAGAGAGGGCATTCGAGGAAGGGGACACAGCACAGGCAAAGGGGAGGGATGGGGCAGGGGGTGCAAAGTGCGGAAGCCAGCGGAGCAATGGGGCACAGAGCTGCAAGCCGGGACCCAGGCAGCGAGAGCCTCAAGGCTCATTGTTCTCGGTCTGCTTTCCTTTTCTCGATTCATTCGTGCACCTGGCAAACATTTGTTGTGCTCCTAATGTGTGCCAGGCCCCGTGAAGCTGAGCCAGGTGGAAAGAGGGCTTGCTTTTGAGAACTCAGTCAAGCAGAGGGGACAGATTTAGAGAGAGCCATTTCACATGTGGGGGGGGGGGACTCTAAAGAGGTGAAGGGGGCACACCCTTGGTCTGGGGCTGCTCCCCAGGTGAGGAGGCAAGGCATTCAAGTGGCTTCCCCAAGGTCTAGGTCTTTCCTGAAGCTGGTCTTGGGAGTAAAGGGGGATGGGAGAGTCACAAAACCATCTCCCATGGAAAGTATAGCACATAAAAAGGCCTGAGGTGACAGGGCAGGTCAGGTGAACACATTCCGTTTGGCTGGAGGGCAGGGTCAGCGAGAGTCAGGCTGGAGAGATAACTGAAGGAGTTGTAACTGAGGTTAAAATGCAGCTTTCTGCCCAGACCCTGTGTATCGCGTTACGGAGTGTGGATGTTACCCTGGGGCACTGGGGAGCCATGGAAAACTTTCAGGCAAAAGAGTTCTCTCAGGCTTGTGCAACAATCCACTTTACACACTGCCGACCAATCCCAGGTCTCTGTCAGACTTCAGAATCCCGAGTTAGTCGTTATGATCTCGATTTTGAAATTAAGAAGCAGAGGCTCACGGAGAGACAGCAAGTGGCTGTGTCCCACCGCAGAGCTGCTGCATCAGCCCTGCTCCCCACTCTGCCCTACTGCCTGCCGCGATTAAGTGCCGCGTCTCTGCTCTGTTTGCGCTGTGTCTCTGGCTTCTCCCCTGCAGCCCGGGGTTCCTGCTGCACGGGGGTGGGGTGGGGGGGAAGACGCCTTTGTTGGGGGGAGTGGGAGAGGGCAGCCAAGCCAACCACACTTGACAGACAGCCTGATCCCAGGAAGGGGTCTCCCTGCCCTTCACCTGAGGGGGAGGAGCTTTGCAGGAGCGGGTGGGATGGTTGACCGGGTCTCAGCTTGTATCCCTGAGCCTGTCTTTGCGCAGGCAGCTGCCTTCGGATGCCCTAACTGTAATGAGTCCCTCTTTCTTCCACAGATGAGTGGGACTGACGCAGCTGGGGATGATGATGAAGGCTCGCGGAAGAGAAAGAGCAAAAACCTGTACGTTGCAAAGATCCGCGGTCCTCAGCCTTGCAGTCGGGGAGGCTCCCCAACCCCCTTTTCCTCCTCTGTCCTCGAACTTGCCTCTCCTCCACGGGTCCAGGTGGGGAGAAGGGGCTGTGTCCAGTCCTTCTCTAGACAGACACCAGACAACAGGAACCTAGGACTTAGCATGGCCCCCGGGGAGGGTCAGCAGGGTCCTGAGCGTCCGGCACTGCCCTCAGCATTCATGCGGAGCGATGCCTAGTGCTGATTCAGTACCTGGAAGCCCCAGGGAACCGAGCAGAGGCAGCCAGCCAGGTTGTCCTGGCCCCGGCCCAGCGTCTGAGCCAAGCAGTGGCTGAGTGCCCTTGACAAGTTCTTTGCTGCCTCTGAGAAAGGACTGAACCAACAGTTGACTGGGATTCCCCCGTTTTTCCTCCTAAGCTCGTGAATGCTGGCAGTCCTGGACATTGCCAGGAGGTGGCGCTGCTGATCCAGTTGGCATAGCTGCCTTTATATGCCTGGAGTTCACACAGCTGAGGACTCTTAGAATCTGAGATAACAACAAAAATAACTAATATTTATTGTGCCAGGCACTGTTCTGTGTGCATTCCATATATTATCTAATTTTATCTTTACCCTTGTTAAACAATTTTTTTTTAATGTTTTATTTTATCTTTGAGAGAAAGATTGAGAGAGACAGTGTGAGCAGAGGAGGGGTAGAGGGAGAGGGAAACACAGAATGTGAAGCAGGCTCCAGGCTTTGAGCTGTCAGCACAGAACCTGGATGCAGGGCTTGAACTCATGAACCACAAGATCATGACCTGAGCTGAAGTCTGAGCCACCCAGCCGCCCCTCTTTACCATTGTTTTTATTTTATGTTTCCTTTTCTCTTACTCACCCTATCTTACAAATGAGTAAATTGAAGCAGAAAGACGCTAAGTTACTTGTCCAAGGTCACGCAGCAAGTAAGTGGTAGACTGGGGATCTGAAGCCTGGCGTGCTGGCGCTAGCAATAGAAATAGAATATATAGGTATTTTTTCTTCAGAGCCTGTTCTATTGAAGCTCAGTGCAAAGCACTCTGAAGGAGGTTCCCAGCAGCCCTGCTAGGTAGCCTTTGAGCCCCTAGAGATGAGAGCGCATATACCCCAGAGCCCACCCCTTCTATCTCTTCATGGCTCTGATTGGAGGAAAGTGTTCTTTTAGCTTCTTCTTGTGGGTCCCTGTTCTGCCTTCTGGACCCATGTGGGGACACATGGCGCCTCTCTGAGCCCTGGCATCCTGTCAGAGAGAGCACTATGCCCCAGGAAGGCACGTGCTGGCCCCCAGCCCCCCCCCCACCGCCACCCCGGGCTTGCTGAGGGTCCCAGTCCTCACCCAGACGGCTGCCATCCTTGGCCTTAGCTCACTGGGGCAGACCTGTGAGTGCAGGGTCCCGGTCCCTGGCTAGCCGCCCCAGACCCTCAGGGCACTGTGGCCTCGCTCTGGTCTGAGCATTTTTGCCCTTGGCAACGCGCTAAAACTCTACGTGCATTTTCTCCTCACTTCTGGTTACCACCCTAGCAGCTGGTAGGTACTATGGTCATCCCTTTTTGATGGATGAGAAAATTCGACCTTCTGAGAGGTCTGGTAACTTGACAAAGAGCACACAATTGGTAACCTCTGGAGCCGGGATTTGAACCTGAGGCTGTGTGGCTCCAGATCTCACACTTAATCTCCACAGGGTACCACTTTCCTTAACAATTTACACAGGGAGCCCCATAGGCCCTAATGCCACTTTAAGCTCAAATAACTTCAGAAGTGTGAATACTACAAACTTACAAACACCCGTCTGAAAGTTGAATTTTTTAAAATGTTTACTTATTTTTGAGAGAGAGAGAGAGAGACAGAGAGAGAGAGAAGAAGGAAGGGGCAGAGAGAGAGGGAGACACAGAATGTGAAGCAGGCTCCAGGCTCTGAGCTGTCAGCCCGGAGCCTGATGCCGGACTTGAACCCACGAATCATGAGATCATGATCTGAGTCACTTAACTGACTGAGTCACCCAGGCCCAGCCACCTTAACCACTGAGCCACCCAACCCCAAAAGTTGTATTATTTAAATTCCTTTTACACTTAGGTAGCACTGTGATTTTGCCAACTTGTTCTTAATTTCGACTTTTGGTTTCAAGTCAGCATTTTTTATATTTAGAAGGACAGAGACCAAAAATGAAAATTAAGCAAATGCATCATTCAAAAAAAAAAAAATCACAAAACTGGATGTGCCTTAAAAAATTACGTAATTAAAATTCCAAATGACATTTTTGAAAGTTTATAGGATTTGTTCTTCTGAAGTTATTTGCGCTTAAGATTACTGAGACTTTTGGGGCGTTATGCATATTCATGGCTGCTTGTATCCAAAGCCAAGGAGGCTGAGGCCAGCTGCCAGGAGGTGCCCTATGTGTGTGTGTGGGGGGTACAAACAGGAGCCTGGGACATTTAACCCCTTTCTTGCCAGCAGCTTTGCTCAGCTGCCTCCTGGGGGCGTGGAAAGACTAAAAATGATTCCTGGCTAAAAATAGCCAGTCCCGCCACCCCGGTGGGCAGAGCCACCCCTCCCTCCTTCCCAGCAATTTGCTGACTTGTTTTCTCCTCCTTCCCCGGCGCTGCCATGGCAACGGGGAGGCCGATCACCAATAACTGGGTCTGGCTCGCAGCCGGGCGGGCCCCAGAGGCCGCCCCTTGCAGACACATGCCCCTTTCACGGACGCCCTCTCGGGGTTGGCCAGGAGGGATATTTTTTTTTTCCACTCCCGTCCTCGGCCCTCCCATTTCCTGGCTCCTCCAGTCTGAGTCCCAGCCCGGCCCGCGCCGGGAGCGCGCAGTGCTCCAGCCGAGATCGCCCCAGTGCTCCGGCCGCAATCCCCGGGAACGCTCGGCTGCCTGGCGGCACAGAGCCTGGGGGGCGCTCCCTGCGGACCACCCCGGGCCCCAGGGTGGGGTCCCCTGCGGAGATGCTCCGCGGCCTGTACCTCACGCGCAACGGGAACCTGCAGAGGCGCCACACGATGAAGGAGTAGGTGCCTCGCACCCCAGCGCCCGCCCTTCCCACCCTGCGAGTGCAGGGCCCGAGTGTGGCCGGCTGACCCGACCCCCTTCTCTGCTTCTGCCCCCAGAGCCAAGGACATGAAGAACAAGCTGGGCATCTTCCGGAGAAGGAACGAGTCCCCTGGGGCCCAACCTGCGGGCAAGGCAGACAAAATGGTCAAGTCATTCAAGTAGGTCTCCCCTGCCCTTCTGGGACCCCCCACGCACTCTCTGGTCCCCAGGGAAGCAGGGCTGGTGGGGGGCTGAAATGGAAAGGGGCTGTTGGGTTGGATGGATGGCTCTCTGAAGTGATGCGGGCCCCCAGAAAGGGGGTGGGCCCCCTTCTGGGCTCCCCCGGAGGGCAGCTGACAGAGCCCACCCAGCCCCAGCCACCCCACTCCCCCGGAAACCTCATGGTGCCTCACTGTGCCCCTTCCCTCGCCCCTCAGGCCCACCTCAGAGGAAGCCCTCAAGTGGGGTGAGTCCTTGGAGAAGCTGCTGCTTCACAAATGTAAGTGGGGGCCAGCTGGCCTGCTCCCCTCCGTGTATGCCTCCCTCCCTCTTCTCCTTCCTCCTCTCCCAGACCCAGAAACGGAGTCTGGTCCTGGAGAGGTCGCCTCTCCCTCTCCCCTGGGTCCTGGCAGGGTACTCTGCCTTTGGGAGAGGCCCTTGGGCTGGCCTTGGAGCCGGCTTCTGCCAGCGCCTCGCTGGCCACGGGAGCTGGCATGGCCTGCAGGAGGCCGCTGGGACCTGTGTGCTCAGCCCCGGATTCCCAGAATAACAATAAACATTTCCACGTACCCAGGGCTCACACTGGGCCAAAGGGGCCCTGCATCTCATGGGCAAGATCCCCTCTGGTCCTCGCAGGGCTCCCGGAGATAGGCTCGTGACCCCCATTTTACAGATGAGGGAGCTGAGGCACAGACAGGGGAGAGACCTGGCCAAGGCCCACAAAGAGGCAGAGTGGCAGGAGTGGGTCCACGTCCCTGCGCCCCCCGCCCCTTAGGAGCAGGTTCTTGTACTGAGCTCCCAGAATCCTCATCCTCAAGGCCCCTAGAGGGGAAGCTGGGCGGCCAGAGGGCAGAAGGAGCTGGTTCTGCCTCTCACAAAGGGCCTGGCCTTCTCCTCACAGATGGGTTAGCCGTGTTCCAGGCCTTCCTTCGCACCGAGTTTAGCGAGGAGAACCTGGAATTCTGGCTGGCATGTGAGGACTTCAAGAAGGTCAAGTCACAGTCCAAGATGGCAGCCAAGGCCAAGAAGATCTTTGCTGAGTACATTGCAATCCAGGCGTGCAAGGAGGTAAGGCCTCCGGCTGGGCTCTCTGGCCTCCTGTCCCCATCCCCTGTGGCCTCTCGGCCATCATAGGGACCTGGCAGCCTCAAGGAACACAGGAAGGGGAGAGGCCAGAGTGACTCTTAGGGACCATGTGTCCAAGGTAAAGAGGAAGCAGACTGGGGCCCTGGGAAGATCAGAAATGGCCACCGTCCAGGCACCTGTGTGGCAGGCACGTGCTAAGTGCTTGATGTATGCGCTCTTTTATTTAACCCTGACGACAACCTGTAATGTAGGGTTAATATTCTCTTCGTTTTAAAAATGAGGAGACAGTCTCAGAGAGCCTAGTCAGAGTCCCCAACATCTGTGGGCTGCTGACTGAGTGCGGGACACGGTGTGCAGCGTCACAGTGGACGATCCATTGATTTAATCCGTATCTATTTACCATCGATGACCTTGCTTGGTCTTCGATACTCTTTGAGGCACATACTATTCTTTCTAACTTACAGGTAAGTCAGCTGGGACTCAGAGCACTTCGCTGATTTGCTCAGGGTCACACACCCAGGTATGGCCTGCTGGGGTTCCAGCCAGGCAGTCGGAGGTGTTTTTAGACCCTATTAACTACCAGCCCTACAATGAGTGACCGAGCCGTGACTTGAATCGCTGACCTGAGGGCCTCCACTCTGAGCCTTAGGATGTAGAGCAGAGGGGCTTGCAGGTGAAGGGCTGGGTAGGTCCCATTCCCGGCCCCGCCCCCGCCCCCAGGACCAGCCCCCCTGCAGGGAGACCTGAGTGTACTGCCTTCCGCCTCCGCAGGTAAACCTGGACTCCTACACCCGGGAGCACACCAAGGACAACCTCCAGAGCGTGACCCGGGGCTGCTTTGACCTGGCACAGAAGCGTATCTTTGGGCTCATGGAAAAGGACTCGTATCCGCGCTTCCTCCGCTCCGATCTCTACCTGGACCTCATTAACCAGAAGAAGATGAGTCCCCCGCTTTAGGGGCTGCCGGGGTCGAGCTCCGTGTTCACGTCAGGCAGGCTGGGCCCCCTTCCCACCTGCCTCTCTCCCCCTGCGACGGAGGGGGCAAGCAAGCCCCCGGAGGCTGTGTCTCCGGATGGACAGACGGACATTGGGACGCGAGGCCTGGACCAAGAGAGGCCCAGGCCACTGGAGGAGAAGGACTGGCCCCACTGGGTCCCCACTGCCCCGGTACGAGGGGACCCGAGGGCCCTGGCTGGTCAGGGCCCCGCGCTGAGCCAGATCCGGAGCCGTCGCTCTGTGCTACGGACACTCAGCATTGACCAAGTTCCTTAAAGAGCTGGCTGATGGGGCGGGGGGCCTGGCTGTGGGCTCCGGGGCTCCCCACATGGACCACCGGGGCTCGCAGCTCAGACCCTCACCTTGAGTTTTATTTATTTAAACAGTAGTCAGATGCTCGGCACGTCGTCGTGTAATAGGAAATTTTTGCCTCATCAGTGTTCCTAAGTTCCAAGTGCAATATTTTAACCGATGCCTTGTGAAAAGCCACCTCACAGAGAGGGTGGGCACCAACTTTCCAGTTTCGGGCACCAGTGGTGGGCAGCTGGGCCTTCCGGACTGATGAGGCCTGGAGGGGTGGGTGCTGCCATGTGACCTGGCCCAGGAAGCCAGCACCTGCCGAGTGAGGTGTCCTTCAGGGGCTCTGGGAAAGCACGGCACCCTCGGACCACACAGCAGCCAAGTTCTGGAGCAAATAAAAGGCCTGTGTTATTTCTCAGTCTTGACCCTGTCTGGGTGTTCCCAGGTTTGGGCTTCCCCAGGGTGGCTGGCACTGGGAGGGTCAGTCCAGCTTCTGTGCACTCGCCATCGCCTGCGTCCTGTCCCAGAGCCACATACACGATTCACCGGTGATCATCCCTTCCTGACAGGGCGCCTCCCAGGGCCGGACATTCAGCCATGCTTGTTCTGTTTACCATCTCATCATCTCTACAAGCCTGGGAGGCGAGGGCTGTGCCCATTTCACAGATGAGGAGAGTGAAGCCTGGGCAGGTAGGGTGACTTGTTCAAGGTCACACAGCTGGCAAGTGGCAGAGACGGGGTTCTGCCTCGGCCCAGCTAGCTGTACAGCCTATACCCTGGATTGCTTTCCTCTGCTCGCTACAGGACGGAGTCCTAGCCTAGCCACCAGCTGGCCACATCCCTTCTTTTTTCTGCCCGTCCTTGCCCTGAGATTCTAGTGGGACTTCCTGGAGGTGGTTGATGAGGCAGGACAGTGGCCGCAGGCAGGCAGGCCCGTGCATGCTTTTAGGACAGAAGGAAGATCTGGGCAGGTGACAAGGACTGGAGCTCACAGAGACTCCCTCTGGGTCCCTGGAGAAGGCCTTCCGCCCTGTGCCTGATAGGAGATGTGCATTTAGGCAAGGCCTGCCCTGGACCACTTGCCTGGGGAGGTAGAAGGGAGCCCGGAACCCAGCCCAAGCTGATGCCAGTGCTGCCGCCATATACCATCTGCCAGGGTCTGGGGCACAGGGACCTGGCCGTGGCCTGCAGTGGGGACTGGCCCAGCCGGGCCGACTTTGATGAAGCTGGACAGAATTGGTGCAGGAGCGGCTGGGCGCCAACTCCCTGGATCCGTTCCCTGCCTGGGGTCCTGGGCTCACATCTGCCCTCGGTAAATCGGAGACACAGAGGACATGGGGCTGTGTGCTCAGTCCCCTCCCTGCCTCCCCTCGCTGTTTTCCCTGGAGGCCTAACCTGGGGCCAGGCATATAGTAGGTGCTCAGCACATGTGTTATAGCCTTCTTTTCTAGAACTGAAGGGTGAGTTCTTCCAAGAGTGGAGCTGGGTCTTCCTGCAGGCACCAGGGGCCTGGCATCGCACCGGGCCTGAGCCCTGTCTGGCCTCGTAATCAGTGAAAAGCTTTCCCACCAGGGCCACCTCCATGAGGCTAGAAGGACCGCAAGGGGCAGAGATGTGCCCCTGATCCAGAGCAAGGGCACCTCACAGATGGCACCAGGGCCTGAAATTTGGGGACCTGACAGCTGGGAAAACAGGGACAGTATCACCCCTGTCCCTCCTGGGAGGGCTAGCAGGCAGAGCTGGCAGCCGACGGAGCCCAGGACTTGAGTCTCAGCCTGGCCCAACGGCTGTGGTGCCCTCCGCTCAGCTTCCCCTTTCTTGGGCTTCCAGGGATTTAGCCTTAGGCCAAGCCCTGCACCTTCCCACCCCTGAGTTGCCGTGGAAACCAAAGTCCCGGAGTGAGGCAGACGGAATCCCCATTTCGGAGGCCCCATTGCCGGTTTCCATTACTCACACCGGGTCCCTTGGCCCAGAGCAGCTTTGGCTCCGCTGAGCAGCTGGATAGCCCACTGGAAAGGGGCCCGGAGCCTGCTGCCCTGGGCCCTGACTGGGCTCCCTGGGGACACTGGGCACAGCCCTCTCTGCTGAGGCGTCAGTTCCCTCACCGATACGGTGGGCTGTCCCCCGCTTTTTTTTTTTTTAGCATGAGAGGAAGGAGCCAGCCCCTTGTCTTCTCTCTGGCAATCAGTCCCAGGCTGGTCAGTATGGGACAGTGTGAGGTCGTTATGTCCAAGCCCCTTCCCCTTCTACGGATAGGAAGACTGAGGTGGAGGGAGGAAGGCGCTGCACAGAGGAGAAAGGCCCAGGCCCGGCTCCGTTGCTTACTACTGGACGCAAATCTCAGAAAAAACCACGCAGCCTCTCTTTGCCTCCGTTTTCTCATCTGTAAATTGTGCGTATTGGCACTTTTCCTGGTGCTTTGGCAGCTAAGGGAGGTCATGTCATGCCCGCAGCAAGTTTAGCCCAGAGGCAGGCGATGTGCTCCTTCCATGCAAGCTGCTGTTAGTGACATTGTTATTCGGGGCCACAGGCCGGTGGCAAAGCTCATGCTAAAGTTGCCCAGGCCGGGGCTCTACCCTGATCGGTGCGGACAGGGAGCCTTTCGCCTTGGACCCCAGAGAGCTGTGTTTCCAGGAACACTGAGCTAGAGGACAAAGCCAGCCTGTTCCAGGGAGTGTCAGAAACAGCCTGTCTTCACGCCGCTGCCCAGGCGGCCCGGCTGGAAGCAGTTGGGGTCAGCCTGCAAACAGGGTGTGCAGGGGGGAAAGGGGCGAGGGCACTCAGCACTGGCCTGCCCGCACCGACGTCATCCCGCTCCGGGGGGCCTAGGCCTCTTGGCCCGGCTTGGGGCAGGTGTGGCGTCCCCGCCTCTCCAGCCGGGAAGAGACCATCTGGTCTAAACTGCCGACTCATGCTTGGGTCCCTTCTTGGGTCTCCGCTTGCATCTCTCCTGTGACAGGAAGCTCATTATCTACCAAGGCAGCTCGGGAGGGCCTGGGAGTCCCTGGAGGTTCTAAGGTTGCTTCTCTGGGAAGCCAGGATCCTGGGGCTGCAGTGGGGAAGTGGGGGCAGCTCAGTCCCCGATTCTCTGGCCTCACTTTTCTCTGCTCCTGCGACCCTCACCAAACTCCTCTGCACTCCCCGTGTCTCTCCCTTGTCCCTCTGGTCCCTGTGCCTACTGTCCCCTCGCTAGGTCCCCCTCGCTAGGTCCCCCCTCTGCTCCCTCCTCTCCCTCAGCGCTCTTGTGCCTTCAGGCTACAGACCCTGGGCCTCAGACAAGAGCTCCTGTGCCATTGCACCATCTGTGAAACATCTGGCTCTGTCTGTCCTCTTCCTGGCAGGGCCCGACAGAAAGGGGGTACCCTGGGCCCCCCGCCGCCAGGGTGCCCGTTCCTTGGGCTGGAGAATACAGCAGGGGGTGGGGTGGTGAGGAAGAGCCTCAGGGCTGGTCCAGCCAAGCCTGCTCAGCACAGATCAGAGTGAGGGGCTAGCTAGGGCTGGGGCAGAGGGCAATGCCAGTTGCAGATAAAAAAGAGTAGAAATCGGGGCACTTGGGTGGCTCAGTTTGTTGAGCGTCTGACTTCAGCTCAGGTCATGATCTCACAGTTCGTGAGTTTGAGGCCCGCGTCGGGCTCTGAGTCCGGAGCCTACTTCAGATCCTGTCTCCCTCTTTCTCTCTCCCCTTCCCCGAGTCGTGCTCTGTCTCTCCCTTGAAAATAAAATAAACATGAAAAAACATTTGGAAAAAACAGAGCTACTGGCCACACAAAGGCACATGCCAAGGGCATTCCATGCCTATCAGTACTCCCAGCAGGCTGGAGAAGCTCAGAGCGCTGTTAATGAGGACGTTAATGTTCAGGGAGAGTGGAAAGGTAGGTTGTGGCTGAGCAGAGAGTGGGACCCCAGCAGCTAATGGCGGGCAGCTTTGCCTCCAGCCGGTCAGAGGGAATTCTTGGCGAGCACAGGCCTCCCTGGTCTTGAGGGCAGAGCTTTGCTAAGGAAGGACAGGAGCTCAGGTGTGTGGGGGTGTCTGGTCCCGAGCTGAGTCTCAGTTCTCAGTAGAGCGCTTGATCAATTGCCTTACGTTTCTGAGCCTCCGTCATCTCATCTATAAAATGGGAATAACAGTCCCACACAAAGGGTCTCACGGGGACTCAGTGAGATGAAGAGTATCTGTAAAGCCTCAGCCCAGGGCCAGCTGCAGAGGGGCTGCCTCATGTAGGGGCAGATGGAGCGGGGCCAGACAGATGGAGCATGGAGAGGTGAGGTCAGGCTAAGTGAGCAGCTGTGCAGGAGGAAGCCACCCCCGCCTCGGCTCCTTGGCCGGTTTCTAAGACAAGGCCTCCCAGTGCCTCAAAGACAAGGGCAGGGTCACAGGAGGGAGGGGTGGGGGCCCAGGGCTTAGCAGACCCCTACTTGCTGTTTCAGGAGCCGCTGAATAGCACCCATACCGGCAGGCAGCTGGCTTGCCCACAGATCTGTCCCAAACCTGTGTGTGACCTTGTATGAGGGCTTCAGCTTTCTCTCGTTGGTTTCTTCTGGAAAGCAAGGAGAACCAGGCTTTCCTCCTGTCAGGGGCAGAGGGTGTTTTGTGTGATGTGAGGGGCTAGGATACTGGCCAGGTGTGTCTGCGTAGGGTGGGGGTGAGGGGTAGGGGTTGTTCGGACTAAAAACAGAGTCTAGCCCTAGAGACGGGCCTAGAGGGGCTGACTGGGATGGAGCCCCGGAGTCCCTATGGGTTCATGACCCTTAGGACACTGCCCTCCGTGGCGTCTAGCCAGGCTGAGTGGAGGAAGGCTGTGCTGGTTATTCACACATTCGTCCCCTTGAGGTAAAGTCCACACCTACCCCACCTCTGGACACACACACACACACACACACACACACACACGCACCCCAAGCCCAGGGCAGAGCAGCCCCGTGTAAGGGCCGAGCTCAGTTTGCAAAGGCAAAGCTCACAGTGTGCAGAAGACGCAGCATCTACGCAGGGAAAGGGCTCACTGAAGTGGAAGTGGTTTGGGTTTTCCTTTCTTTTTTAAAAAAATTTTAATCTTTATTTTTGAGAGAGAGGGAGAGACAGAGTGTGAGTGGGGAAAGGCAGAGAGAGAGAGACAGACAGACCAGCAAACAGAATCCAAAGCAGGCTCCAGGCTCCGAGCTGTCAGCACAGAGCCCGATGCAGGGCTCGAACCAATGAACCATGAGATCATGACCTGAGCCGAAGTCGGATGCTCAACCGACTGAGCCACCCAGGCGCCCTGGGTTTTCTTTTCAATGTTTAATTTTGAAATAATTACATATCCGCAGGAAGCTGCAAACCCTTCACCTAGTTTCCCCCAGTAGCTACCTACCTCTTACATCGTTATAGTACAATCTGGAAACCAGAATCTGACATTGGTACAATGAGTGTGTGTGTATAGTTCTATGTTATTTTGTCACATGTCGATTATGGAACCGCTGTGGAAGTGGAAACACAGAACTATGTCCCCACAAAGATCTCCCTGGGTATTCTTGTACAGTCACCCGCCCCCCGTTCCTCCATCCCTAACCCCCAGCAACCACGAAACTGCTCTCCGTCTCTATAATTTTGTCATTTTAAGAATGTTATATAAATGGAATCATGCACTATGTGACCTTTTGAGATGGTCTTTCTTCACTCATCATAATGCCCTTGAGGTCCATCCAAGTAGCCGTGTGTGCCGATAGCTCCATCCCGTTTAGGGCCGAGCACCGCTCTGTGGCGTGGATGTACCGCAGCTGGTGTGCCCATTCACTTATCGATGTTTTCGTTCTTTCCAGTTTCCATATAAAGCTGCTACCAGCAGTCACGTCGAGGGTTTAGGAACCAAGTTTTCATTTCTCGGGGGTAAATGTCCAGGAGTGCAATTGCTGGGTCATCCAGTAAGTATAGGTTTGTAAGAAATTGCCACCCTGTCTTTCCGAGTAGCTGTTCCGAGAGAGACCCAGATTCTCAGCCTCTTTGCCAGCATTTAAATGTTGCCTCTGTGTTCTTTGTTGTAGCTGTCCCAGTAGGTATGTGGCCCTGTCTCCTCAGATTTTCATGCCTATTTCCCGAACGACTAGTGAACGGTATTGGGCATTTTCGCCTGTATTTGTTGTCCATCGGTATTTCCTCTTTGGTGAAATGTCTCTTCATGTCTTGTGCTCATTTTCTGGTTACCGTTTGCTTTTTTACTGTTTTGAGTTTGAGAGTACTTAACACATTCTGCAAGTGAATCCTTCGTCGTGTGTGTGATTCGCAAATAATTTCTCTCAGTCTACAACTTGTCTTTTCATGCTGCTAATGCACCTTTCGCTAAGCAAAAGCTTTTTAATGTTGGTCAAGTTATCACTTTTTTTTTTCATTTTAGATCAGGCTTTGGGTGTAATGTCTCAGAACCATTTAACTTTCCTACCAGCAATACGTGAGGGCTCCAATCTCTCTACATCTTTACGGAGCACTTGTTACAATGTCTTTTTTATTTTAGGCATCCTAGTGGGTGTAAAGTGTTATCGTGGAATTGCTCTTGCATTTTCGTCAGAAATCGGTTGGCTGTCCTTGTATGGGTCTATTTTTCAATCCTCTGCTCAGTCCATTGATCTGTTTCTGTCCCTCCACCAGCACCATATAGTCCTATTACTGTAGCTATATAATAAGTCTTGAAATATATAGAGTGATTTCCCCATTCGTTCTTTTTTTTTTCCCCAAAATTACTTTACCTATTCTAGTTCCTTTGCCCTTCTATACACACTTTAGGACAATCTTGCCTTATCTACCAAAAGTCTTCCTGGGATCTTGATAGTAAGTGTGTTAAACCTGTATTTCAATTTGTGGAGAATTGGTATCTTTACCGTGTTGAGTATTGCAATTTGGGAGTCTACCATTTCTCTTCCTTTATTTAGATCTGCTTTGATTTTGTTCCTCTGCACACCATAGTATTCAGCACACAAGTCCCATTATATGAGATTTAAACTTAAATATTTCCTTTTTTTTAGTGATTTTAAATGATATTATAAGTTGCAGTTTCCCGGGTGCCTGGGTGGCTCAGTCAATTAAGCATCCAACTCTTGATTTCCACTCAGGTCATGATCTCACACTTCGTGTGTTTGAGCCCCACATTGGGCTCTGTGCTGACAGCATGAGGAGCCTGCTTGGGATTCTTTCTATCCTCTCTCTCTGCTCTGCCTTCTGCTCACGCTCATGTGTGTGCTTTCTCTCTCTCTCTCCTTCTCTCTCCTCAAAATAAATAAACTTAAAAATTTTTTTTAAAAGTTGCAGTTTCCACATGTTCATTGCTTGCACATTGGAATACAGTGGATTTTTGTATGTTGACCTTGTAGCTTGTGACCTTGCTGAATTCAATAGTTCTGGGAGGTCTTCGGTAGAGGCCTTGGGCTTTTTCTGCATAAACAATCACGTCATCTGCAAATAGGGACGGTTTTATTTTTTCCTTTCTGATCTCTATGTCATTTATTTACCTTTCTTGTCTTACTGGGTTTCAGCCTTTCACCAGTAAGTATGATATGAGCTGTCAGTGTTTTGTAAATGCTATTTGCTAAGCTATTTTATTCATGTGGCATGTTTATGTATATTTATATTTGTATAGATTTATAGAGGAAGTTTACTTATTTATATACAACTTGCTCTTTATTCTGAATCTGCTGAAAATTTTTTTCAGAGTGGGTATTGAATTTTGTTAATTTTTTTCTTTTTGCATTGGGGTGCTTGGATGGCTCAGTTGGTTAAGCATCTGATTCTTTTGATTTCTCCTCAAGTCATGATCTCATGGTTTGTGGGATTGAGTCTATGTCAAGCTTGATGATAGCTCAGAGCCTGCTTGGGATTTTCTCTCCCAGTCTCTCTGCCCCTTGACTGCTCACACTTTCTCTCTCTCTCTCAAAATAAATACATAAACATTTTTTTAAAAACAATTTTTTTGCATCTAAGAAACACAAAACCTTTAAAAAAATTTTTTACATTTATTTTGGGGGGGGGTGGTACAGAATCCAAAGCAGACTCCAGGCTCTGAGCTGTCACCACAGAGCCTGATGTGGGGCTCAAACTCACAAACTGGGAGATCATGACCTGAGCTGAATTCGGGTGCTTAACCGCCTGAGCCACCCAGGCACCCCAGAAACACTTTTTTTATAATTCAATTGGTATGATCGTATGCCTCTTCTTGTTTAGCCTGTGAGTATGGTAGATCAAACTGCCCGATTTTCAAGTACACAGCCAGTCTTGCATCCCTGAAATAAACTTCATTTGGCAACGGTCTATAATGTTTTAATACGTTGCTGAATTCTGTTTGCTAATATTTTGTTAAGGATTTGTGCTTCGTATCCATGAAAACTACTTGTCTATTTTCCTTCTTTGTACTATCTTTGGTCTGGGGAACCAGGTAATACTGGCTTCCTAAAATGAACTGGGGAGTGCTCCCTTCTCTTCTGTTTTCTGGGACAGATTGTTTAGAATGGGTGTTTTTCTTTCAGATGCACTTATATTTCAAGCCGCTGTTTGAAGCTTGTCTGCTGTTGTCCCATGGGCCAAAACAGGCCACACGGCTGTGGCCCAGGGAGAGAGCAGGAGGGACGGGTCACCTGCAGCAGGCAGAGGTGCAAACTCACAGGGCAGAGGGAGTGGGTACCGGGAAGGGCAAAGACTGGGGCCAATGGGGCGACCACAGAGGCCCTGGGAGCTCACCTTCTGGTGTATCTCACTCCGCTAAGCTCTTTACTCCAGGCTGTAGGCACCCAGCGGACAGTGCATGTTGGCCTGCCAGCCCCTCCCAGCAGGGGCTTTTAGATGCTGTCTGTGCGATACGGGTACACTCGATCTAAACACAGTGTGTTCATCAAATCCCCAGTGCAGAAATGACAGAAGACCTTCCTTATAGAACAGTCAGTGATCAAATTGCAAGACTGTACGCGAGTTACCCAAACAGGATTTGATCTACTCAGTTTGGTTTCTTCTCATTTTTCCAATCGTTTCTTTTGCCAGCCTTACTGTTGGTGACTACTGTGTTTGTGTCCATGCAGAATTTGGAGAAGGATGGAATCTGGTCCCCGAAGATCTTTGCAGCCTGTTACCCCCATACCCATCTCTGCCCTGTGTGTGCACCCACACACACACACACACTTGCACCCCAGGACCTTGTTCTCACATCTTTCCTGCCACCTCCTTATCTGGCGTCTCCTCAACTATAAAGATTCAGCTCAGAGGGCGTGTCCTACATGGACACCTTGCTGATGTCCCGAGTCAGGGGGAGGACCCTTCTCTGAGTTGTCCCGGCAGCACGCTCCAGTCGCTCAGCCCTGGGGGTGCCACTTGTCTTTTTCTCTTCTGGATTGTGAGACCCTCAAAGGCCGGACATGAGTGGCTGTTGGGTCCCCGACACCCAGCCCGGGGCCCGGCGCAGAAGAGGAGCTTGAAGCCTACAGCTGAAGGCCTGAGCGTCTGCAGGCTGACCGCGGCGATCTCAGCCCCCAGGCAGAGACCTTATCTGTCCCTGGTGAGCGGCCCCTTTCTCAGGCATGGAGGGGTGCGCTGAAGGCGCCCTTCTGTCCTCAGCCCTCAGCTCCTCCGTGAGGGCTGCAGACTACACCTTAGTGAGGAGTGGTCAGAGGAATCCCGGGACTGAGGGCGGCCTCGGTCCCTACCTCAGCGAGGCATGGCCTCGAAGGTCAGGAAAGCCTGGCCTTCCGGGCCCTGCTCCAGGGGGCCTGGCTTCCCTGGCAGACGCATTCCCAACAGACGGGCCTTCCCCAGCCCTCATTGTTCTGTTCGGCCTCATTCCTCATCTCCGTGCCTCTGTTGTTCCCACCACCTGGAGTACCTTTTCCTGCCTCCCTTCGCTTTGCCCACCATGGCCCCGATCTTCCAGGCCCTTCCTCCCAAACAGCCACGGCCTGAGGTTAAGTCTGCGCCAAGGGTCTGCCCTCGGGGAATTCTAAGTGGCCTCGGATTTTCCACTACATATTTTGCGGGTGTGAGTTTGGACTCTCCCCTGAGGATGACCTGGGAGCCGGCCAAGCTGGACTTGGCCAGGAAGAGTGGGCAGCCCCCGCCCCCCAGAGCAAGATAAGCAGCTGGACCCCAGCGCTCCGCTGGGACGGGCCTGCTTTGGGCCTGGAGGGAGAACAATGGGCCATTGAACCTTATCCAGCCCTGTGCCCTGGGAGGCCCGGGGAGGGCAAGTGGCGGCGTGTGTGTTGGGGACCGGGGACTGTGCTTGGAGGCCGGGGGAGGGAGGGCGGGCAACAGAAGGACAGAAGCTGCCCGCCCCCCACCCCCACCCCCACCCCCACGCTGACCAACCGGACGGGCAGGAAGAGATCCTATTGAGAGCTCTTTGTCAGACTTCCTGTGGGGCCAGGTGCTCGCCAGAATCACTCCAGAACACTTCTTAAGCCAGACACCAGGTTAAGCACCGCACGTGCTGTCTCCGATTTATCAGCCTCATTGTACAGGTGTGGAAACTGAGGCCCCGGCTCAGACACATCCGTTACTTGCTCACACAGCAAGGGGAGGAGCTGTGGGGACTCAGACCCCGGTCTTTCCTATCTCCTTCCAGCAGGCGGGACACACGGAGTGGGGGGTTTCTACCCCCGCCTGCCCCTCTCAGGGGCTCCCTGGGACTTGTGGGCTCGGTCTGTCCTCCCTCATGGCTCTGACTTCATAAACCACCTTGGGCACATCACTTGCCTTCTCAGGGCCTCAGTTTACTCCTGTGTACAATGTGGGAGCAAGGGGTTGAGGGTGGAACCAGAGGCCAGGGTCGTGCATGGTCAGGCCTCCTTCTTTTCCAGCATTTGAGGGTTTAAAGAGCCACGAACTGAAGTTCTGCTCTTCCCGGAAGCTGTTCACCGGAAATGCTCTCTGGGGTGTGGTGGGTTTGCGGCTCTGAAGGCCGGGCAGTCAGCTCTGTCCAGTGTCTTTGGGGAAATTTGGTCTGAGAGGGGAGGCCGGCCCATGAATGGGCGATGGCGGGGCCCTGAGAGAGATTCATGGAGAGGGCTGTGCCGATTTCCAAAGACCCACTGGCCAGGAAGACAGAAGTGACTTCCTCGCCGCTTCCTCAGAAGCGGGAAGGCCAAACTTCAGGTGTTAGCGGGTTGTTTCTCCTGAGCCCTCTCTCCTTGCCTCGCGAATGGCCACCTTCTCCCTATGTCTCCACATCATCCTTCGTCTGTACATCTCTGTCTAGGTCTCCCCTTCATATAAGGACGCTGGTCCCATTACATTAAGACCCACCCCGATGACTTCATTTGAACATAATCACCTCTGCAAAGGCCTTATCTCAAATGCGGTCACATTCTGGGAACCTGGGAGTCACAACTTCGACATATGGATTTGGGGACACAATTCAGCCCAGAGCAATGGCTCTTTTTTTTTTTTAATGTTTTTATTTATTTCTAGGAGAGAGAGAGAGAGAGAGACAGCGTGAGCAAGGGAGGGTCAGAGAGAGAGGGAGTCACAGACTGAAACAGGCTCCAGGCTCTGAGCTGGCAGTCAGCACAGAGCCCGACGCGGGGCCCGAACCTGCGAACCGTGAGATCATGACCTAAGCGAAAGTCAGATGCTTAACCGACTAAGCCACCCAGGCGCCCCCAATGGCTCTTTAAAGTAACTGACAAGGGGCTCTCAGTGGCTCCGTTGGTTAAGCGTCCAGCCCTTGATTTTGACTCAGGTCATGACCTCATGGTGCATGGGATCAAGCTCCAAGTTGGGCTCTGCGCTGACAGCTGAGCTTGCTTGAGATTCTCTCTCTCTCTCTCTGCCCCTCTCCTGCTCACGTGCTTGTGCTCTTTCTCTCTCTCTCTCTCTCAAAGTAAATGACCTTAAAAAATAAATAAAATAACTGACAGCAGCTGCTTTGTATAACAGCACAGAGTGAATCTGCCACGGGTGAGGCCCTTCTGGGGGTCTCCAAGGAGCGAGCCAGACAAAGGTCTCCATCATAACAGGAGACGGGGGAGGGGCTCAGAGAGGGAGGACTTTCCAGAACGTCTCAGCAGCCACATCCCTCCCTGGGGATAGGGGTCAGGGGTAACGGCGCCCCGCCCCCGCCCCAGGCTGTGCCGCCTCTGCACAGTGACTTGTCTGTGCACTATAGTAGCTCTGCCAGCCCCACAGCACTGGTGAGTCCTGCTGTCCAAATGAACTCTGCACCGCGAGGCTTTTGGGATACGGTGGGCAGGGGGTGTTTTCAGACAGGAGCCCAGTGGGCCGCTAGGGCAGAGGGAAGCCATAAGGGCAGGAGCAAGGAGGGCCGATGAGGACATCAGCCCTGCCAAAATCCACATGAACATGGGGCGGGCATGCCAGGCTGGAAGGTGGGGACTCGAGCTAAATCTTATCACATAGGATACCAATAACAGGAGGATATGGGGGCACTACACAATTCTACCTGGGAAGAAGGCACCTACACTGGTTTGGACAGGTGGACATCAAGGAAGGCTTCCTGGAGGAGGTGAAGACTAAGGAACATCTTTTTTGTTTTAATGTTTATTTTTGAGAGAGAGAGAGCATGGGCAGGAGAAGGGCAGAGAGAAGGGGGTATGGAGGATCCAAAGTAGACCCCGTGCTGACAGCCTGATGCAGGGCTTGAACCCATGAACTGCGAGATCATGACCTGAGCAGAACTGGGACACTTAACCAACAGAGCCACCCAGGCACCCCAAAGGTGGGTCTTTAAGTGTGCATAAGAAATTGCCAGAGGGGGGCAAAGGCATTCCAGCAAAGGCTCCTGTGAGGACGTAAGCCTGCTGTCTGCCACTCTGAACCATATTTCGCTGGTCAGTCTCCCATGTACAGGGCCCCTGGTGGGGGTTCAAGGTGAGAAGGTACAGGAGAGAGCAGAGAGGACTCTGGCCAGACCAAAGGCGGCCTAGAATGTTCAGATGTGACTAAGGACTTTACTACTGGGGAGGTGGGGGGCAAGGAGGTGGGGAGTCAAGTGACATGACCCCAGGGAGGGAAGTGCCTGATGACCTCTGATTCGTCTCCAGAGACTAGAGTGGTGAACGGGGCCAGGAGCTCAGCGTGAGGCGGCCCAGAGGTCAGGGAGCGCCACTCCAGGCTTGGCCGTTGCTGTGGCTGCTGGCTGGCATCGTGATGAATGGCCGACTTGTTCCAAGGAGGGCTTGATGGTGGCTTTCCAAGAACGCTGTTTCTTTCTGCCCTGCAGCTCCTGTTGGGGCCAGGAGGGGAGGGGCCTTCGGGCCAGTCAAACCCCGCATATGGCCCACACTGACCAGGGCAGCTGAGAACAGGGACAGGACACGCGTCAGTCGGGCGCCTCCCCTGTGCCGGGCCCGCGCCAAGCATCACACACACCTGCCCACCGTCCTCCAGCCATCCCAGGAGGCAGCTCAGGGTATCCCCAGTTTATGCATGAGAAAACCGGGGATCAGGGAGGAAGGAGGGTTTGTCCAAGGCCCCCGGGCTAGAAAGGCCATGACTCTGTTTTCTATCCAAAACTCCCATCTCCCAGGAAGCTCCCCTTGGCCCCAGCTGGGCTGCCTCGGGTTCAAGAAGTAGGGATGAGCCTCTAGCAACCTGGCACGGCTGAGCCTCCTGGAGGGACTTGACGAATGGAGAGGTGGGCAGGGAGGAAGCCCCTCCACCCCCTGCTGTGCCCAGCTCCAGCCACTGGCTGCCCCTCCTGGCTCCCATCTGGGCAGCGCCTGTATCTCTGAAGACAGGAACGGGGAGCCAGTGGCCCTCATGGAGCTAAACCGTACACAGCTCCAGAACCTTCTCTCCGTGTGGCTGCCGGGGGCCTGCCTTCATCTCCGTCTCCCCTGTGAGCCTGTCTTCTCCTCTGATGAAATGGGGCGGTGATGCCCCCTCGCTGGGTGGGCGTGAGAGACAAGCGAGGCCGTGTTTGTAGGGAGCCCAGGCCCCGGGCATGGGCTGGGGCGCTGTTGCTGGGGTCGCCGTGTCTTTCTTGCTGCCTCTGGTGCTGAAGGCCGGTGCGCTGCTGGGAGCGGCAGGGCCTGGGCTCTGCGGCTGCTCCGAGGGTAACACAGGGCCACACCCTTCTCTGAACTTCAGCACTATCACCTGTGGCCCTTTGGGCTGGGGATTTTAGGACAGGGTGTCACCAGAGGCAAAGTCCGGTTTCACACAAAGGGCAGGGTCTCATAGGTACAAATACGTCAAATGGGCTCTTTCCCTTCAACTGCTTCTCTACCTTTTGTGATTTCCCCCAACAAATTCCCCTAGAAATGTCTTGAAAAGGGGGCTGGGATAGTGGGTAAGGGGAGAAGCAGGGACCCTGTCCCTAGCATGGTCCCCCTTCCGGATGTGCTTCTGGCCTGATATGTCCCCACATCTACACACAGCATGCATCGAATACACACAGTACACACAAAATGTATCAGACACACATCACACACACATGATACCCACTGCATCCTACTCTGAGCATGCATCAGACACATCACACGTCCACAACACAAACCGTGCCACAAACATGCACAATATACATACACCTACGAACACACACAACAGATACGCACATTCTCCACCATGCATGTCACACAACATAGGCGGTATTCAGATGCATCACACAGACGTATACACACACCTGCTCGCAGAACTCTAGTACATTTAGCATCTTTCTTTTTTTTTTAATTTTTTATGTTTATTTTTGAGAGCAAGAGCAAGAGAGAGCATGAGCAGGTGAGGAGCAGAGAGAGAGGGAGACACAGAATCCAAAGCACGCTCCAGGCTCTGGGCTGTCAGCACAGAGCCCGACGTGGGGCTCAAACCCATGAACCATGAGATCATGACCTGAGCCCAAGTTGGATGCTTAATGGACTGAGCCACCCAGGTGCCCCCATTTAGCATCTTTAGATTGAGAAAATAGGTTTCAAAAAAGGCTCTATGAGTTCGGTGATGCTCAAATATGATTCGGTATTTCATTCAACCTGATCATGCCTTCAGACAGTTGAAAAACAGCCATTAAAAAAGACATCAGAGGCATTCTTTATTCTGGTCCCACACGGTGCCTAGGTCATATGCGTCCAGGCACCCCAGTGGGAATGCTGCACACCCCAGAGCTCTCGGGTGCAAAAGTGAGGTTCAAGCCACCATCAGTCTCCCCCTTCTAGGGGGACTTTGGGCTCCAAGTCTTTTGCTCCTCATCCCATGCATGGTTCCCCTCTCTCCACATGACAGGCCCAATATTATGTGCATGTGTGTGAGCGTGTGTATGTTTGTGTGTGTGTGTGTGTGTGTATGTGTGTGTGTGTCGGGAGAGGGAGGCGGGTATCATGCCGGGCAGCCCTCGCCCTGCCGTATCTATGAGCTCACAGACCGCTGTCCTGAGGATCCTTCTGCAGAGAAACTTCCCGGTCAGCTCCACCCAAAGGGAGAGCAGATGGAAAATTGGAGCAAGCCCTCATGTTGGGTCAGGGAAGAAAATATTCTTTTCCCCCTTGTCTCTAAAAATATGCTTAAGACTTTTTTGAGCCTTGATGCAATAAAAACCAGCTGTGGCTTAGAATGGCCCCCGAAGCTTTTGCCCAGGGAGAAGGCAAACAAAAACAGCCGCTGGAGGCGGGGTCAGTGCCTGTGTCTGGGCACCGGGCCCAGCCTCCAGCTACCTCCGCCCTGGAATTGTATCCCACATGGGTACCAGATAGTCCCCTGTGTGGGCTCAGGGCCCAGGGGTCACTTAGCCCTTCTTCTTTTAAGTCTTGGTGTGAGGATGACAAGATAACAGGAGGCGGGTGTCATCTGTGACTTGGATTCTGCCCCCAAGGTACCCCTCATCTCCTGGGGGACACAGATGGGCACTCAGGATGCCCAGAGCCAAGCTAAAGGGGTCCTCTGGTGAACTAGAGGAGGGAGAGGCCATGCCCGATATGGGGAGCAGGAAGGCTTCCTGGAGCAGGTGACGTTTAGATGGCTTTAAAGGAAAGAGACAGGGAAGGGGGTTCTAAGGAAGGGACCAGCTTCAGCAGTGGCCTGGGGGTGGGGACAGCGGTTACTGTGTGATGACCAGAGCGTAAGGCAAGGGTGGGGGGACCAGGGGAATGGGCTCGGGGAGGTAGATTGGGATCTGGATGCTGGGTGGGATGTTCTATGTGATAGGGAACCATGGGAGGTGCTTGAGCAGAGGAGGGACTTGTCTAGAAGGAGGCTGCTTGGAGGGCATTGGAAGGCAAGTCTGGTTGCTCAGTTGGAGCCAAGGTTTTATAGGAGAGGCCCTTAAAGAGGAAGTGCATCCTCTACCGGGACCTTCTGGCATCCCCACCCGTCCATCCCCCCGGCACAAGCCCGTCTGGAGCATGGAGAGGAGCAATGGATTTGGAGTCCAAAGATCTGGTCTCTCGTTCTGATCCTGCTGTGGACCCCTGCATCCTTGAATAGATCGCTGTCCTTCCCTGGCCTCTACTTTCCCACCTGCAAAATAGGATCACAAGGTCTTTCCTTTTCTCTGGATGATCAGTTCTGGGCCATGGTGCCCTGATGACATGTGCGGAAGAAGAAAGACCCCAGAGAGGGGATGGGACTGGCTTCCGTCACCCAGCACACCGGGGTGGACGCCCAGGCTCTGGAGGAGGGCTTCCCTGTCCCCTGCGCTGGCTTCTGGCCACGACTTTGTGTCAGCCTTACTGCAGGCGAGAAGCAGCGAGGGCTGTTCCTCCATCCTGAGGAAGGGACTTCAAGTGAGACCTAACAGGGACACTCATGTCATCCTGTCTCATTCCCCAATGGACCCTATGAAAATGGGTTTGTCACCATCTCACAGAAGACAAAACTGAGGCCCAAGAGGGAAACTGAGTCTCCCCAAGACTTACAGCAGCTACAGAGGGGAGCCAGGGCCTGAACCTTTTCTATCTGCCTGGGACCGCTCGGCCATGGCTCTCTCCTTCCCGCCACCCCTTGCTCCCTCCCACCGCCCTGCTGGCCACAGAGTTGTGGGGGGGGAGGGCGGGAAATATTTGCAGGGCGGCTGGATGGGCAGAGCCTCCCCAGCCACAGTCCTTCCCTATTCTCACCTCTTCCCACCTCTCCCGGCCACCCCAACGCGATGGCCCTTCGACACTCACCAGTGTGTCTGCACAGCCACCGAGGGCGGCCTGGCTGCCTGAAGCCTGCACCCCCGTCCTCCACCTTGTCCAGCCCAGCAAGTTGGCCAGACACCAGGGCACTGGGAGGTAAATGGGGGTGATGGCCATAGCTAGTTTGAGGCTGCTGGGTTGCCAAGAGTGGTTGAGGACCCCCAAAAATCAGAAGGGGCCCCACAGTGGCAGATGAGCTAAAAGTCCTTACGGGGTGTGTGTGGTGTGTGCACGCATGTGCATGAACTGCAGGCCAGGCTGCTTTCCTGGACCGACTCTCCCACTGGCCGGGGGTGCCTCGGGGTCTCCTGGAGCCTCGGAGTGGTGCCAGCTGCCCAGCAGGTGCCGCCGGGCGTCGTGGCAAGTCTACCATCTTCCTAGCCCTGGGGTCCTCTGTCTTGTCCCCAAACCTCCCCGCCACTCTGGAATCCCCACTCCTCTGAGCCTCAGCCTGGACCTCTCCTACCTGCCAAGACCGCGCCCCTGTCTTACTTTAGATTTCGTCCTGACACCCCTCTCACCTCCTCCAGAGCTGCTCCGAGATCCAGGGCAACCAGAGAAACGCTGACAACAGGGGCGCCTAGGTGGCTCAGCCGGCGGACCTTCCGATGCTTGATTTTGGCTCAGGTCATGATCTCACGGATCGGTCCATGGGTTCCAGCCCCGTGTTGGGCTCCATGCTGTCGGCACAGAGCCTACTTGGGATTCTCTCTCCCTCTCTCTCTGCCCTTCCCCTGCTTGCATCCTCTCCCTCTCTCTCTCAAAATAAACTAAAAAAAAATGATAATGATATAATAATAATAAAGCCAATGATGTTTTGGGTACATTTCAGACTAAACACTTTGCATTCATTCTTGCTTTCAATCCTTGCAATAAACCTAACAAGTAGTTAATTATATGGGCTCCTGACAAGAAACACATGGCGCCATCAAAGGATTGATTCAGAGGGTGTTGCACTTGAGAGTCGCTGGGAGCATCACAATGCCCGCTCTTGTGTCCTGCCCCCCAGGGGTGGTGAGTTCATTTGTCTGAGGTGTTGCCTGGGCTTTGGGACTTTTTTTTTTTTTAATTCATGAGAGAGAGAGAGAGAGAGAGAGAGAGAGAGAGCAGGGAGGGACAGAAAGAGAGAGAGAGAGAGAGAGAGAGAATCCCAAGCAGGGTCTCCGCTGTCAGAGCAGAGAGCCCAATGTGGGGCTCGAACCCACAAACGGCAAGATTATGACCTGAGCTGAGATCAAGAGTTGGACCTTTAACTGACTGAGCCACCCAGGAGCCCCTGGGCTTTGGAATTTTTAAAAGATGCCAGAAGATTCTAGTGTGCTGACAAGTTTGGGAACCACGGGTTTTCATGAAAAGTTTAGTAAAGGGATTTTTAAAAATAGCTTTGTTGAGGTATTGTTAATATCTGGTAAACTGCACTGACTTAAACTGTGTGATTTGATGAGGCTTCTTTTTCCCACCATCTTAATCATTTTTAAGTGTGTGGTTTGGTGGTGTTAAGTATATTCATGCGGTTGTGCAATGGTCTCCAGAACTCTTTGTCTTGCAAAATTGAAACTGTGTACCCATTAAGCAACCACTCCCCACCTCCCACCTCCCACCCCCCAGCCGCCACCCTTCTACTTTCTGACTCTTGGATCCTGCCTACTCTCTGTACCATGGAATCAGACAGTATTTGTCTTCTTGTGGCTGGCTTATGTCATTCAGCAGAACGTCCTCAGGGTTCACCCAGGTGGCAGCACACGTCAGAATTTCCTTCCTAAGACGGACTAATGTCCCATCCTATGTGTCACCACATGGTGCTCATTCCATCATCTATGGGTGGATGCTGGGGCTGCTTCCGTGTCTTGCATTGTAAATAACGTTGCCATGAACACGGGTGTAACAGTGTTGCTCTGATACTCCAATGTCAAGTTCTGGGGCACACCCCCGGAAGTGGGCTTGCTGGATCATACGGCAGTTCTATTTTCCTTTTTTCCTTTTTTGTTTTTGGAGGAACTTCCATACTGGTTTCCATAGCAGCTGCGCCATTTTGGATTCCCCCAACCTGGGCACGAGGCTTCCAGTTTCTCCATGTTATCCCCAGCACCTGTTATTTCCTGGGAGGGTGGGGAGTGGATGATGGCCCTCCTAGGGGGTGTGAGGTGCTATCTGACTGGTCTGTGCTTGCATTTCTCAAATGAGGAGTGATGCGGAACACCTTTCTGTGCGCTTGCTAGGCGGTTCTGGATCAGCGTGGGAGATTAATGAAAAAGATGTTTCACTGAAGTGTGGAGAGGGGTTAAGGACCCAGCAGGGGATTACGATGACCCAGAGACTAGTGACAGCAGGGGCCTGAAGGGCAGGAGGTCAGGAGGCGTGGGAGAGGGGCCGCCTGACAAGAAGGAGTGGGGACCCCAGGAGAGGGGCAGTGCCATGGACAGAACTGTGCCCCAGCAGAGGGCGTGTGGAAACTCCCTGCCCTCTCTATCTGCCTGGAACCCTCTGACCTCCAGCCTTGGTGAGGCCAGTCTCCTGGGGAGCAGGGCAGGGCGAGGTGAATCGAGAGGCAGGGCAAACAGAATTATCTGGAAAGCAGAATCTGACACTAATTCTGTTTTATTTTTTATTAAATAAATTTTTTAATGTTTATTTTTGAGAGAGAGAGAGAGACAGACAGACAGAGAAACAGAGAGAAAGAGACAGAACTCAAGCAAAGGAGGGGCAGAGAGAGAGGGAGACACAGAATCAGAAGCAGGCTCTGGGCTCTGAGCTGTCAGCACAGAGCCGGATGTGGGGCTTGAACTCAAGAACCACGAGATTATGACCTGGAGTCAGACACTTAATCAACTGAGCCACCCAGCCACCCCTATTTTATTTTTTAACTGTTTATTTATTTTGAGAGAGAGAGACAGAGACAGAGACACAGAGGGAGACAGAGAATCCTAAGCCGGCTCCTTGTCCTCAGCATAGAACACAATGTAAGGCTTGAACTCATGAACTGGGAGATCATGACCTGAGCCGAAATCAAGTGTTGGAGGATTAACTGAATGAGCAACCCTGCTAACTCCATTTTATAGTTGAGGAAACTGAGTCAAGTCTGGCATGACTTGGAGGTCATCTGACTAAGATTTGAACTCTGGTCTAGAGATGCCAGCCTGGATATTCTAGCTATGGGCTGCACTGTCTCCTGGCCGTGGGCGGTGCTCCCGGAGCTTGGGAAGGGGCCCCTTTGGTGGCCGTGCCAGCCCCTCCCTTGAACTTGGCCAGGCTGATCTGCCTCCTTCTCCCTCCTTCCTCTGGCACCGTTCAACCAGGTTGAGTGGTGACTTTGCTCTCGATGGTGCTGGGGCCGGGGAGGGAACTGTCACTCTCTGAAGGCATCCAACTGTGTTGAACTTTACCCCTGTGTGGGCTCCAACCTTGGCTTATTCTTATCTGCTCCTGGGGCCACTCTCTGGACCAAGCTTTTCACTGTTCAGAAGGAGAAATGGAGGCCCGTCTCGCAGCGGGGACGGCCCCCCGGCCTCCCGACTGTCACCCTAGGACCCCTCCGGTGTACCCAAGCCTGATCTCTCACCAGAGGCAGTCATACTGTGCCCTCACCTCCCGGGAGCCCACAGGCCCAAACAGGCTGGGTCGTGGATCATTCTCAAGCGCCCATTAAAGCAGGCCGCCTGGGCTGCTATCTGCCAGCACCGCACTAGTTCAGGATGCTCTTCCAAACTCCAGACCAAGGAAAAGAAACTGGGTTGGTGGGTAAGATGCGGGACCAGCCCTTTGGAAGGAGAATCTGTTTTCTTTTCTTTTCTTTTTTTTTTTTTAATGTTTTATTTATTTCTAGAAGAGAGAGAGAGACAGCATGAGCAGGGGAGGGTCAGAGAGAGAGAGGGAGTCACAGACCGAAACAGGCTCCAGGCTCTGAGCTGGCAGTCAGCACAGAGCCCGATGCGGGACTTGAACCCACGAACCGCGAGATCATGACCTAAGCGAAAGTCGGATGCTTAACCGACTAAGCCACCCAGGCGCCCCTGGAGAATCTGTTTTCAAGTCCTGTGATGGCCTCAGTGGCCTTTGTGTGGCTCTGGGCAGGATGGTCACTTTCCTCTCCCTCCAGCCCCTAACCCTGTTCTTCCTGTGCCTGGGGGGCCTCCCTTTGTGCACCTGCAGCCCAGACGCCCTCCAAGACTTGGCCCGGAAGAGTCACAGGGTCTTGGGCTCTCCCCCAGGAGAGGAGCTAGCAACCCCAGGTCTCGTGCCTCACTGCGGAGACGGGCCGGCTGCAGCACAGAGGACCGAGTGACTTGTCCCGGGCTGTCCTGAGATGCTCACAGGTGCTGGATGCCGCTGCGGCCTGGGGTCAGTAAGCTCTGAGCCCTTTCTTCCTGCCCCTTCCCCAGAGTCCTGCACAGCAACCACCCGCTTGCATTTTTGCAAAGTGATGTCATCTGCAGATAATGGTTTTTCCGTTCCTGGTGGAGCAGGAGTTCCAAATATTGTGTTGTGGGGGAGGGGCTCACGCGAGCCGATTGTCCACCCCTGAGGCGTGGAGAGCTGGGTAGACACCCCCCACCCCCAAACACTCTGACAGACACACAGAAGTGCAGAAGGCAGGGTTTCCGGAACCATGAATGACCCAAACCACAAGGGCCCTTGGAGAGAAGCCTCTCCATCTCTTCCTTGTGCAGATGGGAGTCTGAGGCCCAGAGAGGGCAGGGCCTTACCTAAGCTCGCACAGTACTGAGAGGCAAAATCTGGACTCACACCCCAACTTCTGGCATCGTGGACCCCAAACCCCGTAGTTCAGGGTCTCCGAACCACAGGACTGTTGACCTTTTGCGTAAGGGGGGTTTTGTTGCGGGGACTGTGCTCTGCAATGTGGAATGCTTAGTAGCGTCCTGGCCTCTACCCTTTAGAGGACAGTACCACCTCTCCCAAGTTCCGACAAGCAGACAGCGTATTGTCAAATGTCCCCTCGCACCCCCAGGAGAGAACCAAATCTTCCTCCCCAGAGCCAGCTGTGGAATAGTGTATTCTATCGCCCTCCATTTTTAGGATTTTTTGGCGTGGGGGCAACAGGAGAGGCTGGAGAAAATTCCTTTGTCCACGGAAGAAAGTATCTCTCTACCTCTCGAGTCCTTTAGCCACTGCCATAGACAGGAGAGGGTGGGTTCTTGAATCGAAGCCCCAGGGTTCTTTGTCTGAGGACCAGACTCCATGCCAGACAACTTCAGGATGTTAAGGAGGCCCTGGAGGGGGCTGCGAGGGGCTGGCAAGGGTCCAGACCTCCTCCTGGCTAGGAACACTGCTTCCTCTGACCACTTTTCTTGGAGTAAAACTGCCATTTTATTTTCTTGGGGAAATAAAAATAAATGCTGGTTTTTTGTAATCCCATCCCCAATCCCATCTGGAAAAACCGGGCTCATGGAGTTTGGCCGCCCGAGCTCTGAGGGCTGTGTCTGGCGGACCCCAGAGTCACGATGGGTGCCTGAACATCGGAACAGGCACGGCTGACATTTCCTTTCCTGTTACAAGGTTTCTTGGAATGTTAGCAGCCCCGGGAGGCAGCCCGTGGGCAGGAGGAATTTGGTGGAAAGAAGCCCTGGACGGGCCAGAGGCCAGCTCTGCTGCTGACTTGCTGTGTGACTTAGAGTTATTGCTCTCATCCTTTCTGGGCCTCAACGTCCCCATCTGCAAAGTGGGAGGCGCAGTGTTTCTCAACAAGTAGTCCACGGATCACATGCATCAGAATCACTTAAGGAGTGTGGTTAAGATGCATATTCCTGATTCCTCCCCTAGATGTCCTGAAGTCTCGAATGAGCTTCCAAGCTATTTCAACGTGCTTAACTTTTGGAACCTACTGCCTTGAAGACCCCACATTTTCCCTCTAGGTCTCAAGGCTGAACCCACTAGAATTCCGCAGGGTCTCCTTTTCCCTGTTCGTAACCAAGTGTGAGGGTCTCAGCCGAGGTGAGGGGTAAAACTATGTGGTGGGTCAGGACTGAGCATGGCTCCTGAAAATTATCTGCCTTTAAATTCTTGGCAGGGACCCCGGAGTCCTCAATCCAACTGAAGTCACTATTAAGGCACTTTATTCCTACAATGATGGAACTCTAGCTGCTCATTATAGAGTTAGGTTTCAAAATTGTGCCATTTATTATTTTTGTTGGATTGGCCTGTAAGCCCTTGTGTAGTCATACATCATTTATAACTGCATTATTCCACAAGAATGCATTTTCCAGATGAGGTCTATTCCTTCTGTAAAAAACTAAACAAAAAAATTTTTTCTTTTTCTATTAAATGGAAATCTTTCACTATGTGTTACCTATTTATCCATCTTAAATGGGGGTCAGGGAACATAATTTTACTCATTCTAGGTGCTTAAGGGCTATCATTGTGAGCTTCAACTACTGTATGCACGATGCTTTTAGGGACTCTTAAACCGTATGGTCGCCATGGCTGGGCACTAAATGCCCCCACCCCCACCCCCGCCCCCGATGCTAAATCCTTGTGTTTGCTTTGCTTGTATTATTGTATTTTGAAATATTTTTGCTTCACAGCAGGGCCACAGTTGCTTCTTATCACTATTGTGACGATGCCCCCTAGTGGAAAACCAGTAACCCATGTGTGTTAGGATTACTTGTATCCTAAGGGTCCATACACAACAAATGAGAAGATTCTCTGATGAGTTAAGGGCATAGACTGTTTACTTTTATTTTGGGAGCTAAGAGTAGAAGGTAGCTTTATTCCTTTCTAATTTTAAGCCCAGTTCCAAATGCCTCTGACGGTTTTCTGTGTAAGTGAGAAATTCTGCAGATAAAGTTTTCCACGCAACTAATTTGCATACCAGGTGGATTCCTTTTGCTTCTGAGTTAGAGATGTTTTCATTTCTTCCGCATCCACACCCTGTTCTTGCAGAAAATGCTCCACACCTAGCGCATGACACAGGACCCAGCTCACTGGCCTTCTGATCTCACTTGGGCCAATCAGTTTCTGACTGGAAATTTGCACCCGAGACCCAGAACTGGAAAAAGCCACCCGTGGGAAGCTGAACTCGCAGGTCATGTGACTCAAGGGCTGAGACCGCCATGGGGAGCTGCCCTCCTGGGTCATGGGCGAGTCTGGAGTGAGCCCAGAAGCTAGTCCCTGGGGTCCCTTGAGCAGAGATGTTGGGCGGGGGGTGTGGTGTGATGATGGGTGGAGGGGAGTGTCCCAAGCCCCTGAAGGAGGGGGTGCCCCAGTCAATTCACAGAAAATCAGAACAATGAAAGCGCTGAGAGGGCCTCTCTATTTGGGGAGACGGCGACCCTGGGAGGGGCAGAGACTGACCCAAGGTCAGCCGGAGGGGATGTGGCTAAGCTGGACCTGAACTCTGCCATGCTTGTTCTGCTTCCTGTTTGGGCAACTGGCTGAGAGGCGAGCAGGCCATGTTTCCTCTCTCTTCTGCTGCATTCTTATCAGCCAGGAATCTGAGGACCTGGCAGATACCAGCAACGGCATGCTTTGCTCCACATGTCTCCGCATGGCCACAGTGTCTATGATTCTGCCATCTTCTATTGCTAGAAGAAGCCCAAGATGAGGAAGTCCACCTTTATAGACTCCCCAGGCAATTTATACCCACCACACAGTCTTATGAAGATATCCCAATCAGTCCTATTTTATGGGAGGAAACTGAAGCTCAGAGAGGTGAGGTGACTTGCCCAAGGTCACACAGCAAGTCGGGAGTGGGGCTCAAATCTGCTTCCAGAGCCCAGACTCTTTGCTCTCAGGAGCACAAGCACTGAGTTCTGGAGCCAGGGATAGGCTAAGGAGTTTGGCAGTTATCAGACAAGCATGTCGCACGGAATCATTCAGAGAGGAGCCCCGGCCTGAGAGGTGCATTCAACTGGCTCCATAACCTTGAACTTCTTTCTGGGCCTCCATTTCTGCACTTCCAAAGGAAGGATAAACTGGATGTTCACGGCAATCCCAGAAAAGTCTGTGGGCTGAGAGTGGGGCCAGGCTCTGGAGCCTGAAGCAGGAGGACCTGGTGACAGTCTCCAAAAGCCCAACCATGGTCCAGATTCCAAGTGAGCGCACAGCAGGAGCATGGACTCTGGAGTCGATCACATGGCCTCAGGTCCCCCTGCTCCACCTGCTACTACCTTGTGGGCTCAGGTACAGTACATTAACGGCTCCCGCCTTGATTTCCCCATCCATAAAATGGGGATAATAATAATAATATCATTTATCCCATAGTAAGGACTAAATCAGTTAATACATGTAAAGGCAGAACGGGGCCTGAAACTAGTAAATAAATACTCGGTGCTGTTACTTACTGCTTCCATCCCCCACGCCCTGTGGTACCCTTTGGGGGTGAGGGGGCTTCACCTTCCATTCCTGGTGACCATCTACCTCTTCCCAGATGCGGCGGCGGCCCTGGGATCCAGCAGCCGGGCCCTGTGGGCCGGTTTCCTGGGCAGAGTGAGTCCATGATCACTCAGACATGACACATGGCCCGGCCACCCCCACTGGGACCGCAAGCAACCAGTTCTGGGCTAAAAATACCACTTTCATGAATGGAGCCAGGGAAGGCCATTCAGGGACCCACAATTAGCACTTGTGTTAAAACCGAGCCTCTGGCTCTCCAGCCTCGCCCCTGCCGTGCTGCTAGTTCAGGGGGCACTCACTCAGGGTTGGGGGGATTGTGTGCCATGAAGGGGGAGGGGGAAGTGCACTGATGGGTCCTTTAACAAGCAAGGAGCCCAATTCCCCAAAACTTTGTTGAGGAGATTGAAATCTCCCTTCACATGGAGGAAATGGAAGTTTCCAGAGCTCACAGACAGAGGGTATATAAATCAAATTTGGGCTCTGGATCTGGTCCCCCTTCCCAAGTCTCTTCCCTTTGCCTGCTGTTGCCATTTGACAGCCCCTTGGGGAGGGGGCCTGACTGGGGCGAAGGGTTGGCCTGAGTAGCTTTTCCTCTCTCCCCGAGACCTCGAGGTGTGGTCAGGTCATGAGGATCGGGGACAGAAACGAGGGGCCAGCTCAGGGAGCAGTAGAGCCAGAGCTGAAGCTGAGTTGGGCACACCGGGTGGAGGACGGGGCCTGGGGTGGGCAGACAGAGCAACAGCCGGAAGCCAAGATGGGCAACAATCTTGGGGCGCCCGCCAGCCTGCTGCTGACCAGACCCTCCAAGGTTCTTCCTCCTGAGGCAGGGGCCAAGGACTGGCATCCTTGGGACATGACCTGGATGAGGCTGGCAGAGTGAGGGGCTGTCAGAAGTAGGCCGGGACCTCAGACCCCCAAAAGGGAGTCAAGCCAGGCCCCCCGCCCCGCCCCCCGTCCTGCTAAAATCCCTTCCTGGGTCCCTTACTGCTTGCGTGTCTGAGGGCAGAACACTTCCAGAATAAATGAGGGAGTGGAACTTTGGGACCCCCGGCCCCAGCCAACATCGTCCTTTCCTAGAGAAGAATTAGGGGCCCTGTAGGGCATATGAGCAGTGAGGGCTCACAAGGACATGGAGAGGGACCAAGGTCCAACTTAGTCTGCTCAGGAGTCACGGGGACCACTCCGAACTCAGGAAACACTGCCCCCCACCCACCCTCAGGGATAGCCATGCCGGGAGCAGACGGCCACAGCCCCAGGCCTGAGATCGAGCAGGAGATAAAGATGGCGGCCCTACTCCTTTCAAAGTCCTCAAGCTAGATCCCACGTTGGCCCAAAGTAGGTGTTAGGAGGCTTTTAGAATCTGGGGAGTTGAGGTCTTTGGAACTTTGAGAATCTTGGAAATGTTAGAGCTTTGGGGGGTCTTTAGAAGTCTTGAAACCTTGGAAATTTTCTAACCTTTGGAATGTTAAAGTCTGGAGCACTTTTGGAATCTTGGACCCTTCTGACATTCTGAGATGTTGAGGGATTTCAACTGAGGGGATCTTTCCATCTTAGAGTGGAAGATGTCCTTTTGGTATAAAGATGGACACTCCCCAGCAGACCTGGCCCCTCTCTTCCTCCCAGCACTTGGAGCCAGTATTTCAAATATCCCGATCTTATGCAGTTTTTCATTTCAGATTTTAAAAATAAAATTAAAAATAAAATTGTGCCCGGGGGGCTCAGTCGGTGAGACCCTTGATTTCGGCTCAGGTCATGATCTCACAGCTCATGGGATACACACTCGACATGAAGCCCGCTTAGGATTCTGTCTCTCTCCCTCTTCCCCTCTCCTCTGTTCACGTTCTCTCTCTCTCTCAAAAAAAAATAAAAATAAAGCTGTAGAGACCATCTTAAGCTTTTTGATGTTGTGTTTCTTAAACAATTGATGACAGTATCTATTGGCTTATTGGATTTTTAAGAATCTGGATTTTAATTTTTTTTAAGGTGAGTTTTGCCTCTCATGTCCTGGATTCACCAAATAGTCACAACTGGGATGGGACAGATGTAACAATCAACTACTCTCAGAGACAGGGAAACTACAGAGAGGGCGCAGGATTTGCTCAAGGTCTTATAGTGATTCGGAGTCAGATTGGGGCTCTCTGGCTCCTGGATCTGAGCGGCACTCATTGCCTTCCCCATTCCCCCCACCCGCGCCCTGCCCCGCAGCACCCCTGTTCTCAGCAATATTTGCTCCATCCCTCAGGCTGAGGCTTTTCAATGCCTTTCCACAGAGCTCTCTCCCGCTTCCAAGCTCCCCTTCTGCAAAAGCAGGGTTGCGAATTCTTGAGCCAGGCCCAGGCCTTCGTGCCTGGAACGCGAGACGCATGTAAGGAGCAGAGATCTGCCAGGTCACTTCCAGCAAGCGGGATGCACAGGGAGGTGAGGAAACCGGGAGCTCCCTACAGTGTAGCTGGGGACCCTGGGGTCAGGCAAGCTAGTTGGAGAATGAGAGAGCTGTTCAGATCCGGGAACCTTGTCTTCTCCAGTATCCCAGAGTGCCAGCTCATCAAGTCTTCTCTGTCCTCCTCTGCCATGTCCTCTACCTGCTGCTGTGGGCTCTGCCTCCCCCTGGTTGTGCCTGCCCAAGGCGTCATGAGCTCGGGCCTTCTGCAGTCTTGTGGCTTCATTTTGCCTGCCTTCCTGTACCTCGTAGCTCCCGCTCTCACTCCCAGCTTATACTCAGTGTCCCCCAAATGAGGACTTGGTTGTTTTGGACGTTACCAACCAGGACAGGTCATGGATCAAATGAACTCCTATACACGGTCTCTGATTCTCTGCCACCGGTGGGGAATCCAGCATTTCTGGTGTGATGCTAAGTCCCGGAGTTCATGCAGATGCCACGGTGTGGGGCTCTGTCTCTCAACACTGTCCTCACTTCCCATGCCAGTCGCAAGCCCCAGGGATCACCTGTATTTCTTGAGCAGCTGGCTAGGAACTCGGGGGTTCCCACAGTCCCCTCTTCAGGTTCCATAATTTGCTGGGACAACTCATAAAACTCAAGAACATGCTTTACCTCTTGTTGCTGGTTCATTAGAGAGGATCCAAGTCAGAAACCGGCAGTGGAGAGCGACACATAGGATGAAATATGGCAGTAGGTGGATGGGATGGCACAGGGTCTTACCCTTTCTAGGCAAGCCCCTCTCCCAGCAACTCCATAGTCCCCAACCCAGAAGTTCTCCAAACTCTATGTAGGGGTTGTTCTAGAAACTCCCTTGTATAGGCATGACAGGTTTAATCACTGGCCATTGGTGATTGAAATCCATCGCCAGCTTCTCTCCCCTCCCAGGGGGTTGGAGGCCGTGGGAACAGCCAGCCCCCATCCTGAGCCTATCCAGGGCCCCACTGCAAGCCATCTCATTAGCATACAAAAGACAATAAACTCCAAGGGACTTGGGACCTTTGTGCCAAGAACCAGGGACAAACACCAAATGTTTATTTTCTTATTCAACCTACTGGGCCACTTCTCGGGCCAGCAGCCAAGTTCAAGATTGGCTGGCTGCTCTTAGGTCAAAGACCCACTTTGGTGCAGGCAGCTCTGGCCAGGGCACTAGTATCATGCTGCACGGTGTTGGTGGCCATGTGTAAGCCGCTCAGATCGAGCAGGGGCATGGCTCGTGGTGGAAGTGGCTGGGCAGCTGGTAGTTCCTCAGCCTGGCTCGTACAGGGACACTTTGGGCCAGAATCCCTGTGTTTCAGCGTGTCCGTCTTCAGAAGCCCTCTCTCCCCCACTCCTTTCTTATCACCTCGCCTTTGCTGTTTTATTTTTTAAAATATTTTATTTTTGGTGGGGAGGGGGGGCCCCTGGGTAGCTCAATTGGTTAAATCTCTGTCTCTTGATTTCAACTCAGGTCATGCTCTCACGACCCTGAGATCAAGCCCCAAGTGGGGCTCTGCACTGACAGCACAAAGCCTGCTGGGGATTCTCTCTCTCCTCTCTGCCTCTCCCCAACTCGTGCGTTCATGCTCACCCTCTCTCTCTCTCAAAGTAAATAAACTTTAAAAAGAAGCTTTTATTTTTAAATGACCTCTACACCCAACATGGGGCTTGAACTTAACAACCCCAAGATCAAGAGCTACATGCTCTACCAACTGTGCCAGCCAGGAGCCCCTCTTCTTTGTTATTTTAATGACACATTGGAAAGAAAACAATTGTCTACAGATTTAGCCACGCTCACACGCCCACTCTCCCTCCACTTCCACGCTCCACCTCTCCCTCAGTCCCCTCTTTCCTCACTGTCCACCCAGTCACTCAGGTCTTTTGCTCATTCCCTAAATAAGCAAAGCCTTTTCTATCCAGAATATTCTTCTCTGCCTCCACCCTCCCGCTGGCAAACTCCCCCTCCTCAGGCCTGTGTGGCTTCCCTCTCTGACTGACTCGCTCTTCTTGTGTGCACCCTTGTGCTTCTCCTTAATAATACTCCTCAGGCTGGGGCGCCTGGGTGGCTCAGTCGGTTGAGCGTCCGACTTCGGCTCAGGTCATGCTCTTGTGGTTCCTGAGTTTGAGCCCCGTGTTGGGCTCTGTGCTGACAGCTCAGAGCCTGGAGCCTGCTTCAGATTCTGTGTGCCCCCTCTCTCTGCCCCTCCCCGTCTCATGTTCGGTCTCTGTTTCTCTCAAAAATAAACATTAAAAAAATAATAATATTCCTCAGGCTCTCTAATGGTACAGCAGGATGCAGTAACACCTAGAATAGGCCTGGCTTAGCAACAGCTGTTGAATGGATGAGTGAATGAATGCATGAGGTTGAATCGGAGATAATTACAATATACAAAGGCTTATATGTATGAGTGAATTAGGAAAATGAAACAACGGGAATAGTCAGTAACAGCCTATTAAAAATACATTTAGTAATCCACCATGGAATTTTTACATGGTCACTAAAATCACTATTTAAAAGCATATTCATACCCGACATCATTAGTCATTAGGGGAAATACAAATCAAAGCCATAATGAGACAGTACTTCGCACTCACTAGAAGGGCTGTAATTAAACAAAAAAAGGAGGGGTGAGGCAAAATAAGCAGTGTTAGTGAGAATGTGGAGAAATTGGAATTCTCGAACATTGCTGATGGGAATATAAAATGGCGTGGCCACTGCGGAAAAGAGCCTGGCGGCTTCTCAAAAATCTAAACATAGAATTACCATATGACCCAGCCATTCAACTCCTAGGTGTATATCCAGGAAAAATGGGAACATTTGTCCACACCGAAGCTTGTATGTGAATGCTCATGGCAGCATCCTTCGTAAATATCCAAGAGGGGGAAGCATCCCAGATGTCCATCAGCTAATGGAGGGATAAAAACAGGGGTATCCTGTTCAGCCACAGGAGAGAAGTACTGTGCCGTGTGGCAACATGGATGAGCCTTGGAAACATGCTAAGAAAACAGGCTAAGAGAATTATTTATGTGACTCCATTTATGTGACCAATCCAGAATGGCAAATCCATAGGTAGAAAGCAGATTAGTGGATGTAGGGAGAGGGAAGAAAGGGGACTGGTCGCTAACAGGTAGTTTCCTTTGGGGATGATAGAAACGCTCTGGAATTAGATAGTAGTGGTGAAAGCTGTACCACCTAGTGAGTACGCCAAAAGCCACTCAATTGTACAGTTTATTATTTGAAAAAACGTTTTTAAAGGGTGCCTGGGGGCTCCCCCCAGCATCTGGGGGTTAAGCATCTGACTTTGGCTCAGGTCATGATCTCATGGCTCGTGAGTTTGTGACCCATGTCAGGCTCGGTGCTGATAGTTCAGAGCCTCGCATCTGCTTCGGATTCTGTGTCTCCCTCTCTCTCTGCTCCTCCCCTGCTTGTGCTCTCTCTCTCTCTCTCAAAAATAAATAAACATTGAAAAAATTTAAAAAAACATTTTAAAGTAATCTCTATCCCCAATGTGGTGCTCAAACCCACAACCCAGAGATCAAGAGTTGCACTCTCTACGAACTGAGCCAGCCAGGTGTCCCTTGAATTGTGTATCTTAAATGGCAAACTTTATGTTAGGTGAGTTAGATCTCAGGATATTAATTAAAAGCGCCTTCAACGATAGGAGAGTACTTGTGAGTTATTAAAGGGATAACCCTGGGTACCATAATCTAGTTACAGTTTGTACTATAATCCATACTGACCACAATTTCTAAAAATTATTAGAGAGAGACAGAGGCAGAGAGTAGGAGGTACAGATATGCAACCACAAACTCAGACATATAAAAAATGTCATGTGTGTCTCAATCTTAAAAATTACCTTAAATCTGACTCAGACCGTGGTCCACTGGACCAGTGGGAAAATCTCAGTCATTCTAGAGCTTATTCTTGCCCTCTCCGTCCACACTGACAGAAGAGATGGGCCTTTCAGGACCCCCTCAATCTGGACTCTCCGATGTTTCCATACAGGGATTGGGGGAGTGGAGTGTGTTTGGGGTTCATCCTCCCTGGACCTCCTCACAGCCACCCCCTCCTGGCCTGCGTCCACCCTGATTAGGAAGTCCCCCCTTGCCCTCCTCACCCCTCCCTCTCTTCCTTTCTCTCTGTTCTTAAAGCCCCAGCCCTCCAGCCCCTCCCAATGGGACACTTAGCATAAGACCTGACATTTTTCTAGCATTTGTCTCTGCAGGTGGAATTATAGGTGGTTTTCATTATTTGTCTGTAAGCTCGTTTGAATTTTCTGCATTGAACAGATATTCCTTTATTGGTTTAAAATAGGATTTAAAATTCCTACCACTTGCTACCTAAGGATTTAAATTTCCTGCCCACAATGTGGGCTCTCTTCAGCCCTGCCCCTTCCCTGACCAGTTCCACGCCGAGTAGAAGGAGATGGAGCTAGAATGGCATTGCTCATGCCTCTTTCCTTGATAGTGATAGCACTCAAAGCCCAGGTGGGCTGGGCTAGGTCACTCAATCTGGAATTTGCGAGAAAACGGCAGAGAATGCCTGACCCTTGGATATAAAACATGGAAAGAAGGGAAAGAGAGAGATTTGTGAGAAATTTCTTTGAAGAAAGGTTTTGTTGTGGGGGCTGGGGCATGAGGGGGCAGGGATGTGAGGGGGCTGCACCTTAATGAACCACCTAAAGAGACCTCGACATGCATTCCCTGAAGTTGGGGGTCACTGGGGACTGGAGGAGGTGCAAGTAGCCTCTGTCAGGGAAGAGGGGGCAATGAGGCGGGGGAGGGGGATGAGTGCCTCTTCTCCCAGAGGGTGTTTCCTGAGGCCTATGCAGGGCCAGGAGAGCTGACCTGCAGCTCTTCCAAAACCTGCTGAGAGAATCTTCTGGAAAGGGGAGGGGTCTCCATGGCGGAGTGTTCGTGGGGAGGAGGCTTCATGGAGTGGGGGTCTCTGCGCGGGAAGGAAGAGGGAGCCTCAGAAACTGGCGTGAAAGTGTCCAGGGGAAAGGCAGCTGCGGGCTCAGAGAGCCTCACGCAGATGGACAGACGGATGCAGCCTGTAAGCAGTTCCCGTCCTCTCTGCTGTTCTCTCCCTTCACTGGTGCTCAAACCCCGGCTGGGTCGGAACAGCAGCCTGGACTATGCGATGTGACAATGAGGAGAGGAGAGGCTGGCCGCGGCCTCTATTTCTGGGCCTGAAAATTCCGCGTGGGTCTGGGCACTCTCACTGCCAGGGCCTCAGAATGACAGCCTTTACCTGGGGCCAAGCAGAAAAGTTGCCCTTCCCCAGAGTCGCTCAGCAACAGCATTTTAAAGTGAGACACAATTAGCCAAGTTAGGGTTTTGATTACATGACAGGTCTAGCCTATTCCAAGAGCTTTATTTCCAGCAGCCGCTGCCAGCCAGGCCTTGGCCTAGTGCCACAAACATGTGCCTCAGGTGGCCTCATGGAGCTGCTCCCTGAGGCTGGTGGCCCTCCTGATGTTCCAGAAGGAGAAACAAAGGCCCAGAGACATCAGAGTGCATGTCCTTGGTCACACAGCTAGCAGAGCTGCGGGCCTCCATGACAGGCCTGTGTCTGAGTCTCAGTCTCCCCATCTGGGGAATGGGAATGTGGTGCATTATCTTGCAGGGTCACCAGCATGATTCATTCAGTGACTAGAGGTGCTCTGTGCCCGGTAGAAGGAATCTCCTTGGGCTCGCCCTCTCCCCCCTTCCGCTGCCCAGGCATTATCTCTGGCAGGGCCCGGAGCTGTATGTTTGGCCTGATGGGCCCTCCCATTTGGAAGGCATGGCTTGCTGGCACGTTGGGCTTTTGGATTCTGGAAATCCCCCCATGTTTCTCCCCCATCACTGGGCAGCTGACAGCAGGAGCCCCACGGCCAGGCTGGAGGGGGCCAGGCCCTGGAAAAAGGAGGCATGCCAGGCAGAGGTCTGGCGGGCACAGCCTTTCCCAGGCACCGCGCCACGCTAACCTCACTTGACGTTGATGTTTCTGGTTTACTGGGAACCAGGCAGAATCCGTGAGTCCTCAAAATATGAGATGCTGAGGGTTTTTTCTTCTGGTGCCTGCCTGGCACCCTCCGGGCCCTTCCAGGGAGGGATGAAGAATTGGGTTTGCAGAGAGCTGGAGCAGAATGAAGCAGGGGGGAGTGGGGAGAGCAGTTCTACTGGGCTGGGCCCTCCCCTGCGGCCAGGAGTCCTGTGTCCCTGCCTCAGCTGCATTGTGGTCTCAGGCAGAGCCTGCTGTCTCCTGAGCCCATGTGGATGCAGGAAGGACAAATAATTTTCCATTTACCCTTCTGAGCTCTTAGCTGAAATGTCTTTTACGAGGGCACCTGGGTGGCTCAGTCGGTTGAGCATCCGACTTCGGCTCAGGTCATGATCGCACGGTTCGTGGGTTCGAGCCCCGTGTCGGGTTCTGTGCTGACAGCTCAGAGCCTAGATCCTGCTTCAGATTCTGTCTCCCTCTCTCTCTGACCCTCCCCCGCTCCCACTCTCTCTCTTAAAAATAAATAACCAATCAAAAAACAAAGACAAATGAATGAGAGAAAACCAAACAGCAGCTTATTAACACGTATACACCATGGATAGGTGAGAGATTTCCAAGAACAGTAACCCCATCTTAGAATTCAGGCTTAAATAGTATCTTTTCTCCCCCTCATGTTTATTGATTTTAAAAGAGAGAGAGGGAGGGATAGAGAGAGAAGAAGAGAGAAAGTCCCAAGCAGGGACCCCACAGAGCCTGACACGGGGCTCGATCTCAAGAAGTGTGAGATCATGGCCTCAGCCGATATCAAGACTGAGCCACCCAAGCACCCCGGAAACAGTATCTTCCTAGGGAAAGAGAGGAGGGGATGGGGGCCTCTAGGGGAGGCTTCATTTTAGGAAGGATGAATGAGCTCTTAGAACAGATGGGCGGTGCGATGCTCAGTGACACAATGTGTCAGCGTGAGACGTCCACTTTCTGGGGTCCTCTCCTGAGTCTAGAGTCCACGCCCTCGGGGAGGGGCTGTGGTGGTTGAGTTTCCTTAAGAGGACCTGCCTTTCGGCAGAGAGAGAAGTGCCTACAGCTCCAAATAATCGATTGGCCTGAGTGGTACATTGGGGGGTGGCCTTTCTGCTACCCGTCATGCGAAATGATGCAGGAGTGGTGCCCCACCATCTGTGTGTGTGTGCGCGCGCGCGCCATCTGTGTGTGCGCACGCGCGCCATCTGTGTATGTGTGTGCACGCACGCCATCTGTGTGTGTGTGCGCACGCGCTGAGTGTGTGTGTGTGTGTGCGCGCGCGCGCCATCTGTGTGTGTGTGTGTGCACGCGCGCCATCTGTGTGTGTGTGCACGCACGCCATCTGTGTGTGTGCACGCGCGCCATCTGTGTGCGCACGCATGCAGGTGTGAGGGAGAGATGAGGGCTTGGGAAGGTGGGCAGTGAGCACTTTGATTGTCACAGGGACAGAAATGGGGGGCTGTGGCATACAGCGAGGGAAGACCGCGGATTCTAAATGTCCCCAAACGCACAGGACAGTCCCACACGGTGAGGGCTGGTCACGCCTCCTTGAGAAATTCTGGATAAGATCATTTTCAAGGCTTGACACTTTTGATGTTTTAGGATCATTAATGGGAAGAATATAAAGCGTGCTGCTGCTTAATCGGAGGAAGAATTTTTTGTGCAATTATCGTTATCCCTGAGCTCACCCAACAGCAGGCACGGTGCCAAGGAATGAAGAAGCCCCTCAAAGGCCCCCTTGCCCTGTAAGGTGGGGGGGGGGCTCTAGTTAATTGGAAGGCCATTTGGTGGTGGGTGTCGCTGTGGGAAGTTTGGGGGTGAGGAGCTGGAGGCAGCAGAATTCCTGTTTCTAACAGGTTGGAGTTGGGGGGCAGGTGAGGGCAGGGGGGTGGCTAGAGAGGAAGGGGTGGAGACCCCACGGTGGGGGGCGGGGTGGAGAGCTGGGTCCTTGGGAGACAAGGGCAGGGAAAAACTCTTGGAGGCCTGGTGTTAGGGGGAAAAGGATGATCTGAAACAGGGATGTCAGATGTTCTATATAAAGTTGTGTTGTGCCGTGGAAACATGTTTCCACATTCCTTCTTCAGGAGGAAGAATCTAGAGCGCAGCCACAGATACCTTGGGGGGAATGGGCTCTTCCTGGTAATGGAGGAAGGGGCAGAGCGTTGCTTCTCAGCAGATACATCAAGGACCTGAGACAGCGCTCCCGGGGCTAGTGAATCACCCAGGCCAAGTTATCTCTGAGAAGCTTGGAGAGGAGCAGCAGAGAAACCACGAGAAAAAAAAAAACCCTTGTGTCGAAATCTTGGGAAGGGCTTCAGGCTGGGAGCGAGGGGCTCCTGGTAATCCGGGAATTCTAATCTCAGGGATGACTAGCATTTATCATGCTCACCCCCAGCCGACTTGAGGAGCCAGACGCAACAGGGGTTAACCAAGCGGGCACTCAGGTCAGGTTGGCTGGTCTGAATCCCAGCCTTGCGCTTCCTACCTGTGTGGCTTTGCCAAGTTACAGGTTCGAAGTGCTTCCTCACCTGTCGAATGGGAGCAAGAGCAGTGCTCCCCCTAGAGGCTGCTGTGAAGATCGGTCGGCATAAGCCGCACGAGGCCCTGAGCACAGCGCAGGACAGCCATTTCTCAGTAGCTATCAGTGGTGATCATGATGACAGTCACTATGCTCAGTATCTCCAGGGACAGGGACCCTGCCGCTGCCAAGTGGGTTTCCATATGTTCTCTCATTTCATCCTCACACAGGTTCCGTAAGGCATATACTGAGCTCCCTGCTGTACAGATGAGCAATGCAGGCTCAGAGAGGTCAGGCAGCTTCACCTGAGGTCACCCAGCTAGCAAGCCCTGGAGTCGGGGTTTGAACTCAGGTCTCTGTGACGCCATCGCCCAGCTCCAGCTGCTGCTCCAGAGGAGTCTGACTGTGGGGTGAGGTGCCTTGCCAGGTCATGAGCTCCCCGTCCCTGATCCCTAAGGCAAACTGTGGGGGACTGATGCCCTGAGCAGGAACGCGGGTGGCTCCTCGCTCTAGCATCCAATTCGGTGGCGAGTTTCAGGCCTTGGGGAGGGCTGTGAGGACTTACTGGTGAGCTTCCAGGCCCAGGTCACGAGGTTTGAGGGCCAGGGTGTGCTCAGAAAGCCTGCAGCCCAAGAGGCCACCATGGCCCTTAACGCACACAGAGGTGGTACGCGTGTGCGCATGCGCATGTGTGCGTCTGTGCACACTGAATCAACACCGCTTTAGTTTTGTTCCCAAGAGCCCCAGCCTTACGGGTGAGGTCACCTCAGAAGAGGCAGTCCGCACTCGAGGTTGCAGGTGCCGACACAGGATGTGGGCACAAAATTCTAAGAGGAAGTTGACAGGCGAGGGTTGGAGGCTTGGTGACCACCGTGTCCCTGACATTCTTTATGCAGCAAGCCTGACTTCTGTTGTCTGGGGCCGGCCAGAGGGTGCCCGGCTTCAGGAGAGAGGGGGTGAGAGCCCCACACTGGGTCCAGTGGCCTGGGAGCAAGAGACAGTGAGTCAGGAACCTTCTGGGCCACCAACTCATTCTCCCATCCCTTCTTTCCTTTCCGTCAGACGTGGGGCAGGCTAGGCTCCTGTGAGGTGGACAGGGTCCTGGATGCCTGACTGGAATTCCTTGGAATTCCCCAAGCTGGGAAATCACAGGAATATTCCCCTAAAAGGCCTGGTGGGTGAAAGACTGGCCCAAAAAGACATTATTGCATCAAAGAAGAGGAAAGCAATTCGGTACAGAAATTTCCGGTAGGAAAGGTACCGGGGACATTCTTGGGTTGGGGGGTGGGCTTTCTTCCTGCTGAGGGCAGTGACCTCTCCGAGGACAAAGAGCAGCTGTTCCCATCACCTCAGGGCTGAATCTGAGAAAATGGCCTAGAATTACAGTGAGAGGGATTCAGGTTAGATACTCAGCTCCATCGGGTAAAGCAAGCACTGGAATCTCTTACTCCATAAGGGATTCAGCCTGATGTTGTAAACAGGTTCAACATGGCTGACAGACAGGCACAGACATGGAACAAAGATGGAGGGTAACAGGGAAGATCATCTTTCCCATCAACAGCAGAGTTCTTAGTATCTGGCATATTCCTGGTAATGTTCCGGGTTTCTTGGCAATAGGTACGTGGTCTGTTTCTCCAAAATGTGTAGCACATTCCTGAAAGAAAGAGCCTGAAAACCAGTCAAAAGTAAAAAAATAAAAATAAAAATAAAAACAAAAGAAATCAAAGTTTGAAGCCAGGGCATACTATTTATTGAGCACTTGCTGTATGCCAGAGATCAAGGACTACATGAAGAAGATAGTGCTGAATGTGCCCGTTTCATGGAGAGGCTGCGTCCCATGTTCAGGGCCACACAGCTATCAGGGGCAGACCTGGCTTTCCCCAGTGTGCCCTGGATGCTGGTGCTGGATGCCCAAAACTCAATGTTAGAAACTCAATATCTGCCGACGCATTCCAGGGCCATTCAAGGCAGTCAGAAGCCTAGTTAGGGATGCAGGTGATTGAGAGGTGGGATCAGAGAGGGCACTGAGAGGTGGGGAGGTGGTCAGGTTAGGTGAGGACAGATGTCCCCACCTCCAGGATCAGTCACAGACAGGAAGTCCGCAGTGGATGGAGATCTCCTTGGAGCCCCTGGCTGGAGTGCCGGGTTTTCGGTGCCCCAGGTGTATAGTGAATGATTTGGGGAAGCAAGAGAGTCGGATGGGTAGGAGCACCGGCTTCGACATTGGGCATATCTGGACTCCAACCCAGCTCCAACTCATGTGGCCTTGGACAGGTTACTTGCCCTCTCTGAGCCGCGACTTCCCCAACGATCAAACCAGCATCCTTCATCCTTCCCTTGAGGGGATGTTATATGTAGAGCATGTAGCCCAGCGCTTGGCACGCCATGAGCCCCCACAAATGGGCACTTCCCTCTCTCAGTTTGTGATTGGGCATGTCCTGTCTCTGCTTGCTTTGCGGTCTCACTTCAGCCGGATAACCGGACCGCTTCTTCCGAGCAGCTCTGAGCGGCCAGGGCTCCGCCAGGGACTCCGGGCAGGGGCTGACCAGGCACAGTCCCCACGGAGATCCAATTTCCAGCCCCGCACTGAAGCCAAGTAAACACGTGGGAGACAGCACGGCTCCCTCAGCTGCCCGCTAACAACCAGATTCCCGAGGCCACCGCAGCCGCGGCTGCTCGTCTGAGTGCGTCTGGCTCCAGCATCCCAGGGCCCGGCTGCTGTCCCTCTCCTGAGACCCTGGGGTTTGGGGTGGGGGTGTGGAGGAGGCGACGCAGCGGTTTGGAGGCTGCGGCAGCTGGGACCCTGGCTGCTTCCAGGAGCAGATGGCTTTTCTCTTGGAGTTTCCCTTTCCAGCTCTTTCCTCCCTCTGTCGATGACTTCACCAGCCCCATAAAGCTGCTGACAGAGAAGACAGAGCCAGAGGTGCCAAGGAAACTCCCTCCTCCAGCCCTGAGCCTGCTGTACCCCCAAGTCTCTGTGTCTCCAGTTTTATAACCTCTACATTCCTCTTCTGACTTTGCGAGCGAAATCACGTATTTAACACAAGAGAAACTATGGGCTGGGCATAGGTAAGCAAGACATAGAATCCCAGTCTGCGAGGATTTTACAATTTCTGCCTGACGAACTCCTGTCCGACCTGCAAAGCCCAGTTCAAATATCCTCCGCGGGCTACTCACCTCATGCAGTTTCCTCACTGGTTCTCTGCACACAGCCACGTGAGCTTTTCAGGAGCTCTTTGGGGCCCACTTGCCTCTTGAGAACCTTTACTGGTGTTGTTCCCCTCCAAATTCTCTCGTCCATCATTAAAAAAAAATGTTTAATGTTTATTTATGTTTGAGAGAGAAAGAGAGACAGAGCATGAACAGGGGAGGAGCAGAGAGAGAGAGGGAGACACAGAATCGGAAGCAGGATCCAGGCTCAGAGCTGTCAGCACAGAGCCCGATGCGGGGCTTGAACTCACCAACTGTGAGATCATGACCTGAGCCGAAGTCGGATGCTCAACCGACTGAGCCACCCAGGTGCCCTTCTCGGCCATCATTCTTGAGCAACCCATACTCACCCTTCAGATCTCAGCTCAGATGGTACTTCACACAGAGTAAAGGCCCCTGGGCTTCACCTTCAAGGTCATTACCATGGCATGTTATTTAAGCATTTGTTTGTTTGATTCCTATCTGCTTCCCTCCCTGGAATGTAAATTCTACAAGGGCAAAGAGTCTGAGTGTTTGATTACTTTTGACATCTCAGGGTCTAGTATGTGGAGGACTCTCAGTCTGCATCTGCTGAATGGACCCCCTCTTCCAGGAAGTCTCCCTGATTTCCTCAGATTTCTCTCTCATCTGTACATTGCTTCTTTTCTTGCTCTGACTTTGTTTATGAATTTTTATTCTTGAACACTTTACACATACAGAAAAGTGCATAAAGTACATCTATAGTTTAACAAAGAATTTTCCAGCAAACTAATTTAACTGCCACTTAACTATGGCCCAGGTCAAGATAAAGAACATAATCAGCAACTAGAACCCCCGGTGTGCCTTTCTCTCCCCATGATAGTTAGCTGTGGTCTTGCTTTTTGATCATTTTCTTGCTTTATTTTATAGTTTTGCTATCTACATAAGGCATTCCTCAACCGCAGCATTTAATGTCTCTCATTTTTGGAGATTTATGTGTACAGAATGATCCTGCACATATTTTTAAATATGCTTTTGGTTTCTTTGGCTCAATATTATGTTTATGAGGCCCACGCATGTGGGCTGTGCAATTGGCGTTCATCCACTTTCTTTGCTGAAGGTGTGGTGTCCTATTGTATGGCTCCATTTATGTATCCTTCATTCTGCCGCTGGCAGAGTTTAGCTCTGGTGCCACAAACTTTCTCTTTTGTCTCTTGAAGTGCCGGGGGGCCATCAGATTTTAGGGTCTATCCCTAGGAGAAGAAATGTTGGGCCTTCGGATATACACTGCATCAGTTTCATTAAGTAATGCCAAACTGTGTTCTAAAGCGTTTGTAGCAATTTACATACACGCCCTTAACTGTGAATGAGAGTTCCATTGCTCCGCATCCTTGCCAACACTTGCTATTGCCAGATTTAAAGTTTTTACCCATCTGCTGGGTGTGTTATTGCATCTCATGATCATTTTTTAAAAGTTTCCTTATTTTTGAGAGAGAGAGAAAGAGAGCATGAGCAGGGAGGGGTAGAGAGAAGGGAAGACAAAGAACCCGAAGCAGGCTCCAGGCTCTCAGCTGTCGGCACAGAGCCCACTGTGGGGCTTGAACTCACAGACTGTGAGATCATGATCTGAGCCGGAGTCAGATGCTTAACCAACTGAGCCCCCCGGGCACAGCGCATCTCATGATCTTAATTTGCATTTCCCTCATGACCAGTAAGCATGAGCATCGTCTGGTATTGTTATTAGCCATTTGGATTTCCTCTTTTTGGGAAATATCTTTCCAAGACTTTTGTTATTGCTTTCTCTTAATGATAATAGGCATTTATTCTGGACATGCATTCTTTGTCAGATATGTGTTGTGAATATCCTCTCCCACCTTGAGTTTTGCCTTTTCACTCCCTTAATTGCATGCTTTGGTGCCATACATTTAAAATTTTAATGTAATAAAATGTATCATTTTCCTTTATGTTTATGCTTTTAAAAAAAAGTTTTACTTATTTAAGCAATCTCTGCACCCGACATGGGGCTCAAACTCACAACCCCGAGATCAAGAGTTGTGTGCTCCTCTGACTTAGCCGGCCAGTCTCAGGTCAAGGTTCATTTTTTCTTCCACGTGAATATCCAATAGGTTCAGCATCACTTGTTGAAACCCATGTCCTTTCCTGACTGCCTCACTTTTGTCATAAATCAGGTGTCCACCTGTGCCTGGGTCCGTTTCTAGATTCTGTTCCACTGGACTGTGCGTCCATTCTTCACCCGTATCACACCTTCCTGAAGCTGTGCTTTACTGAGCCGTAGCTTTATACTGCATCTCGACAGCTGGAAGAGCGAGCTTTCCAACTTGTTACTCTTCTTTAAGAGTGTTTTGTCCCTTTGAATTTCCATACACATTTTAGAATCAACCTTTCAAGTTCTGCTAACACACACACACACACACACACACACACACACACACACGCGCTCCTGCACTTCTGCATGCAGCCCTCACAGCACTTAGCACTGGATTATAGATGTTTATGCGTCCACTCCACCTACCCCCAGGTCTTCCTGAAGGTATCAGTTCCTACAAGTCTCCCTGATCATCTTTCCAGGTTGGGTGTGAATCTAGTGCTTAACAACCTGTGTGCAACGGGGGCACCTGAGTGGCTCAGTCAGTTAAGCATCTGACTCTTGATTTCAGCTCAGGTTGTGATCTCACAGTTCATGAGTTCGAGCCCTGTGTCAGGCTCTGGGCTGACAGCACAGACCCAGCTTAGGATTCTGTCTCCCTCTCTCTCTGTCCGCCTCCCCCCACCCCGCTTGCTCTCTATCTTTCTCAAAATAAACAAAAATAAACTTAAAAAGTGAAAAATAAAAACATGTGTGCAACAAACCCCCAGCAAACCAGCTACCATATCTTGCATTCAATCAATGAAACAGCAGTCAGATCCACGCTGGAGGGAAGCTGGCTGTGATGGATGTACTGTGTGATGTTTTAGAATAGTGTTCTCCAACATGGCACCTCTGTAAAAGATTTTCAAGGATGATTTTAACGATGCCCAGTGTTTTTACGTGCTGACTTGAGAACCAACCTCCGTATATGATGGGATTCAACCTAATGTCTATGACACCAACCTCCCTGGTCACAATCATTTTGCAAGCTCCTTGAAAGCATTCTCTGTCTGCCTTACCCCCGATGTGCTTCCCACAGGACCTTGGGACACTGTAGGTGCTCATTAAACGCTGTAGTTGTGATCAATGAATGCTGTTGATTTTTCCATTCTACTTACCTTCCACAAATGTTTTGTTTAAGGTAATGCTTTCAGAAAGCAAACTATTGAGCTATAGCTTGCGTTGTGATAGAATGTATCCATTTAAATGTATGTTTTGACAAACCTGTATGTAAACAGCCCCTCTACTTCCACGAATTCTCCTTCCGATTCATTTCCCCAGGATGGCCAAAGGGAGTTTTTATAGTAAATGGGTCAGATGATGCACTTGCTCCCGCATGTTCTTAAAACTTTCCACTGGCTCCCACTCTGCTTAGAAATATACACAAGCACAGGGGTGCCTGGGTGGCTCAGTCGGTTAAGTGTCCAACTTCGGCTCAGGTCATGATCTCACGGTTCTTGGGTTCGAGCCCTGCATCAGGCTCTATGCTGACAGCTCAGAGCCTGGAGCCTGTTTCGGATTCTGTGTCTCCCTCTCTCTCTGACCCTCCCCCACTCATGTTCTGTCTCTCTCTGTCTCAAAAATAAATAAACTATATTAAAAAAAAAAAAAAAGAAATATATGCAAGCACCTACCGCAGCCTCCCAAGCTCTACCTGACGCAGTCCATACCCCGGGATCTCACTTTCTCTCTCCCTCCTGGCTTCTCATTGCATTTCAGCCACGCTGACCATTTCTTTCTCTCAGCCCACAAAGCTGTGTCTTGTGTCCGAGCCTTTGCAAATGCCCTTTCTGCTGCCAGGAACGTCTGCCCTGTATCAGTTAACTATTGCCGAGTAACAAACCATCCCCAAACTCAGTGTCTTAAAACAACGACCATTCGTGATTTCTTAGAGGTCAGTGGGTTCTGTCAAGTGGTCCTGCTGGTCTGGGCGGGGCTCGGGTGGTCTTGGGGGGCGGGCACTCATGCATCTTGGGTGAGCAGGGGCTCTGGTGAGCTGTGGGCCAGCAGGGGGCTCTGCTGCTCCCTCACACACTGGTGATCCTAGGGCTGTTGGCTGGCCTTGGCTGGGGTGGCCGAGACATCTTGTCTGTCCTCTGTGTGCCTCTCCCACGGCCCAGCAGGCTGGCTAGGGTGACGGCAGAAGCCCAAGGGGAGGTAGACTACCACGCACATGTTTGCAAGCCTTTGCTCTGGTCAAGGCTCCTAATGGCCTATTGCTAAAGCAAGTCCATGGCCAAGCCCCTATTCAAGGGTGAGGAAATTGACTCTGTTGATTCTCCGTAGTGAGAAGAGCTACCAGGGCTCAGGGAAAAGTGTGAGCACAGAGGAAGGAGAAAAATGGGGACACCTTCATCCCCGCCCCTTCTTTCTGCCTAGTGCCTTCATATGCTCTGCCTTCTCCTTGGATACCCTCCCCTGACCATCTTGGGGGGCAACGATCCTTGCCCCATTTCTTTTCGAGGACAGAGCTGGTCTACCTCCTTCACAGCCCCCGGTACAACCTGTAATCCTCGTGTGTGTGTGTGTGTGTGTGTGTGTCCCCATGGCTTGGCGGGAGGCATGGACCATCAGGCTTTGTGCCTCCAGGCTCAGCCCAGGGCTTGGCACATAGTAACTGCTCAAGAAATATCTGTGCATCAGCTAATGACCCATCAGAGCTGTGTTCTCAGAAAGAAGAGAACGAAGCTGTGTCTCTGGGGGTCAGTCCCCTTCCCTGAGGTGCCACATCCCAGAAAAGGGGGTGGGGGTCTCACAGAAAGCAGCTCCCACACTCAGCTGACCCCCAAAACTGATCTTGTCATGCGGAACGAGGTTCACACAGGAGGCCCCAAACCCTATGGAAGTCACACTGCCCAGCACAGAGGGTCAGGCCATTCTGCCCCAAGGGATATGCAGGCCTCATTCCACTGTCCTTCACTCTTAAAATAGACTTCAGGCCACCCTGTGGGGGAGGACCTCGAACTGGAAGGTCAGAGCCCGAGGGTTCTGAATCCCTAGGGGGTCAAAGTGGGCTGAGGCCATTGCTGTCCATGGAACAGGCCGGCCTCTGCCTCCCATCTCTGATTCTAGCCACCATGTCCCCAAGGACTTCCTGTTCCGTCCGTGAGTGTTGTGAGAAGGTGAGCCTACCCAGCTCACCACCTGAGGCAATGTATTCGAAGCTGGCGTTAAACTGGGACATCCTTGGGGCGCCTGGGTGGCTCAAGTGGGTCAAGCATCCCACTTCAGCTCAGGTCATGATCTCACGGTTCCAGGGTACGAGCCCCGCGTCAGGCTCTGCGGGGGCATCATGGCCTGCTTCGAGTTCTCTCTCCCTCTCTCTCTCTGCCCCTCCTCCCCTCCCACATTCAGTCTCTCCTAGAATAATTAAATAAACATTAAAAAAAACCAAACTGGGGCTTTTCCGTTCTCTCCAGCATTAATGTCAATAATAGTACCAGCAATAGCAGCGACTACAATTTACTCTGCATGCACTGCACTTGGTGTAACCTGACTTCTTCAATTCTCACAGTGGCCGTGTGTCTTGGGGACATTACCGTCTCATTTTACAGATGGGGGACCGGAGGGGGTGAGGGGTGTGCCTGAAGTCTCAGAGTAGAGACTTGAACTCAGGTCTGTCTGTCCCTGAAGCCAATGCCCTCACCCAGCACCAGGCTCGGGCCGGCCCTCGGTCTTCCCATGCGCACCCAGGGCCTGGACCAGACTTCTGGGTCTTGTCTTCCTTCCCTGCCCCTCGGCCCCGCAGGGTCAGTGTCTGAGCACTTGAGAAGCCACTCAAGGCTTCTCTTGGCATCTCCTTGTCCCCATGAGCCGCCCCGGTCACTCAGCGACTGCCCCGGCCAGCTGCCTGGGTCTGAGCCCAGGTGCAGGAGAGGAGAGCCGTGTGGGCGCTGCCCTGCAAGGGGCCTTTGTCTCTCCTATAATTGGGACCCAGCTGTCTCTCAAGGCCCCTGAGACCCGGGGAGGCCGTGGGCCAAGTCCTTGGCAGAGCGGCCGGCCGAGGACGCTGCGTGGAAGCAGATGTGCCCGGGGCCACGTCTGGCCTGGTTCCCCGGGGAGCCTGCGGAGCCCTCGCGCCCGGGCGGATGGTCAGTTTTCAGAGCCGACGGGGAGCTGAACACAGGAGAAAGCCACCTCCGAGCCAAATATTTCAATCTGGCCGGTTAAAGAGAGAAACCAAAGCTTCGTTTTTGCTGCATGTACCAGGGCTGGTGCTGAGCCAAAGGCAATTAGAGATTGACCTTATAGACAGGCAGCCTGGGCCCATGGCAAGGACTTGCCCAAGGTCACCCAGTGCCTTGGGGACGGTGACACATTATGCAAATGAGGGTGACCGTCGGGGTCCCCAGCCGTCCCCTGGCAACATACTCATGAACATCTTTCTTGTCTGGCCTGAGTGTGGGCCTCAGAGCCAGGAGGTTTTCCAGAAGAGACACGCTGCCCTTCTAGAAGGGGGAAAGTAGCCGGTGTCCACCTGTTTAGTCAGGTTAACTCCTGCTCCAAGGCCACGGGGGCTCCTTAACCAGCTCTGCACTGTGACTGGGAGCCCTGGGTTCAAGTCCTGAGTCTGCCTCTGACATGCTGTGTGGCCTTGGCAAGCTGTTTCTTTTCTCTGGGCCTTAGTTTTTCCATCTGAAAAATGGGGTAATAGGTCCTCTAGACGAGCAGAGGGTGTATTTTGAAAATCTGGTCCTTGTCCATTTCTTGAGAGCTTCCAAAGCCAGCCCTCTGAGATAGCGGGAGCAATAATAACCCCTCTCTGGAAGGGAATTGACAGCTCAGAGAGGTGAAGTGACTTGCTCAATGACACACAGCATCCACAAAGCTGTGGGACTCAATGGAGGTTTCTTGATTTCTAGCTCTGTGGTCATCTCCCCAGGTCTCCGCAGGAGACCACCGCTCTCTCTGCCAGGTAACATGGGGACAGTAGAGATGGTCTTCAGCTCTGAGGTCCTCCAACGGCCCTCATGGGGAGCTGAAAATGATGGGAAGGGTCAGAGCACTGAGGATTGCTTCACCTTCCTAATAAAAGCGGCTTCAGAGGTTCAACATGGTGCTTGGCCCTCCACCCTCGTCAGTATCCCTGTTGGAAGCGAGGTCAGCCAGCCTCCGCTTGGGTCGCTCCCAGACAGGAAGCTCATTACTTCCTGGGGCAGGTTAGCTAGGGTTGTGCACCTGACTCCCTGTCAAGGTGTCTCCCAGAAAGGGGCCCGCCCGCTGCTGCCTTATCCTGAGAGCTGACGAGTCTCCCAGCAACCCCTCACCAGGCTCCCACCACCAGAGAGCCGCCTCCCCGGGGCCCAGGGCTGCCCTGCGGCAGGTAGGAGGGAACCAGCCTCTCTCTGCCCCTGGCAACGCGAGAGGAGCCTGTGAGCCCTTAGGCAGGACCTCGCTGGGGAAGGGACCAGACTCATAGGACAGGCCAGCAGAAGACTCGTTGGTCTGGAAATGAGAACAGCTGAGTGTGCACAACATTGACTCTGCCAGTAACCTGCTGTGTAGTTTGGGATGAATTGCTTCTCCTGGCCTTAGTTTTCTCATCTGTAGAATGGGGCACATTCATAACCCTTGCACAGCAGGGCCCACGGGGCTTATGTGAAACCTGATGGGAGTGGTGGTTGGATTTGAGGCCTTTGCACCCTCAAGCACATGTGAGGATGGTGCAGAGAGAGATCATCTCCAGGTGTGACTCTGGACATATCTGAGCCCCTCCTGAGGCTGTGGGCGGGTCCTCAGGCCGGTGTGCCCATGACCTTAGGACACCTGCTTCACAAACTTCACAGATCGTTGGGTCCGGGGGCTGCACCATGGGCTGACAGGGCAGGAAGCCTTTTCTCTCCCGCTGGCAGTTCAGAACATTTTTCACCAATTGAGGCAAACGTGGCTTGTTATGGAGCAGAAGGAGGGCGTGGTACCCACTGAAGATAAGACAGGAGGCTGAAGGGACTTCAAGACGCGGTAAGCACTGCCCCGCCCGGCTCTGCCCGGCTCCCTCCCACGTCTCTCTGCCACTCCCTGCAGGTGTCTGTCCCATTCTCTTTCTTTAGGAAGGGGAGCTTTAGGGAGGAAGTTTGTGCGGCCCCACGACTGTACAGTCAACCCAACAAAATCAAATTTCTGGTGAAGACACAGCCCTGTGTGTCACTCCGCCTTTGTCACTCTTGTTTATTACCAACGGGCCATTCAGAGGTCTCTGTAAATGTCTGAGCTCATCTCCCTTCCTTAGAAATGATGGTCATCAACATTGCCACCACCATCACCTTCTTGCACAGGCAGGTACTAGAATCTGCTTTTTGGAAAAGGCCAGACAGCTGCAGTGAGTCTGTCTGACCCATGGTCTCACCCGAGAAGCCTGGAGCTCAGAGAAGCTCTGGGTGTCCCCCAGGTCATTCCTCAGACAGCCCCAGGCTCACGTGTCTCCTGGGGACCTTGCTGGATGCAGGTGCTGACTCGCAAACCTGTATCGCCAGTACTTTCCCAGGCGAGTCCATGCTGCTGGTTCAAGGCCACCCTCGGGCCCCACAGCCATTCAGTGACAGAGCTGGGGGCTGGCGCCACCCTCCTTGCCCCTGCGGGCAGTGTGACCTGAAAGCACCGGGCGCCTGAGACCAGGCTCAGGTGGTGATGCTTGATTGGGTCCCGGACTGGGAAAACAGAAGCCACAAAGAACGTCTGGGAGGCCACCAGGGTAACGTGAGCACGGACGTCGTGTTAGGTGAGGTGGCCTGGTTAATGCCGGTTGTCTTTGGTGTGGAGCTGGTGTGGGAATGTGGAGGGGAACATCCTGCTTCCGGAGACGCACCCTGAGGCCTTCGGGGATGGACTATCACGACGTTCCACCTTCCTTTTGGATGGTTTGGCAAAAGTGAAGTGTGTGCATGTGTGTGCGTATGTGCATGTGTATGTGTGCATGTATGCGTGTGCATGTGCGCGCACATGTGTGCGTGTACACACATGTGTGCGTGTATATGCGTATGTGTGTGCATGTGCATGTGCGTGCGTGTGTATGTATACGTGTGTATATCTGTGTGTGCATGTGCATGTGTGTGCATGCATGTGCGCGTGTATAGGTGTATGTGTGTGCATGCATATGTGTGTGCATGCGTATGTGCATGTGTGTATATGCGTGCACATGCGCATATCTGTGTGCACGTGTGTGCGTGTGTGTAGAGGGAGAGGGAGATGAAGAGCCAGAGCCAGCAGCCAGGCGCGCACACACAGAGGCTGTGGTGAGATGTTAATCGTTGGGTCACCTTGGGAAAGAGTATTCTCTCAACCATTCAACAGGTTAGAAACTTTTCAAAATAAAAACATGGAAATCATTGTGTAAGAAAAAAAAAAGACACTGAAAAGCCATAAATCCAGACTGAACGCTTTGAGAGAAATAAGACAAGACTTAAGACTTCTAACCTGTGGCAGATAAGTGTCTTAAATACCCTCTCCATCCATCTTCTCTTCAGTCTCACTTATTATGGAAACTGTTCCCTATAAAATACCCCCTGCTTCTCTTTCCGAAGCCTTCTTTTTTGAAGGTTAAGATGCCTGCGAGCGATGTTGCATTCTGGTATCTACATATTTGACTAAGTTGCTTTAAAAAAAAAAAAGATCTTTCTGTGCCTCAGTTTCCTCATTTGTAAACGGGAGAGAACATCAGTTCCTGCCTACAGTGCTGTCGTGGGGATTCAATAGAATGCTCCTGGGGCACTGGGCTGACAGTAGGTGCTCAATAAATGACATGACTGCCCACGGTGGGTTGTTGGGCCCCAGCCCCAGCCTTCAGGAATGCCTGCTTACACAGCGCGGGCCCCGACGGCGGCTTCTGGGGTCTCCGACTGTCCGTCCCACTGGCCCATGGGATGGTCACCCAGACGGCCACTTCGAGGCCGGGCATTGCCACATGCTTGCTGTGGCCACCAGGTGGAGGCATTTAACCACAGATGTTCCACTTTCCTGTCTCTCTTCCCCTGCTGACACGCAGGGCCCCGCTGAGCCAAGATGAAGTCGTGTTTGCACCGGGGGCGGACTCCATAGGAGTGAGAAATACATGTTTTTGGCTTTAAGCCTCTTTGATTTAGGGACTGTTTTGTTTCTGGCATAACTTTATCTCTACCGCCCGATAAAGTAGGGCTGGCCTGCCCCTAGAGGAAGGCCAGTCTTAACTGGCACTTTCCAAACATCTCTGACCCCCAGCCGATGCCCTCACCCTGCCAGGAGCCTCCAAGCTCAGCTCTGCTGGCCTTCGGCAGTCCCCATGCCCTGGCGGGGGGTGGGGGAGGGCTGCCCATAACCACAGAGAGGGCCTCCCCCTTGCCCCAAGATAGGCTCTTATCAGCCAATCTGCTGCAGGCCGTTTGGTTATTGTCTCAGTCTAGACATCAGAATTAAACATCTCTTATCCGCTCGGATACTAGGGAAGTTGGGTCACACAGAATCAGGGCCAAAATTCCTTTGCTTTTAGCACAGTTGCTGCTGCTGCTGCTGCTATATCAGAGACGAAGCTCGTTGGAAGCAAAATCAGGATCCTTGGACTGGAGGCCAGAAAGCCTGGGCTCCAGCCCTGGCTCTGCTACTCCCTGTGTGACCTCAGGGACTCTTTTCCTTTCTTGGGGCCAAAGCTTAAAGAGTTCTGCTTTTTCCTGCCTCAGGGCCTTTGCACAGGTTATCCCAGCTTACAAGCAGCCCTCACCATCTTCCCTATTTGCCTACTCGACTCTTGATTGGCCGTCGCATCTCAGCCTGAAACATAGGGCCATTGTGTTCAAAGCATCCTGCAGGCTGCCTTCAGAGCACACATTTGTTTGCTTTAATTACTTAAATTAAAGTCATTACATTAATTACTACTTGGTCAGAGACTCTCTCCTCCCCAGGCTGTGAGCCACATGAAAGCGACAATCTGCCCACTTTTCTTTGAAGGAATGAATGATGTGTGTGGACAGACCTGGGAAAGGGCCCCTGCCAGCCTGGGCATGGAGGGTGGAGTTTAAAGGTGCCCAGCGCCACCCCCCACCTTCTGCCAGAAGTCCTTCTTCCTGCTCCCCTGGGCAAGAGACAGGTGAGGCCTCAGTGACTTGGTCCTCTGCTGCCCCCTGGTGTCCACTGCTAAGAAAACAGCCCGGGGCTCTGCTGCTCCGTGGAGGAAACCAGCTAGGTGCTTTCCCTGTGTGTTTATTCCTGACAGTAGCCCTGTGGGACGGACATTATTCCTGCCTCTTTAATCAGTGCAGAAAGCCCACATCTGTTCACTTATTTGGGAAAGATTTATCGAGTCCCTATTATTTGCCAAGCGCTTTGCTTCACAAGTGCTTCACTAGCGAACTTTCTGTGCCAGGGAAGCGTACATTCAGGTCCGCCAAGAGGAAGAAGACGGTAAACGCACGAACACACAGAATGTGTATGTGCGTGTGGCCAGGATGCTGATGGCCCGGATGGTGAGTGACTTGTCCAAGGTCACACAGATGCTGTAGATTCGAGTCCAGTCATAACGCTCACAGCTGCTAAACATCTATATAAGCCCCAGCTCCAGGCCAGCTGCCCGCCTCAGTGTTCCCTACGTGTGTTTTCACTGCTTTTATCCTGAAAACAACCCACTGTCATCCCACTCTGCAGATGGGGAAACAGAACATAAAGAAGCTAGGTAACTTGCACAAGTCACTTAGCTGCAAAATGGCGGAGCCAGGACTGGCCCCTGGGTGGTGTGGCTCCAGAGCCCATCTTCTCCTCACTGTGCCATGCAAACCCTAAGAAGTCTGACATCCGAGGTCTCGGTGACAGAGGCCACAGATCCAGGGCCACCTCCCCTCCCTCCCTAGCCAAGACCGATCAGAAGAGCCTTTCCTATTCTGTCCCAAACCATCCAAGATGGCTGAATGGCATCCTGTCCCCCAGCTTGGAGAGACTGAGGAGAAGAGGGCTCTTCGGACGGCTCTTGCCTTCGGGGGACCCGAGAGGTCCAGCCATGGGAAACAACCAGCCTTGCTAAGCTGGGAGGTGAGGGGCTCAAGGTGCTAAACCAGGGAAGACTCCTCAGAGGAGGTGAGGGGTGGGCTGGGCCTAGAGAAATGAGTGGGATTCAGATGTTCAATTCTGTGGGCAGGACAGAAGCAGAGGGAAAGGGGTGGGCTGCTGCCAGAGGGACGGAGGGTGGAGACGGAAAGGTTTCCGAGGTTCAGGGCTGGCCAGCCAGGCTGAGGAGCTGGGCTGCCTGGGGGCTGGGGACCCTTCAGGGGAAGGATGAGGTCAGGTCTGGGTTTTGGAAGAGCCTCTGGCTGCAGAGTGTAGGGGGGAAGGGGCTGCGAGACCTGAAAGAGGGACCTGAGATGGGTGCTGTCATAGGCATCCAGGTGAGAGGGGCTGGACAGCCAGGGGACAGAGAGGGAGACTCAGAGGCCAAGGCTAAAGGTGAGTTTTTTTTTTAATTAAAAAAAATTTTTTAATGTTTTTATTTATTTCTGAGAGAGAGACACACACACAGTGTGAGCAGGGGAGGACCAGGGAGAGAGGGAGACACAGAATCCAAAGCAGGCTCCAGACTCTGAGCTGTCAGCACAGAGCCTGATGCAGGGCTCGAACCCATGAACCGAACCGTGAGATCATGACCTGAGCCGAAGTCAGACGCTTAACCGGCTGAGCCACCCAGACGCCCCTAAATCACATAGTCTGCCCCCTCCACCTGCCACTTCCCTGCCTCAGTATCCCCTCACTCGTTCCACTCTGCACCCTGCTCTTGCTTTGTTAAAGAATAGGTTTTCGGACACGTGCTCAAATAGTAAAGGGTTTATTTAAGACTCATGTGATAGAGGGGACTCAGCTGAACTCTGAGTACAGCAAAGACAGCAGGGGGTTTATGGCGGGGGAGGGGGGGTTGTTCAGAGGATGGAGTCACTAGGAGGAGAGAGGGTAGGGAAGTGCCTGCTAAACTGGCCTCACAGGATCCTTGCTAAAGGGAGGCCAAGAACTTAGCAGATGTCAAGGGTAGAGGGGTTCTTGCTAGACTGAGCAGAGCTCTTTGCTAACATACGCACATACATGTGCGTGACCCGGTGTGGGGACACATGCCTATGCACACACGACGTACATACACATGCCTACATATACGCACACCCCTCATGCACCCGTGCACACGTATACATGCATGTATAGAGGTGCACACACGTGTGCATACAATACGTACACATACCCATGTCCACACGCGTGCGCACGTACACGATGTACACACAGGCGTCCATACATATATGCACGTGCGTGCACACACGCGCTCCTGACCCCCTCTTCCTGCTGGAGCAGGGAATGCAGTGTCCCCGGCGGCACAGGTGCATCTTACTGACCACCAGGGCTCTAGCTTCCGGGGACTGCGGACCTGAACGCGTGACCCCGCTGGTGCTCTGCTGCCACCTTGTGGCCACGTTCCAGATGGCAGCACTAGGAGGCTGAGCTCTTTCCCTGGTTGGGGGGGGGGTGCTGGGGAGGGGGGCACCCTGAAGCCTTGCCCACCCGAGTGCTTCGTTTGGCCAAATGCTGTGGGTGATTAGTGGGGCTGGGAACAGGTGAGAGTCCCACTCTCCCCACTACCCCCTAATCCTTTCCATCCCCTCACCTCTAGGTCTCCACAATGCGCTTTCCTCTGCTTGGGGCCCCTCCACTAGGGCCCTGGTCTCTGTGAAAACTTTGGGAGAGACTTTATTGTGCTCAGCTCAGTGTCTGGGGACTTCACGTGGCCTCTGGCACAGACAGGTGTTCAATGAGCAGGGGAGTGAGGGAGAAGGAAGGGAGGACGAAACAGGACAGAGAACTACAGAGAGCACAGGGAGGAGGAGGGGAGGGGAGGGGGAGAGGGAGGAGGGAGGGAGGGGAGAGGGAGGAGGGGAGGGGAGGGGGAGGGAGGGAGGAGGGGAGGAGGGAGGGGAGGAGGGAGGAGGAGAGGGGAGGGGGAGGAGGGGGAGGGGGAGGGAGGAGGGAGGAGGAGAGGGGAGGGGAGGAGGGGAAAGAGGAGGAGGAGGGAGGGGGAAGGGAGAGGAGGAGGGAGGAGGGGAGGGGAGAGGAGGAGGGAGGAGGGGAGAGGAGGAGGGAGGAGGGAAGAGGGCTTGATAAGCTGAGGCCAGGAGGCCCTCAGGCCCTGCCCATTCCAAGAGATCAAAGTTTTAACAAGAGAGAAAACAAAACCACGAGATTCTTTCACAGCCTTGTAATCTGGCTCTGCTAGCTTGCTTGCTAATATTTTTATTAGGAGACGGAGGGGGTCCTCTCTAAATGCCCCCAAAAGGCAAGAAGGTTATGAGTGGGGGTGTTGTCACGTCCATGTAAGAAGAGGCAGTTCCCTTATCCCCCAGGAAGTATGGGGAGGGGGGAGCTGGGCCAGGGCTGAGCCCCCCTTTCCCTGGGGTGCGTGGGGGGAGGGGCCGCTCTGCAGCTGAAACTTTTAAAAGCAGGAGAGAAACCTCAGTAGTGGGGGACTGAAAACCTGGGAAGACAGATGATTTGATACTATTTTGAGTGGATCGTAGAAGGCACTTAGTGAAACACCCCTTTCAACCAGTGTCTACCTGTTGGAGTTCTGGATTTTTCTCTCAGTGCCTTATAAAGAGAAGCATTTAGGCTTTTTAAAAGCCTGGCAAGGAGCCGAGCGTCTTCTCTGATATCTAAGCAGGAATTAATTTTTATATTTTATTATGTTTATTTTATTTTTGAGAGAGAGAGAGACAGAGACAGAGAGACAGAGTGTGAGTGAGGGAGGAGCAGAGAGGGAGACACAGAATTGGAAGCAGGCTCCAGGCTCTGAGCTGTCAGCACAGAGACTGATGCGGGATTTGAACCTACGAACCGTGAGATCATGACCTGAGCCAAAGTCAGATGCTTAACGGACTGAGCCACCCAGGCGCCCCTGTTTAATTCTTAAAAATTACACAAGTCATGCAGATTTAGTATAGACAGTTTCAAAAGTACACATAAACACAAAAGGTGCCCGTAATCGATTTTGCTGTAGGTATACACATGCCCAGGGTGGAGCATAGGCTCCGTGTGCTGTCTGTCTACACTTGATGTAATTGAACACTGAATCACCTTGACTTTGCAGAAGGTACTCCAGAACTACTGTATAATTATCTGGGGATTTTTTGTTTTTAATTTTTTTTAATGTTTTTTTTTTTTTTAATTTCTGAGAGAGAGAGAGAGAAAGAGAGAGAGACAGCATGAGCAGCAGAGGGTCAGAGAGAGAGGGAGACATAGAATCTGAAGCAGGCTCCAGGCTCTGAGCTAGCTGTCAGCACAGAGCCCGACGCGGGGCTTGAACCCATGAACCATGAGATCATGACCTGAGCCGAAGTCGGATGCTTAACCGACTGAGCCACCCAGGTGCCCCTATATAATGATCTGTTTTGAGCCAGAGGCCTACCGTACCCTGAGTGTCTCCCATGGTCTTGCTACCCGGCCCCGTGGGACTCCGAGTTTATCACTCCTGTTGAGTCCTGGCGTTTCTTCAAGAGCTGGTCATAAAGGAAACGGCAGACACGGGCTGTGGGCCTGCATCCCAGCCAGATGTGAGTAGAGGCTGCATCTCTTTACCCAAAGGGATGACCAGGCAACTCCCCCATGGAGACCCTGGATAGCTTGCAACTAAGTAAGACATATTCAGGCTCAAGTGACATCCAAGAAGAGCACATTAAGGGGCACCCGGGTGGCTCAGTTGGTTAAGGATCCTATTTCCATCTCAGGTCATGATCTTGCAGTTCATGGGTTTGGGCCCTACCTCGGGCTCTGTACGGATGGCTCGGAGCCTGGAGCCTGATTAGGATTTTGTCTCCTTCTCTCTCTGCCCCTTCCCTGCTCGCACTCTGTCTCTCCCTCTCAAAAATAAATCAACATTAAAAAATCAAAAAAAAAAAAAAAGAAGTGCACATTAAAACACCACCACCTAGCAGATTCTCAGTGTAGCACATTAGATGGTATTACACGTAGGAGTGAATGTGGGAAACAGCCCTGGTGCCCTGCATCACCAGCATGTTGGTGTCGGCACAAACGCAAATAGTATGGCCATTCTGGAGAACAGTCTGGACCCAGGAAACCCACTCCTTGTCTTACAACCTGGGGAAATTTGCGTCCAGAGCAGCACCTCTGGGATGAAGGGGAGACAAGAGGCACCCCAGGTGTCTGTCCCTCCCCACCCCCCCGGAATGAAGTAGTAAACACAGAGGACGTCCATAATGGATGCCATTTGGGAACTAGCAGCTACTCAATAGATGTCCTGCCAGCACCTTGGAACAGATCTTTAAAGCAGGGTTAAGTCTATATGTGTAACATCATCCGTACAGACATCCTATCTTTTTGGCATTTACAATTTGCATAGACAAATCTGCAGACAAATCTGTCTGTTCCCTGTAGCTGCCTTCTCCACCTGAATACTTCTTTTTATTTTATTTTATTCTTTATGTTTACATATTTTTGAGAGAGAGAGAGAGGGAGGGCGGAGCAGAGAGAGAGGGAGACACAGAATCGGAAGCAGGCTCCAGGTTCTGAGCTGTCAGCACAGAGCCCAACGCGGGGTTTGAACTCATAAACAGTGAGACCATGACCTGAGCCAAAGTCGGATGCTTAACCAACTGAGCCACCCATGCGCCCCCGTCCTGGGTACTTTTGATCTGCACACACAATTGTTTTTGCAGCTCAGACAAATGTCTTTCTGTTGCCACTACAGAGTGTGTTTCATCAGTGGGGTGTCGTTCCTGAACATCATTTATCATTCATTGCTGTCTCTCCTTCCCTCTTTTTCTGAAACAATCATATTATCAATCGTGACTTTTATTTGTTTGTGTTTTTCTCCTGCGTTCCTCCTCCAAACCTCTAATTATCTGTGGCATCAGTGCTGCCGTCCACTGCCTGCTGTGTGGCCTGGGTCCTCCCTTCGTTGCCTCTGGGCTCCTTGCCCCGCCCCCCCGCCCCCTCCCCCACCCCCTCCTCCGCCCAGCACATCTCATGCACCTCCTTTCGCATTTCATCTGGTTGCTTTTCTGGGCTCCCTGCCTTCTGGGGCTCCATGAGGATGCCTGACCTGACCTTTGGCGGGTCGTTTCTGAAGGTTTGCTCATTTCCTGGACATGGACCCATTTGTCATGTAGTATAGTTGCTTCCTTTCCTAATGTCCATGTTGGTTTTTCCCTCCTTTCAGAATCCAGGAAAGCATTTGAGGCCAAAGGGAAAGAGGTGACTTCTCCTGCTTGAGCTAAATGCGGACAATGGTAACAGGTAGAAGGTTCAGCCCGAAGCCTCAAAATCTGTGTTTAGAAAATGCAAAGGAGGGACAAACATCGTATAACTGGACATTTACTAAACCGTCCTTTTTTGTTTAGCATTAAAAAAACACGTTGCTTAAATTGCTTTAGAATTCTGAAAAGATTTATGCATAATCCGTCTTTCCAAAGACAGAAACTCAATCCTCCTTTGCTTGTGGGAACAGAATGTAAAAATAATCACCAGCTCTAAGGTCTGAATGCTACCTCAACGGAGAGGAAGGAGGTGGAGTGCAGGGGGCAGTGCCCGCCTCACAAGTGAAGGTGGGCAGAAATTAACATCCCCAACTGCCCGCTGCGGAATTGTCATTTAACCGGGTTAAAAAAAGCTATTCCCAAACAGGCTCCTTCTGATGGCCTCGGAGCTGATGTGGAAGCCGCCAAATGTGTGTATTTGTGGAGTTGTAAGTAGGTCAGATATTTCTGTCGCTAATTATTACTTGTGAAAAAATATGTCGTGAGCTTGCCGCAGGGAGAGTATCGGAAGCAGCATTGATCTTTGGAAACTCCAGCCAGATTTATCCCTACGGGCCTGGAATCCTAGGAGAGTCAGACAAGGAAAAAATGTCCTAAATGCAGGTGCGCGTGGGGCAGTTGTGGGAATTCCAGCAGGAAAGTCAGGACACCTGGGTCCCAGCCCCTGATTCTCACTTCCCCATTCTGGACCTCAGTTTTCTCACCGGGTTAGATTTGATTTTCAGTCCAAAGTTTCTGTTACCATGACCTTGTCAAGTAGAAGATCATTTTCTGGGGACCTGGGATTTCCCTTCTGTCTTTGGAATAGGTTTTTGTGTTCTGGGAGATATAAGGGAATCAGTTCAGAAGTGAGATCAACATTTTTTTTTTTTTAGTTTATTTATGTTGAGAGAGAGAGAGAGAAACAGAAAGCCTTCATGCACAAGTGAGCGGGGGAGGGACAGAGGGAGAGAGAGAATCCCAAGCAGGCTCCACTGCACTGTCAGCACAGAGCCCAACTTGGGGCTCGATCTTATGAACTGTGAGATCATGACCTGAGCTGACACCAAGAGTCAGACACTTAACCGACTGAGCCACCCAGTCCTTCCACCCCAATTAACAGTTTTCTGGCAGTGAATATTAGTGACAATTTTTGTGGCATCTGGATCAGACCCACATGCTTGAATATCTGCTAAGTGTTGCGCATGCGTTGGACATTGTGGCGGGAATGGTGGGCACACTCACATATGACTCTGCTTCCTCTCTCGTATATTTAGGATTGGTAGCTGCCAGTTACCGAATTTTGGAGGGTGAGATGACTTGCCCAAGGTTACCCGATCAATAAGGACAGGAGTTAAGATTTGAACCCAGCTTCTCATTCCAGTGTCCTAAACCAGCCCCCACAGCTATGACTGAATGAGCTTTCAGGAGGACAAAGATGCCCCCTCTTCTTCCCCTAGATGTGAAGTCTGGATGCCAGGGCACGATGTCGCTCTAATTAGTTATATTTTACAGGCTGGGAGACTTGTCAATGTTTTATGCAAAGTTATGCAGAATATGCAAATCAGGGGTGGCTCCGTTGTGCTGTGACCAGTACAGCACCTGTGTTTCTCTGATCTGAGAAGTTCTACCTGCATAGCTTCCTGGTGGCCCGGGCGGTGGGAAGGGGACTGGGCAGCTTTCCACACCGTCACACCTGCTTGCAAGTCCCCTTTAAGTGCATTCAGGAACTGGGATGTAAATGACCCCTGCCAATGGACAACATTAGCACCAGGTATCTGGGCACGGATGAATTTAGTTGACCTGAAAGTTCTTGTTTTTGTTTTTAAACGGGTGGGCTTCAGGGGCAGCTGGCTGGCTCAGTCAGAAGAGCACGTGACTCATGGGGCACCGGGGTGGCTCAGTCGGTTGAGCGTCCGACTTCGGCTCAGGTCATGATCTCATGGTTCATGGGTTGGAGCCCCACATCTGGCTCTGAGCTGACAGTGTGGAGCTTGCTTGGGACTTTCTCTCTCCCCCTCTCTCTGCCCCACCCATCCTCCCTCCCTTCCTCTCTTTCAATAAATAAACTTAAAAAAAAAAGGACCCGGGGCATTCTGGGTAATGTTATGGCAACTCTTTCAAAGCAGAAAAAGAAAAGGAAAAGTCCTAAGAAGCATTCAGGTGGAGGGGCACCTGGGTGGCTCAGTCCGACTGGTTAAGTGTCCGACTTTGGCTCAGGTCATGATCTTGCAGTCTGTGAATTTGAGCCCCGTGTTGAGCTCTGTGCTGACAGCTCAGAGCCTGGAGCCTGCTTCGGATTCTGTGTCTCCCTCTCTCTGTGCCCCTCCCCAGCCCACACTCTCTTTCTCTCACTCAAGAATAAATAAACATTAAATAAAAAAAAAAAAAGAGCATGTGACTCTTGATCTCAGGGTTGTGAGTTTAAACCCCACACCGGGGGTAAAGATTACTAAAAAATAAATAGACGTTATAAATAGGTGGGCTTCAGTTTTCTCACCTTCAAAATTGGTGACTGAGGGGTGCCTGGTGGACTCCGTCAGGGGAACGTGTAACTCTTGATCTTGGGGTTCTGAGTTGGAGCCCCACACTGAGCATAGAGCTTACTTAAAAAATAATAACAAAAAAATAAATGAGTAAAAAAATGGATGAATGAATGAGCTTAAGGTCCTGTGATGACCTGAGTTCTTCAGAATCCCCATATTAAGGCCTCTGGAAAGTACCAACCTCTTTTGGGTCCATACTCTGCTTGTGATGACTCAGCCCTTACCCTGATCAAGTACTCATTCCTACCAACCCTTGTTTGCCAACCCCCCCACCCCACACACACACCGCCAGGCAATTGATTGCCCTGCTTTTGCTTCCCATACTTAGCACATGCTAATTTTGCACACAGCTGTGTCTTTTCCATCTGTCTCACTCATTCTCTCCCTTCCCAGGCTAGCTTAGACATCACCTACCCCAGGCAAGCCCAGGTACCCTCAATCCCAGCTCTCTTGATAGCACTTAACTAGCTGGTTTCTTATCATGATCAGTGGGGACGAAGCACCCCAGACATTAGCCCAGCACTGCCAGAGTGGTGGGAATCAACACTTAAGGAATTAACAAGTCAAAGAATAAATGCATCTACCCATTGCACTCTAGACTTGTCCAAAGGAGGCAGTTGCTATACACCTCCCACTCAGCTTGTGACTTTAGACTAAAAATAGGTATAGGGACACCAGGCTTCTCTAATTCCCTAATATAAATTTTAATTTTTAATAACTTGAGAAATCAGTGAACTATACCTATGGGAAAATGATGAGGAATCAGCCACATAAATTAATGGAAAGTATGTGTTCACATTATCTAACTATATTAAGTGTGAATAATAATTAATTATAGATTCTGCATACGGTCTTGTCTTAGAGAATTCAATGTGAAGGAATTTAAAAAGTCACTCATCACCCCCTGTGCTCCACCCCGGGCCATAACATAAAAAGCAATGGCCAAAGAACTTTCCATAATTTATGAAAATCATCATGTTAGAGGAAAAATAACCTTCATTAGGAGCATAATAACTAGGAAAAGGAAGCTGTGCTCACATGTGTTTGCTAATGCTGTTGTGATCATTTGGCCCACCCTTCCCTCTCTGCCTACATTTATTCATTCTTCCATTCATTCACCGTACACTGTGGTGAGTGGAGAGGTGGCCTGGTCAGTGGATGTGAACGCGGTGAACTCTAGAGCCGGGTTGTTTGAGTTCAAAACCAAACAGCTCAGGTCATGATCTCATGGTTCGTGGGCTCGAGACCCTGGTCGGGCTCTGTCTGTGCTGACAGCTCAGAACTTGGAGCCAATTTTGGATTCCGTGTCTTCCTCTCTCTCAGCCCATCCCCTGCTCATGTTCTGTCTGTCTGTCTCTCAAAAATAAATAAACATAAAAAAAAAAAAAAAAAGAAGGACCAAGCTTCTATCCTTGAAGAGTTTGCTGACTGGTGAGGGAAACAGACTCTCTTCAAATGACAAGTTGGAGTGTTCCATATGGAAGTGAATAAGGTCCTGTGTCAGGGAATGGCAGTGCCTCTTGCCTGAGGGGGCAGAGCCACTTCTCTGAGGAGGTGACATTTCACTCCAGAGGTGAAGGGTAAGAAGGAGCTAATGAAATGAAGAGTGGGGGTGGGAGGTGGGCAGAATGTTCCAGGTGTAGTGTGTATAGCTCGTGTGCTATACTCCATGGTGTAGAATAGAAACCCTTCCCCGTTTCTATTTGCTAAAGCTGTGGAGACAAACTTAAGAGCCACAATGATGAAACTAGGGTGGTGAAGGATATGGAGAAGTCGCTAGACTTGATAGCAGCTGATGGTAAGGGGGACCACAAGCAGCGCTCAGGGCCAAGCCTCAGCGCTTGGAAAGCTGGCCTGCCCAAGGGAGGAGACGAGCTAATCCGCCATGCCCCCCACCGACTGCAAACCGGCTGAAGACTTAACATTACAACCCTACAGAAAGAAGAAAATCGGGGATACTGGGTTCCTGGTTGGGGGAGTGGTGTGGGAAAAGCCTTCTACACAAGACCAAAGAGGGCACAAACCATGGATAGATTCGACGCCATCAAGACGAGAGATTTCTGTCCAGCGCAGGGGAGCAGAGACAAAGGAGATGGGCAGAGGCCAAAGGGCGAGACCAGGAAGCTACCAGAGGAGACGGCCCAATGGCCGACAGCTCACCAAGAGATGCGCACACACACTAAAGTCCAAGATAACGCATGTGAAAGCCTCACAGGGAAGCCTCCTCCTCCGTCGCCCCAGAATGGCTTAGGAGGGCAGGCAGCAAGGACGCAGGGCGGAGAAGGGGAGGCCTGCCGTTGCCCTGCCTTGGGAGCCGCCCCCAGAGTGTGGAGGACGCGGCACCCGGGCGTGAGCGGGGGGGGCCAAGGGCATCCTGAAAGCCAGGCTCTCCCCCCCGTCAAGTCCCTGGTCTAGGGCTGGTTGTGCCAGGAGAAAGGGGAGCTTTTCCCCACTTCAAACAAATCGCCACCTCCTACCTCCTACCCAGAGGTTGGTGAGGGAGCACCCACCAGAGAGGGCGCCTTTTGCTAGTTCACACAGAGGCGCCATTTTGGTTATAGGGCTCTGGCCTTTGGAAAGCCATTTACCCACAGTCAAGGAAATCCAGTATTTACCTGTGACCCAACAAGACCACTCCCGGCCATCTGCCTCAGAGACAACTCAGGACAAAAGGAGATGCCCCATGAAGCTTGGAGGGCCAGGGACTCGGAGGCCACCCAGGCGCCCACCCCTGGGAAAACAGATGAAAAAAAATGTGGCGTATTCCCTCCGTGGAATATTGTGCACTGTTAGAAGCAACTATTACACATCACTGAGCACACCTTGGTGCTGAGCGGTGGGGGGAGGGAAGGGGGAAAAAAAAAGAACCAGACTGAGAGCTAAAGCACAGAATGAGTCATGTTAATTAAAAGCATATACAAACACAGAACAGCACGACATGTTTTATAAGGACTCATGCATATTTAAGAACATATATCAGCTACGTTAGCGAGGATGCCTATGGGGGCAGGGGACAGGGAAGCAGAGATAAAGGAGGAAAAATATGTTCAAAACACAAACAAGCTCGTGGAAGGGGTCCTCGACAGCGAGAACGCACCAGGAGCCGAGGAGGGGGTACCTGAGCCTGCTTCCTGCACCTGAGGCTGTTGAAAGTGAGAAGGCACAGAACAGATGCAAACGTAAAACCCTGCCTGTCCTCAGAGGCTGAGTGCACGCTGCTCTCCTTCAGCGAAGCTGGGACCTTCTTTTCTCTGAGTGCCCCCCACCCCACGTTGACGAACACATCAGCTGCAGCGAAGGGCAAAGTGGTGTGACCTTAGAAGCAAGATTTGGGGAGTCTCGACTCCTTTCTATCACCCAACAGGTGACCTCATACAAATGAAGTTTCCTCTCTGGGCCTCAGTTTCCCAGGGGTGATTCCTCAGACGACTTCCTGCTGACGATTTCCCCTTCCCCCTGGCTCACAGTTTGCCTACATTTCCTTAAAATGAGGTGCCACCAAGTTCTTGGGTTCTGGCCAATAGAATGTGGACGCAAATGATATGTTTCATCCTGGCCCTGATCATGAACACCTCCCCACGTGATTTTCTATGTTCTTTTTTTTTTTTTTTTCAATGGTGAGGGAGTCCAACTTTATCTTCAGCATGACTGGCTCCCTGTCCCCCCACCTTAAAACAATTTTTTTAATGTTTATTTATTTTTAAGAGACAGAGAGAGACAGAACATGAGCAGGGGATGGGCAGAGAGAGAGGGAGACACAGAATCAGAAGCAGGCTCCAGGCTCTGAGCTGTCAGTACAGAGCCCAACATGGGGCTTGAACTCAGAACCCCAAGATTATGACCTGAGCTGAAGTCTGACACTTAACCGACTGAGCCACCCAGGCGCCCCAGTTTATGTTCTCACACTGTCTGCTGGCCAGTTGTGGAAATTCCCTCAGAGCCACAGTTTAGAAGGAGATTGGGTCAGTGTTATAACCAGAAACACCCCTGTTGGATAGCTGAATGAGCAAAATTAAACTTTTTTTGTGTTTTTGCCATTGAAATTTTGGGGTTGTTATACCAGGTGTGCCCCCTGACTTAACCCATTTCCTTTTTGACCCAAGCCAGACGTCACCAGAGAATTCCTTAATTTGTATAATGCTTCTCCAGTTTTTCCAATTGATGTTTTGTGATCCAGCTCCTTTACTCTACTCAAAAGCAGTGGAAAGGACTGAAATAGCAGCTGAGTATCCAGAAGGGTCGAGTCCTCTTTGCCTCTCCTCCCTACCATGCACTTATCCTTCAACCAAAGGGATGCCTGCAAAAGGCAGTGCTGCAGGTGACTCTTCCTCGAAAACGCACTCATCGTTCCCCGTTGTCCTCAGGATGAAGGCCAAGGGCTCGTGCCCACAAGGCCCTACAAGAACTGACCCCTGTTTCTTTCTCCTACATCCTCTCCCCTGTCTCAGTGAGCTCCCCAAACTCCCAGCCTTTGCGCATGCTTCTTCAGAATGCTTTTCCATCCCGTCCCTCTCATCAGGTCACTTTCCCTTCGGGGGTCCAGGCATCCTGACCCCCACCCCGTCTTATCCATGTGCCCGCCTTCCTCCCTCCTCCAACCCAGTGGGGATTCCTTGTGTGTTGGGGGTCTCCCCACTGAATGTCAGCATCCTCAACGGAAGGGCCAAGCCCGTCTTGTTTCTTGCCAAATTGCCACGCCCAGCACCGGCCCTGCCTCATTGATGGCACCCACAGGCAGATAGATGTTCAGCACGTGCATCAGTTGATCGATGGACAAATATCGACGAAACCAATGAGCTTGCATCGTTGGAGAGGATGTCATGTCCTGTGTCATTCTGGGGAGACACGAGTGTATTTTAGAAGGAATAATGTCTCTCAAAGGAATGAATGCATTAGTTCCCTGTGGGCGATGGTCATAGGTCTATGGTTTTCCACAGCGAATCCGCAAAGCTGCGGCTCGGCGTCCAGAGAGAGAGAGAGAGAGCGAGTGAGCAAGCGCAGATCATGGGTACCAGGGTCGGTCATCCAATTCTGGATTCTTTTAAAAGTGATTTCTACACCCAACGTGGGGCTTGAACTCATGACCCTGAGATCAAGAGTCACATGCTATTCTGGCTGAGCCAGCCAAGTGCCCCAAATTCTGGATCTTGATCCGAATGCCAAGACTTTATTAAGATAAAAATAGGGCCTGAGGTGCCAGGCTGGAAGGTGTGATTCGTGTTTGTGGCGGACAGGCGGGGAGGGGAGATCTTCCACCGGGAGGAGGTGAGGCTCGCCCTCTCATGTACACAAGCTCTCCTTCATGGCTATGGTCCCCTCTGCAATTTCCCTTGAAGTAGCCATTTGCGTTTCTTGATTTCCACGCGACAATGACCTTGTTAGGTCCTGTTAGATAGAAACAAGAGGGGTGCTCCCACAACCCAGGCTTCCGTGCCCAGTTTCTCCCTGGCTAATTACACGGTGCTGAGACGCCCCTTCAGGTGGACTAAACCGCTAAACCAAGGCCTGACGGGTAATTTACACAACAAATAGTGTCAGCTGGGCCTTCGCTGCAGGTCCCCAACTGCTCAGCTGTTCCAGTCAGCAAAAGGATCTGTTTGCTCAGGCTAGTAAGGTTATAAAAGTCCAGCCAAGAGCCCCTCCCCCCACCGAAGTCCCCAAAATGCCGGTGCGTACAGTGAGGAGGGGTCTGTGTACGAACACCACCGTTTCTCAGTGCCTAAGATGAAAGCCAGACCCTGGGGCATCACCTGACGTCTGCCAGGTTTACTGGTTTCATCCCTTTCCCCCACTATTGTTTTTTAAGTTTATTTATCTATTTTTGAGAGAGAGAGAATGAGAGAGCATGCGAGTGGGGTAGGGGGAGAGAGACAGAGAGAGAGAGAGAGAAAGAGAGAGAGAGAGAGAGAGAGAGAACCCCAAGCAGGCTCCACACTGTCAACACAGAGCCCAATGTGGAGCTTGAACCCACAGACCCTGAGATCATGACCTGAGCTGAAGTCAGATACTTATAACCGATGGAGCCACACAGGCGTCCCTCCCTTCCCCCCACTGTGTGCCCTGCCCTATCATAGCTGCTCCGTTCATGATTGGCATAAATATTACTTCCCAATGACACCGAAGTTTGAAAAATTTTTCCCCCAAAGCATTTGCTAGGTTATTTTCCTCTTGTTCCTTACAAATCGTCCCCATCCATTGCCTGCTACTTCAGCCGTGTCACCTTCTGGCTGGTGGGAGGGAGACGTGTGTGTGTCCTTCTTCCAGGCCCGGGTCGGGGGGGTGGGGGTGGCGCAGATCTGAGTCAGGCGGGTCTGGGTCCAGCTAGACAGAGGAAGCACATAGGAGGTTGGTGCCGGGAGAGCCTTCATGGTGGCAGGGAAACTGAGGCTAGGAGGGGGCAGCGTGGCACTGCATTGCGGTAGAGCCAGGTTTGGGCTTGCGGGTACTACCTATTCTTCTGGGGCTCCATGCTGCACCGCGCCATCCCCCAGGGCCCGGAGAGAAAGCCAGGCGCCCTCCCCGCAGGATGGAAGACGTAGGCCGGCTGCCTCTCTGCCCATGTGCTGCCGGTCATGTCGGGCCCCTTAGCTACATTCCCTTGTCTCCCCAGCCAGTGTCATGGTGGGGGCATCTGGTCGACCCAACCTTCATTTCCTCGTTGCTGTGGTCCCTGTCTACCGGTGAGCTGTCCTTTCCTCTCTTGATGTGTTTCAGGTAGGGCAGCCCTAGAGGTGAGGGTTTACTAGGTCTGGGGCCTGGCTTGAGCATCGAGATTTTTTAAGAATACTCCAGGTGGTTCTAGAAGGTATTCAAGTTTGAAGACCATGGCCTTCTCCCTCGACCCAGGAAGGGGCAGACGGACCAAAGTGAGCCAATCAGCATCCTTCCCTGGGATTGCACTGTAGATATAAGAAGGTCTCTCCTCCAAGGCTGTTAGCAGTGGGGGCATCTGGGTGGCTCCGTCGCTTAAGCTTCCAACTCTTGGTTTTGGCTCAGGTCATGATCTCACAGGTTTGTGAGTTTGAGCCCTGTGTCAGGCTCTGTGCAGACAGCGTGGAGCCTGCTCGGGATTCCCTCTTGCTCTCTGTTCCTCCCCCCACCTCTCAAACTAAATAAATAAACTTAAAAAAAATAAAGAAAAAAATCAAAGCAGCTAGCAGGAATGTCAGCCTGTCTGCCCACGCCCCTAACCGCCCTCTGCGGCGGCTCCTCTGCCTGCTCTGCCCCTCCAGCCCCTCTGGACCGCGAGCAGCCCTCAGAATGGCCAGGCTGCTCCCTGGACTGGTGTCTCTTTCTCTCGGAAGGGCCTCTTTCTTATGAAGTCCTACTTAGCCCCCAAGAACCAAGTACTCATGATTTATTCTGGGAGACCGCCCTGGCCCCCTCCCCCGTGGACTGGGGCTGGTGCTGAGCTCTTGCACTGCCAGGCCTCTGTGCTCCGCTGAGGACCCCGCCACAGGGCTGCCATTGTCGGGGGGGGGGGGGCTTCTCTGAGGCAGGGGCTGCGTCCTGCTCCAGTCCACGCCCCTAACCCAGGCTTCCCTTGCATCTGGGCACAGGTGGGGCTGATCAATCTTTATTTGATAAGTGAGCCATATTTCACTGTCGGAAGCCTGGGGTAATCACCCAGCCACACGGGGGAGGGGGAAGATGAGAAGGGTAGAGAAAGTGGAGAGGGAGGGGGAGGAAGAGAGAGGGGGAGGGAGAGGTGAAGGGGAGGGGGAGAGAGGGGGTTGGAGGGGGCTGAACTGAGGTGGGGGGAGGGGAGGGACGGGGAAAGTGGGAGAAGGGGAGGGCACAGTCCTCAGCTCTTCCTTTCCTCCCTTCACCTGACAGACGCTTTCTCAGCGCCTACTCTGGGGCCTACAGAGAACATTTCCCAGAGATGAACTAAAGAGCGGATGATTAAAATAAAACTCTCAGCCACGAGGCCTGATTCGCAGAGCCCAGCCTTTGTGGGGGGTGTTTGGATTCTCCACTGGGCAGGGCAGGGGCGGAACAGAGGCCTCACCTGAGACTCGAGAAATAGGGTTGTCTCCTGACACTCTGACGGTCTCTGTGATGATCTGGGTTACTTTTCCTCCCTGAGACTGTTCCAAAGTGAGCAGCCGCCACACCGCACACATGACAGTCCTGTCTCCTCGTTTTTCTCTCCGTGGCCCCAACGGACAGGGTCCCTTTGTCTGTGGCCTGAAGGGAAACCAAAGTGGCCATGAAAAATTGCATTTTATCCACCTGCCATTGTATAAGAACCGTGTTTATAAAGCTACAAAAACAAAAACAAAAAAGAATCAATGAACAACCAGGAACAACACAAGAGGGTTGTTTTGGTTAAGATCGGAAATCCAACTCCATGTAGCTTAAAGTAGCAAGGTAATTTATCGATTCTGTCTCAGAGATGTGCGTGGCTAACAAATAACAAAAACGTCTCCAGGTGGAATAAAGAAAAGGTTCCCTTTGGGGAAGGGGCGGATGGGCACGGAGAGGGGCATTTGTGGGGATGAGCACTGGGTGTTATATGGAAACCAACTTGACAATAAACTATTTGTAAAAAATAAATAAATAAATAAATAAATAAACCCTGATTCTAACCAGGTATCAAGAGTCAAAAAAAAAAAAAGAAAGGTTCCCTTTGTTTCATAGACTTTTTTTTTTTAATGTTTTATTTATTTCTAGGGGAGAGAGAGAGAGACAGCGTAAGCAGGAAGGGTCAGAGAGGGAGACACAGAATCTGAAACAGGCTCCAGGCTCTGAGCTGGCAGTCAGCACAGAGCCCGACGCAGGGCTCGAACTCACGAACCGCGAGATCATGACCTGAGCGAAAGTCGGACGCTTAACCGACTAAGCCACCCGGGCGCCCCTTCATAGACTCTTTTGAACTGTGCAGTCCAGGGCAGGGGAGGGTGTCCCGCCCCACCCCACCCTGCCCTCCGCTGGGCCCCATGGGCCCCTGTGCCTGGCCCTGTGGTTGTAAGGAGGCTGCAACCCCCTAGCTCACACCCACAGGGGGAAATACGCCCAAAAATGGAAGAGAAGGAAGGAAGGAGGGAGCACCAGTCAAGTTCCGATTGTATCTATCAGTTCTCTATTTTGCTGTGTGACAAATCAGCCCAAAATGGAGTGGCTGAAAGTAACAACTACACATCCTCTCCTAAGTGTGTGAGGCAGCTCAGAAGCTCTGATCCGAGCCTGGTGTGGCGGATGTCAGACTCCAGTCGGTGTGGTCCAGGGCTGTAGGGGACATGCTGAGAAACAGAATAAGGATCTGTGAGCAAATCCCTTCCGGAAACACTGGGTCAAAGAAAGTTCGCTTGTTCTCCAAGCCGCAAACATTCATTGAGCAGATATTATGTGCCAGTGTTCAAGGGCCTGAGAGCACATCCAAAACCAAAGCCCAAACAGACAAAAACCCTGCTTGGGGATATGGTCTGGTAAGAAGGTGGAAGAGTTTACTTTTCTGCAGGACTTCTCAGAGCCTTTAACATACTAACAGGCATTACCCAGAGAGGGTAAGGCATGCTGTGTTTCCCAGAGTTATTGGACCTCTGGAATAAGAACTGATGTTCTTTGAAGCCGACTTTGAGAAACACTAACTCTGTTCAACCTCCTGTTGTACAGGTGAGGAAGTCTTCATGAATATGAAGGTGAGGTCGTATTCAAGGTCACCCAGGCAGAGCTGGCACAGGAGCCTTGGTCACCTGACTCCCTGCATTTCCACAGCCTTTCCCCTTAATCTTGTATTTCCTTCCTTCCTTGTCCTTCATTTTTCTTCTCTTCTCTTTCCTTTCCCTTTCCTTCCTTCCTTCCTTCCTTCCTTCCTTCCTTCCTTCCTTCCTTCCCTTCCTTCCTTTCCTTCCCTCCCTCCCTCCCTCCCTCCCTCCCTTCCCTCCCTTCCTTCCTTCTTCCTCCTTCCTTCCTTCCTTCCTTCCTTCCTTCCTTCCTTCTCCCTCTCTTTCTTTCTTTCTTGCAAACCTGGCTTCAGAGCACCAAGATTTGGGAGACTGTAATGAACTCAGATGCTTGAGACCAAGTGAGCTGAGAGCTCCCATGCCCTCTCGGGGCCTCCTGGGCTGGAGTCGCACACAGACGTCACACCTCCGGCCACATCAGTCACGTTCGGTGACCTCTCCCCAAGTTCAGCTCTGCTGATGTGAGCAGCTGGGCCTGTCCCTTGGGGAAAGAGGCAAACCGGGACATGGGAACACAACGAGACTATTCGGGGGAAGGCCACCTTACGAAAGTGTGGCCCACAGCTGGAGGTTGGGGAAGCTGCCCGCTCTCCTGGCCGGACTGTCCTCTGCGGGTGTCCTTGGTCCTGCTCATGCTCCCCGGTCTGCTCCCCGAAGTGTGGGGACCATGTTTAGTGTCCAGAATCTGGGAAGATCTTTCAGTGTCTAGGGATGCGGCTCATGCGGTCACCAGGCCGGTGGGTGAGCACAGAGGGGGAAACTGAGGCACGCAGACATAAGCTCATATACAAGACGGCATCGAGTGAGGCTACCCCTCAGGGGAGAAGGACCCCTCCGGGTCCTTCCAAAACACCTGCGCTCTTTGCTAAGAAATAAGTGTCTTCAGAAGGCTTCGAACTCTGAGGACCTCATGAAAGGGAGACCCGATTTGTCAGAGAATATTGACAACAATAGAGAGAGGAGAGGTAGCATTAACTTAGGTCTGGGCCCTGTTCTAGGAGCTTCTCAAACGTCCCTGAGGGAATACAGGTCACACTTTTCTGACAAGAGAACTGAGGCTCATGGGCGTGGAACCACTCACACAGGGTCACTTGCCAGTAATGACACGGCCTCGGTTTGAGCCGGAAGCCGAGTCTTTCCACTGCCTCACGTGGCCCACCGCTGCCACACAGAGTGGTCAGCTTGGGGCAATTATTCTTCCTGAAAATAGTCTATCAACTCACCATTTACGAATATAAACTGCCTCGTCAACCTAAAGCGGGTGCGCCTGCCCTTAATGAGAGCCCAGCATCCTTCCCTTTCTGGAACTTACCACCTCTCTCTCCCCTCTTGCACTGGCTTCTTGGAAACACTAAAACCTTACAATGAAATAAAACAGCTGGCTTCAAGACAAACAACAGCCCCTTCAACTGGCTTCTTTCTTCTACAAATATTTCTCTAATATTGTGTGTTTGATTTCAAGACAACCCCCTAAATGATCTTAACATTTCCCCCGAACTAGAAAAATAAGAAGTAAAACACTCTACTGGGAAGCAAAGGAAAATTGTATGTTCTTTTGTTTACGTGAGTGTACAGAAAATCATTACGGATCTCCATGCGGCCTGGGTGATTTTCCATTGTGATCTAGAAGGAGAAATGGATAAACTGGAATTTGCAACCAATCTCGGGGGATTTCTTTTCTATTTGGGTGACCCCCAAAAGGCTTCTGGGCACATAGCTATTTTTGCAAGAAAGGAAGAAACGCTGAGGGGTGACCGCCATCAGCGGCAGTTCACCCAGATGCTAACTTATTCTAATGTTCCCTTGTGTTTATTTTTACTTAATCTGATGTTTTGATGCAATTGTTGGCATTTTGTTTTTGACCTTAAACCGGTATAATTTATCTTGGGCCATGCCAAGAGAGGCAATGAATGCACTATCAGTGACCAAGATGCAGGCTGTTTTCTTAAATTAGGACCCTGCCACATGGTGTTGAGTGAGGTCATTGCAGGGGAGGGGGTGGGGAGCAGTAGCTTTGATCTTAACTCTGTGATCGTAATAGACCCCTAGGTTGTCTGGAATAGGGGTTTGTTTCCTCTCACCCAAGGCTTCCAGCCAGAGGCCCTTACATTTGGGGAAGATTTTGAGTCAAATCCTGGCCAGTGAATTCTGGATGCAAGATGTGCAGAGTCAAAATGAAAAATGGCTTTCCTAATATTCCGAGCTATGTAGATCCTAGGAGTAGTAGACTGAACACTGGATTGGGAGTCCGTTAATACAGGTCTCTCACAGCCCTGGGATGAAGGTTGTTGTTATGCCCATTTTTCAGATGAAGGTGCTGAGGCACAGAGTTGAACTGATTTGCCCAAGCCGGCAAGCAGCAGAGCCCTGGGTCCAAGCACAGGGTCCTCCCTACAGAGTCCGGGGTCTTAAAGACCAAGCACAGCACATCTCCAGACCTGCCGTGTCTGGGGGTCCATGCTCTCCCTTCTCTGGGCCCTAGTGTCCTCTTCTGGGAAATAAGGGGGCTTAGCTGAATGAGTTCTAGGCTCCTCTCCAACACTGACTACAGATAAAATGTTGTGATTTTCCCCAAAGTCCTACAGACATCCAGGCTTTACCAGGGATTGGGGTCAAGTTGCCTCAGCACAGCATAAAAAATGACAACGATATAGACAAGAAGTAGCATTTAGTAAGTGACTTCTCTGCGTGCCACATGTTTTATGCATGTACTCTGTCTCTATTCGATCTGCACCATCATTTAATGAGATAGGCGCTTTTACCATTCCCATTTTACAGATGTGGAAACTGAGGTTCTGAGAGAGGATGTTGTCACACAGCCAGAGCTGATGGAGCCGGGATTCGCCTCCAGGTTCCTGTAGTACCTTGTTCCTCCCCCCATCAAAGACTGTCTTTGTGACTGTGGGATTCTCTAAGTGTCAGCGACCACATTCTAATCTTCTCTGTATCTGTAGGAGCCAGTACAGGGGGCGGGGAGGGTCTGGCCCCATAATAGTTGATCAATAAACAGTGTCGGATGAGTGAACGAGCCCAACACCCCAGAGCTCATTTCTCCACTGAGTTTACAGCACAGGGGTCTCCGCGGGAAGGAAGAAAGTGGGTTTGGGGAGGGGAGCTGGGAAAGAGACCAGTCATGGAATTAACAGCTTGAACTGACTCGCCTCCCAAACCCAGATGCCCACCCGCCTTCACGAGCTGGGCATTGAGCTCGAAGCAGCAAAATGTCTTGCTGAAATGCTTTCTCAGTGGACCCCGGGTGAACCAGGACTGTGACCTCATTCCTTTCTCCTGTGGGCTGTGTTGTAGTTAGAAAAGCTGACTCCTGAGTTTTACCTTTTTCTTGGTGCTTTTCAGTATTTTCAAATTTTTATGTAATGATTTTGCAAAAGCAAAATACATGTTTAATTTTAAAGGTTGGCTCAGTCGTGAGATTGGATCTTCATTGTCCAGTGCTCTGGAAAACAGCCAAGTGTTTAGTTGCGGGTAGCATATTCCTAAGAATTGTGACCTTGAATTAAAGAGTGCTTTTAAAGAGCAATTCTTCCGCGGGCAGAACGCGTCGCAGAGCCTGCTGCTAACGCTGATGCCCACAAGAGGGCGTCTCAGGGTAATCAGGATGCAAAACTCCAGCCCAAGATCTACCTCCTCAGCTGTAAATGGCCAAGAGCAGGTTCTGGAAGATCAGCAATGACCCTGCTTCTCTAGGACGTGACATGTGACATTAGGCTCTCTTCTTCCCCTTGTCATCTGAGCCCTACAAATTTAATTCTCCCAGGAGTTTCTGCTCCTGGGGGCAGTGGTTCTCTCTGTGCCTGGGCGTGAGGGAGGGAGGGAGGGAGGGAGGGAGGGGGTGTCTGGGGGAGCAGAGATGGAAACAGGCTGTCATTAGCTGTACATCTGGCTGTACCTCTGGGGGTTCCCTCAGGAAGATAACAGCTCTCCCAACCCCTTTTCAAAACTCTGGGACTGCGGCAACCATATTTCTTTTTCTTTTTTTAACCAACCTTGTCAAAGTCAACCTGTTTTTTCAGAGTAGGGGAGTGAAAACCAATGAATGCACAGTTTTACGCCACTCTGCTGAAGAAGAGAGTCACAGGAGGCCCTGACGTGCGAAGGCAGGGGGCAAGTCTTCTCTCTGACCCTGAGGAGGGACAAAAGGGAGTCAAAAACCCGGAAGAGGCACTTTGCATGTCTCTCTTTTATTTTTATTTAAAAAAACATTTTTAATGTTTATTTATTCCTTTTTTACTTTTATTTCTTTAAATAGTTTATTGTCAAGTTGGTTTCCATATAACACCCTGTGCTCATCCCCACAATAATGTTTATTTATTCTTGAGAGAGAGAGAGAGAGAGAGAGAAAGAGAGCATGCTGAGAGACAGAGAGTGAGTGGGGGAGGGGCAGAAAGGGAGACACAGAACCAAAGCAGGCTCCAGGCTCTGAGCTGTCAGCACAGAGTCTGACATGGGGCTTGAACCCACCAACCGTGAGATCATGACTTGAGCCGAAGTCAGATGCTTAACCGACCAAGCCACTCAGGTGCCCCTCATATGTCCCTCTTTCAGAACCTAAACCAATCCTGGGAGGGAGACATCACTATCCCCATTTTACAGATGGAAACACTGAGGCTCAGAGAAGTTAACTCATCTGCCCAGCGTTACCCCCATCTTCCCAGCTCTTTGGGGACACACAGAAGCTAGATTTTAAGCCTGGAAGGTTCCAGGCTCCAGCAGCCCCACCACTATCTCTACTGAGGCACAGACAGGCTTGGGAGTGACTTTCCAGAGAACAGGAGAAAAGCAAGGGCAGGTTAGGGCTCGGGCTCCAGACTCAGGAGGCCAAATTACCCAAGTGAGAATTCTAGTAGGCTGCCGGGAGGCTCATCTCTGGTTCAAGTGTTCGGTGAGCCAGTGCACGGAATCTTTTATGTTTTCCCCCATTAATGCATTCTGTACTTACACTTCTTGCTATAATTACTCTGCAGTAATTAACAAGGGAAAATAACACATCTGGGTCTACACTGCAACTCCAAACAGATGTACAAGATGCACGGGCACGTGCGGATCCTTTCAGCTATTTGACAATGACGTACTGAGCACCTACTATGCTCCAGCTTGTTGAGGTGCCGGCGGTCCAGCGGTGAGCTGACAGGGCAAGGTCCCTCGTGGGAGTGGAGGGGCAGCAGATAGCCGGTGGGCACGTGAGCACATCCAAGAGACCAGTAAATGCTAAGCGCTGTGAAGACAATAAAATAGGGTGACGCCAGATCAGCCTCTCCCTGGAGGTGACATTTGTGCTGAGGCCTGTGGAGGTCTGGCAAGGAAGCATGCCAGGCAGGGGCGGGGCGGAGGGAGGCAAGCGCCAAACAGTTTATCAAGTTTTAAGAAGGCCCGAGGCCAGTGGGGCAGTGCGGGGTGAGTGGGCCAGGGACAGAGGAGGGGTGGGTCAAGCCCCTGTAGGGCTGGGGGAAGCCTCCAGAAGGCAGTTGGATGTTACCTGAAGCATAATGGGAAGCCCACAGGGGAGCTTTAAGTGGTGGTGGTGGGGGTCGCATCAGGATCTGAATTACACATTTAAAAGGCTCCCTGCTGGCTGCTGCTCTTTTCATCTGTAGGGGGAGGCCAGGAGAGGAAGACGGGAGAGAAGTTGGAGGCCCCTGAGGAATGACAGGGGCTTTGGCCGGGCTAGGGTGGCGGACGCAGAGAGGATGAACTTGGTGCATGTTGTGGAGTTAAAGTCCCAGGGATTCGCCCACGGACGGAGGTGGAGGAGAGAAAAGAGCGGAAGGAAGGGACATTTCACTGAGGGTGTGACCTGTAGGAATTCATCCGTTCCCCCAGGCGCCACCTGCAAGTTCATTTGTTCAGCCAAGACTTCGGTCCCTGCCAGGTTCCGGGGAAGAGCAGTGAGATGGGGTCCCTGCCTTCAGACAGGACATCACCCAGGTGACAGACACGTCAGCTCTGAAATGACAGACCAGGGTGCGGGCAGCCGGGAAGTTTGGAGGGGGGCAGTCAGGGAGGCCTCCTCAGAAAGAAAGATCTGAATGATGAGGGAACCTGGGCAAGGGAAGGAAAGGGAAGAGAGTTTCAGGCAGAGAGAACGACATGCGTGCAGGTGTTTGAGGGAGGTTCTCTGGCCAGAGAGAACAGGCGAGCAGAGGTGCAGGCGGCGGGGCCATCCCACGTGGGCCCGGGGCTTGAACAGAGGAGCCCCCAGGACCCCGGTCGCTTGGATGTGTCTGGAGAAGGAAGTGCGGGGCTCCAGAGAACAGAGCCTGGAATAAGCTTTTGTTCTGGTTCTAGAAAAAACAAGGTGCTTCTTGCACCCGAAGCTTCTGGAATAAAATGAATGGAAAACATGAATGCATGAGAAACTCTGGAAGGCTCCACGCCAGAACCTTAGTGGTCTTTCTCTCTTGGTGCTGAGGGTGTGGGCTGTTTTATTTTCCTCTTCCTTTTGATGTTTTCGTGTTTTTGCATTCTGTACTAAACACGGATTACTTGTGTAATAACACGTCCTAATAAACTAAAAAGAAAAAACCTTGCCCTGAAGACAATGGCTCAATGATGTGAAAGTTTCCTTACTGTCTCCTCCCTCCCTCTCCATCCCTGCAAAGGAGCCCGAGGAAAGCCCCAGCCCTTGGGGCCTGGGAACTGAGTTGCTTAAGAGAAAACAGTGCAGGGGTCCTGAGGCTGGATGGAGAGGCCCCTCTGTGAAGCCCCCAGACCTGCCCAGGCTCTACTCTGCCCCCAGCAGTGAGGGGGTCCTCAAACATCTTTAATTTGCAAGCACTGTGGGAGGCATCTGGGGTGGAGGGCCCAGCAGGTGCAAGTGTGTGGGGTCAGGAGGCTACAAGGAAATTTAGGGCACCGGAAAGAGTCATGTGTCTGGGGCTGGACAGTGAGGGAGGAGATAGGAAAGACCAGAGAAGTAGGACTAGATCTTGCAGACTCTTCTGGAAATGCGGGCTCTCCCACAGGGCAGCAGGAGGTGGGGGTGGTGGTTCCCTAAACAGGTGAGGGAGCTGAGAGACCCTGGGGACCTGGCTGGGCTGCAGCTGAGAGCCAGGCACTGGCACCCCAGGCATACTCAGGCTCCCTCCTCTTCCCCAGGGGGGAGGTGGGGGTGGGGGTGGTGAGACACCCACAGAGGCTTTTCAGGCCAACCCTCTTCCGGGGACTGAGGCACGATTGGAAAAGGGCAGTTCCTGAGGGTCGTGGGAACACGGGCCTCCTCACGGAGACTGAGACCTTCCCTCTGGGAGCCTCTGCAGTTGCTGTGGGTGGGGAGGAGGGAGAAGGAGATGGATGGGAAAGTGAAGGCCTTGGGACTTGGCCCTGCACCACCTTTTACAGAAAGGACTGACCCCCCCCCCCCCACCCCAGGCCAGGCCCTGTGGATTCCTGGGTCCTTCCTCCTGGGGTCGCAGTTTCCCCTTCTGAGCAGGGCAAGATTGGACTCGAGGCCTCTTGAAGCCTTCCCTGTTGGTTTTCTATCTCCTCCTTCCTCTGCTTCCTGGTCTGGGGGCTTTCTTGGTCTGTGGGGGGTGGGGGTGGGCTATGCAGAGTGAGAAGTGCGGCTTATAGACACATGCGGGGGTTCAGGGAATCACGCTCGGTTCTGGAGGCGCCCACACTGGGCAGATCATCGTGCCTTCTGGCTTCCAGCAATTCGGTGCCCTGGGCTCCACCCCTCCCCCTTCCCTCCCCCCACTCCCAGCCCCACTTGAATCTCCGCCCCAGGGACCCTCTACAATTATTCCTCCTGCCCCGGGCTCCCTTAGGAAGGCTCCCCGAGGGCCCTTGCCCTCCCCGCCGCTAGGGACGTCCCAGGCTGCGCGGCGGCAGCGCAGAGTAGCTGGTCTCCGCCCGGGGCGCAAATGCGCCGAGTCAGCGCTGCCTCCACAGAGCTGTGCCCTGGGGGCCTGGTGGGGGGCGGGTGGGCGGCTCCTAGCCCGGAGGGGGAGGTCTCGCTCAGTCGGCACCCAGCCCTGTCTCCCAGCCCTATGCCTCTGAGGAGCCCCCCAGCCAGAGAGAGTGCCACTGAGGGCATGGACACTTGGCTTTACACTTGACTTTCTCTTGACCTTGGCCCCTCTCTGATCTGTGTCCTCTTTGGAAAACTATGGAGACCCCGAGAACGAGTTAGTGCTTGCCCAAACCGCTTTGTAAGCACAGATGCTGCTGTTCTGTTTTGGGGAAGGGAACTCACTGTGTGGTCTTTTTGTGCCCAGAGTGGTCAAAATGACAGATTTGGAATCAGGTTCCTGAGTTGTAATCCCCCAGCCCAATGACCTGGGGCCAGTCACTCGGTTTTCCTGTGCCTCCGCTTCCTCCTAGGTGAGGTGGGGATGGTGTCAGCGCTATTCCCCGCTGCTGTTGGTTTGAGAATTCGGTGCGTTCACACATCTGAAGTGTTTAGGGTAGACGGACAGGTGCCAGAAGTGCCCATTAACCCTTTCCTGTTGTTACCATCAGCCTGTTTGCATGTGGGTAACTGACTCCTGCCCCTCAGTCAAGTGCACTGGGATTCCCGGTTTTGCTCTCCGGTGGCCTTGGCTCCCAGCCCACTTCTGCATCTTCTCCAGGCCATTCCTCTGAGGATGAGGCGTGGCTGATAGGGGAAGTGGGTGATGGCCAGGGGTGGGCTAGCTCTGAGCTCTTGAGGGTGTCTAAACCAGCCTCAGTTTGGGGGGCCCCTGAGTGACTGAGTCGGTTGAGCGTCTGACTTCTGCTCAGCTCATGATCCCTGGTCATTGAGTTCAAGCCCTGCATCAGGCTCTGTGTGGACAGCTCAGAGCCAGGAGCCCGCTGGCGGTTTTGTGTCTCCCTCTCTGCCCCTCTCCCACTCACACTCTGTCTTTCTATCTCTCTCAAAAATAAATAGACATTAAAAAAAAATCAACAGCCTCAGTTTGAGGCCCTTGACCCTGAGGGTGGCCCTTGTGTTGACTGCGTGGGGCAGTGGGCAGAACTCTGGGCTCTGTACTATCCCTGGAGAATCCTGCTGGCGATGCAGAGTGGTGAAGAGATCTCAGGGGACAGACCTGGGCCTAAATCCTGGGTTTAAATTCTGTCTCTGCCACTTAATGCTTGGTGTCCTTGGGCAAATGCTTCACTTCTCAGAGCCCAGGGTTTTTTTGAAAAACTTTTTAATGTTTATTTTATTTTTGAGAGACAGAGAACAAGCAGGGGAGGCGCAGAGAGAGAGGGAGGCACAGAATCCAAAGCAGGCTCCAGGCTCTGAGCTGTCAGCACAGAGCCCGATGCGGGGCTTGAATTCACAAGCTGCGAGATCACGACCTGAGCTAAAGTCGGACTCTTAACTGACTGAGCCACCCAGGTGCTCCTCAGAGCCCAGTTTTCTTAACTGTCAAATGGAACAGTAACATCTACCTTGTGGGATAATGACAAGGCTTAGAAGTAAGTATGCCAAGCCCCTTCCCTTGTACCTGGCACCCATGGCATGGTTATCATTAGGGTTTTACCATTGCCATTGGCTTCCTCTTTGAGCTTATGTGTCTCCTACCTTCTCTGAACTTCATTTTCCCCAATCTGGTAATGAGATGGCTGATCTGACAAGCTTTCCCTGCTACAGCTGATCTAAACGTCTGTCATTCTTGTGGAGGCATAAGATGCTGTGGTACCCTTCCCATGGCCTCTTGGCACTCACCGGATCTTTACCTACACCCAAGCCTTTCTGACTCAACACCTGCAACTCTGCCCCCACTGCGCTCTCTGGCTGCAGGAGCAGACTTAGCCTGCATCTGGGGATGGCCAGAAAAGTCAGGGAGTTAATGCCCCAGGAGGAGCACTCAGCCATCAATGGATGGGGGCCAGTGGACAAATCCCCCAACTTCCTCACTCTGGGGTGGGGCAACTTGGAGGCCTTTCTATATTATGCTTCCTGACGTAGCCCAGCTGGAGGGAGCCCCACTCAGTCACGGTGTAATGCACTCACGGATGCTCCCTGACCTGGCTTCCTTTGCTTTCCTGAGTCATGTCCCCACCTGAGGACATCTCAGTGCTTCCTGGGATCACCTGCCAAATAAACCATGAACTCAGCTCTGGGGCTTGGCATCTTCCCTCAGTGGTCCTGGCAGGGTCACCATTAACCAGCACCAGAGGCTCTGAGGGGCCACAAGCCCGGGTGGAAACCAAATCTTCTCCCTTTCCCAAAGATCAAGTCCAAAGGTCAACTGTTCTGGGAGCTTCGAGGAGACAGGCAGCTGGATGGTGTTGGAGCCAGGACCCAGATCTCAGAGGACCTGTCCAAATGAATCCTGAATGAGTGAACGGAGCTGCTGGGTGCAGGAATGAATGAATGAATGAATGAATGAGTGAATGAAAGAAAGAAAGAAAGAAAGAAAGAAAGAAAGAAAGAAAGAAAGAAAGAAAGAAAGAAAGAAACATGCCTCCGGGTCTCCTTCCTCATCACCACTACTCTAGGCTTATAAGGGCTGGCGATGGTCTAGCACAAAGGATAGAGGGACAGGAACAGGGAAATGGTGACTCACAAACTATTCCTAAAGGTGCAGATATCAAGAGACTGTCCAGGTCACAGAGCACCTTCACATCCATAACCTTACTTGATATTCGTTCCCAGTGACCTGACCAGGGAAGTTTTACTGTAACTACGCGGATTACTATTTATAGCATCATTGTTATTTACCTCCTTAACTGTGGGACGTGGCCTCGCCCGGCACTGGGGCCCCTGCAGACATGAACAATCAATCAGGCTGCTCTTGCCCGCTGGCCTCTTGCCGTCCTCAGAACCCCCCTGAGCTAGTGCTGGGGGCAGTAACTGCCGATCAATCACGGTTGGCATGAAAGCTGAAACCCGTTTTGCTTCCCTGGCCAGCAACTTTGCTCACAACAATAAATTCTTATTAAATTAAAATGAAAGGCTCAAGGAGCAAGAGGCAAACTGGGCTCAGGACCTGGGTCCCAATGGCCATCCAGACCAGTGCTTTCCATGCAGATACTTGATAGAAGGCTGCTTCACTGAGCACTTCCCTCATTTTTCTGACCTAATGAGGCAGCCACAGATACTGTGCCGGGGACAGGCACGCACACATATGCACACGCATACACACCCCTCCCCCACAGTCTGGGGATCGGCTAGTTACCCCCGCCACGTAGCCAGCTTCCGAAACCAGGCAGTGGGGATCGGACATTGGAAACTGCAAGGAGACTCTGCATCGTAATGAATTAATCACTCAGAACAAAGACTCAAATTTACTCTTATCTCTAAACGGGGACATGCTTTTGACTAGCAAATTGGAAATTTTCATTTGCATCACTGCAAAAACCTGAATGTTCACTTGTTTTGTCATTTCCCAGACAGAAAGTGTCGCTGGGAGAGCCCAGGGCCAGCACGGGGAAGGTGCCTGCCTCTGGGGTCCCTGCTGGCTGGAGGGCTGGAGCGGGGGAGAGACCCCGCTGGGCCACTGCGGAGCCCCGAGGCCTGGCACACACCTGCCGCCGTCACCTCCTGAGCCTCCATCTCTGCACCGGGAGAATCCAAGTGGCTGGCTCTGTCTGGCCTCCCCTGTGTCAGCTGAGTAGTATACTTGGGGTACATGACTGCTTCTCAGGCCAGGTTTCCCATTTAGAAGAGGGAAGCAAGGACATTTTCTGTGACAAGATGAAGAGGGAATTACACTCGATGTGTATGAGGAAACACGATCTGGGAAGCAGAGTAGAGCTGAGTCAACTCCCCAGGACCAGGGTCGGCCCACGTGGCCACCGAGCGCGTGAAAGGTGGCTGATGTGCGGAGATACTGTATTTTAGCTTGTAGTTCATTGAAATCTATGGAAATTTGAAAAGCCACATGTGGTTAGTGGTAACTACGGTGGGGGATTTGGCAGATCTAAGCGTACAGAGGTGATCTCAGGAGGTAAATCTCTTCTCCACCCACTCCAAAGTCACTGTATAGCACCAGGCAGTCACTGTGTGTGAGTTCAGAAACAAGCTCAGTTACCAGGAGCCTTGGAGAAGGGCCAAGCCACATCTGCATTTAAAAAATGTTTATTGGGGGCGCCTGGGTGGCTTAGTCGGTTAAGCGTCCGACTTTCGCTTGGGTATTGATTTCACGGTTCGTGGGTTCGAGCCCCGCGTCGGGCTCTGTGCTGACTGCCGGCTCAGAGCCTGGAGCCTGTTTCAGTCTATGACTCCCTCTCTCTCTGACCCTCCCCTTCTCACGCTGTCTCTCTCTCTCTCTCCTAGAAATAAAAACAAAACAAAACAAAACAAAACAAAAACACAATAAAAAATGCTTATTGGGGCACCTGGGTGGCTTAGTCGGTTAAGCGTCCGACTTTCACTTAGGTCATGATCTCGAGGTTCATGAGTTCGAGCCCCGCGTCGGGCTCTGTGCTGACTGCCAGCTCAGAGCCTGGAGCCTGTTTCAGTCTGTGACTCCCTCTCTCTCTGACCTTCCCCTGCTCACGCTGTCTCTCTCTCTCTCTCCTAGAAATAAAGAAAACATTTAAAAAAAAAGAATAAAAAATGCTTATTTATTTATTTTTAGAGGGAGAGAGCGAGATAGAGGACAAGCAGGGGAGGGGCAGAAGGACAGGGAGAGAGAGAATCCCAAGCAGGCTCCATGCTGCCAGGGCAGAGCCTGATGCAGAGCTCGAACTCACAAACCAGGAGATCATGACCTGAGCTGAAATCAAGGATACAATGCTTAACCAATTGAGCCACCCAGGTGCCCTCTGCAACTAAAAATAATTTTTTTAACATTTATTTTTATTTTTGAGAGAGAGAGAAAGAGAGACATGGAGCACAAGCAGGGGAGGGACAGAGGGAGACATAGAATCTGAAGCAGACTCTAGGCTCTGAGCTGTCAGCACAGAGCCTGATGTGGGTCTCGATCCCAGCAATCATGAGATCATAACCTGAGCTGAAGTCAGACGATTAACTGACTGAGCCACCCTGATGTCCCTCTGCAATTTTTTATATAGAAAAACCAGTAGGAATGCCTGGGTGGTTCAGTGGGTTGAGCGTCTGATTCTTAATTTTAGCTCAGGTCATGATCACAGGGTCGTGAGATCGAGCCCTGAGTCAGGCTTTATGCTCAGTGTGGAGCGTGTTTAGGACTCTCTGTCTCTCTCTGTGCCCCTCTCCCCCATTCATGTTCTCTCTCTTTTTCTTTAAAATTAAACAAAAACAACAAAAACAAACCAAGACCCAGAAGGGGGGACATGACTTGTGTCATGACACATGACCCAAGTCTCCTGATTCTCCACAAGCACGGGTCGGGGGGCTGGGGACAGGTTTGGAGGTGACCTGCAAGATGGTCTCCAATGGAGACCACTCTAATTACTGTTAAACTTCTGAAATGCTGATTCCGGGCCCAATAGCCCAGGTCCAGACCAATAGTTGGGGTTTCTGTTCTTTTCCGTTGCCAAGAGGGTCCCACAAAGTAGCCACAGATCCCCCTACCTCAAAGGGAAAATATGCCAGGCTAAGGAGTTTTCCTATGGCCTGGGAACCTGAGAGTCCAACAGCTGAAAAAAGGTGAGTGACACAGCCAACCTGGCCCCAGACAGGCAGAGCCCTGAATTTTATCTCTACTCCTTAGAACTCCGTGGAGGCCCTTGGGGTGAATCTGGTCCACTAAAGTCCCAACCAAAGCACATGGTAGGAGATAATGAAGATTAAGGGAGCCATTTCAGCAGAGCCCAACAGAGAAATGGATTAGCTGTGATACCATCTTATCAAAACTGAAGGCAGAATAGCTGTCTTAAAGCAGAGCCATTCATAGGAGGGGATTGCCCCTAAAACTCACGTGTGGATTATCTAATCCAAGAGGGGGGTTAAGTACTTAAGACAAGATGCTGCTCAGGTACTATCAGAGTATTTCCTGCTACTTTCTAGAAACACAAACCTGGCCTTGTAGAAAATGCACTGTTTTCCTCCAGGCACAGCCACTACCCAGGGGAGTTGTAGGAGAAGCAGACCCTACGAACAGGAAGTTTGCTTGACTGCAACTGGGCTGTGCTGGACGCCTCGCCTCACCTCCCTGGGCCTCAGTCTGCTGTTTGGAAACACAGGAAGATCTAGGAAGCCCGCTGAGCCAGCACCCATGACCTCACCTCCCACAGAGGCCCCTAGCACCAGCTCCAGGGCTCCTGGCTCCTGGAGCTGCCCACTTTCTGGAATATGGCATGTGGTTCCACTACTCAGGGCCTGATGCCAGCTCGAACTATCTTGTTGGTTTTCTGGGTTCTTATCTGTTTCCTCTCTTGGAGGTCGGCTCCTCAAAGTTGCCTGCTTTGCTCACTGACATATTGAGGTGTCTGTCCCCAGTCCTAGATCGGTGGCTGGCACATAGTAACTGCTTAACACTTATTGATGCTCATCTGTTAAATGCTCAGAATGGATCCCTGACCCAAATGTAAGAGCTAAAATGGTAAACGTTTTAGAAGTAAATTATCATGACAGTGAGCTAGGTAGTGGTTTTCTTAGAAATGATACCAGAAGCACAACCAACAAAAGAAAAATCGGTAAATTGAATAATATTAAGATTAAAAGTTTTTGGGGCGCCTGGGTGGCTTAGTTGGTTAAGCGTCCGACTTACGCTTAGGTCATGATCTCGCGGTTCGTGGGTTCGGGCCCCGCGTCGGGCTCTCTGCTGACTGCCAGCTCAGAGCCTGGAGCCTGTTTCAGTCTGTGACTCCCTCTCTCTCTGACCCTCCCCTGCTCACGCTGTCTCTCTCTCTCTCTCTCTCTCCTAGAAATAAATAAAAAAAAAACATTAAAAAAAAGATTTAAAGTTTTTGAGCTTCAAAGGCCACCATCAAGAAAATGAAGAGTAGGGAGGCCTGAGTGGCTCAGTGTATTGAGCATCCGACTTCTGCTCAGGTCGTGATCTCATGGTTTGTGAGTTCAAGTCCCATGTTGGGCTCTCCGCTGTCAGCATGAAATGTGCTTTTGATCCTGTCTTCCTTCTCTCTCTGCCCCTCCTCTGCTCTCACTTTCTCTCTGTCTCAAAAATAAATTAACAACAAGAAAGAAAGAAAAAGAAAGAAAGAAAGAAAGAAAGAAAAAAAGAAAGAAAGAAAGAAAGAAAGAAAGAAGGAGAAAAGAGTAGGGGCATCTGGGTGGTTCAGGAATTTGTGTTCGACTTTTGATTTCAGCTCAGGTCATGATCCCAGGGTTTGAGATAGAGCTCCATGCTGTATGTGGAGCCTACTTAGATTCTCTCTCCCTCTCTCTCTCTCTCTTCCCCTCTCCCTCCTTTCCCCTATTCACGCTCTCTTTCTAAAAAAAAAAAGAAAAAAAAAAAAGACAAGAAAGAAAGGAACATGGAAAGACATCCCACCAGGTATGAGAAAACCGTTGCAAATCATAAGCCTGATAAAGGCATAGTATTCAGAAGGATGTAAAGAACCACAACGAAACAACAAAAAGGCAAAGAATTGAAACAAATGGGCAAAGAATTCTACAAATGGCCATAAGCAGGTGCAAAGGTGCTCCACATCATTTGTTATCAGAGAATGCAAATCAAAGCCACTCTGGGATACTACCTTGCTCCCACTGGGATGCCTAGGATCAGCGTCAGACCCTCATGAGAGACGGCGAGGATGCAGACAAGCCACATTCATCATATGCCGCTGGTGGGGATGTAAGATGGTGTGGCACCATGGACAGCCATCTGGCCGTTTCTCAAAAAGTTAAACCAAGAGTTACACGTTCCCGACCCTAGGTAAACATGCAAGGGAACTGAAAACCTAAACCTTGCACACAAATGTTCCTAGCAGCATCGTCTATATTGACAAAAGCTGGATGGAAGCAACCCAAATGTCCACCAACTGATGAATGGCTAAATAAAATGTGGTATGTCCATACCTTTGCCAAATGTTATTTGGCAATAAAAAAAGGATAAAGGACGGATACATTTTATAACATGGATAAACTTTGACAACATGTAACAAGGGAAAGGAGCCATGGCCACAAACGACCATATGTGGTATGATTCCGTTGATATGAAATGTCCAGAGTAGGCAAATGCATAGAGACAAGCAGTAGATGTGTGGTTGGTGGGAGAGGGAATGGGGGGTGATTATTAATGGTTATGGGATTTCTTTGCAGGGGGGCAGAAACATCTTAAAATTAGATTGTGGTAACAGTAGCTCAACCTCTGAATTTACAGGGGCCATTGTATCATACACTTTAAATGGGTGAATTGTGTAGTGTTGTGTGGATATAACAATACAGCTGCTTAAAAAATTTTTTTTAAAAAATAAACAAGAACAATGACAAAAAATGAGCACCTGAGTGGCTCGGTCAGTTAAGCATCCAGCTCTTGATTTTGATCCAAGTTTTTAGGCCTGATTTAAAATATTAGTACCTACTAAGTGCTATCCTAGCCCCAATTCCAAGATTGTGAACTTTATGCCCTGCCTCTGATCACCAATTTGCCACTTGCATTGGTAGAGGGAAGGGAAAAATAATGTGATAACTTCCCCTAAAATGCACAAGCATTCAAGGAGCATATACATGTGCTCGGGGCCATGAGCGCACACAAGTGCACACGCACACATGGACGTGTGCACACACTCCCACGCATGCATGCACACATCACAGACCATATTAGTGCACACACATACTCACATATGCACCAGACATACATAGGTGCAGTAACATACACCCTCACCCCCCCAGGTCCACGCAAAAACATGTGGCAGTGGACACATGTATGCACACGTATGGATATACTCAGGTGTCCAGAAAGGGCAAGGGTGCCTTCTGCTGCCTCTGGGAGCTCGGCAGCAGTACGTGGGGTTCCCAGCTGCTCGCCCACTCCTCATCCCCCTGGCCTCTCCTTCTATCACTCTTCCCGGCTCTGAATGGCTCATGTCAGCAAAATGTCTCTTTTAATAGCAGTGTTGGCTTTCTGCAGTTTCTTCTAGGTGCTGCTGCAGACCGCTGGGTGATTCATGTGCAGACACCTAGAAGGCGGCATTCCTGTCCCACAGTTTGTTCTTTGCTTCCGTCCTCCTAACGTGGTGTCTGATCTATGAACTGTGGTGACATAAACATTCAGGGATTTAGTAACCCTGGGACACATGCCCCTCCCCTCCTTCACCTCGAGTCATCAGATGGCAAGGCCTCCTCTCCAGGGGCTCCTGCTCTCCCAGAATCACTTTTCTGCACTTGACCACTGGACTTTTTATAAGTCTGGACTCCTTAATCCAGAGTATTACATAAGGACAAACTTTTGACCTCTCGTAGCCTGCATTTTTAGCTCTGGCCAATGGAGGTGACACCTTCTTCTTGCTGGGTGATGGGGAGAATTGAGTGGGGGTCTTGTGCGGTGCGCATGCCCAGCACAGGGCCTGTGGGTGCTCAAAGGGACCGCGGCTCTTCCTCCTCAGTCCCCCTCTGGCAGAGTCAGTCCCAAGCAGAGACGAGAATGTCTTGAGAACATTAGCGGAATGGCCATCCTTTCAAACAACAGTTTCTAGTCATTGACATTTGTTTGGAGGAAGGACAGGGTGGCCGGGGTGAGGGGCAAAGGAGACCCTTTGTCGGAAGGGTTGGATTGCTGTGTCCAGGAATCCAGCTCTGGCCCACACTTGCATATCTGACTCTTCAGTACCATTACCACCCACTGGGAGATGGTGATTGACCTTGCTCTTACCTGAGAACGTCTCTGGGGGTCATCATCCCCCACCCGTGTGGTTTGTCAGAGTATCCCTGTAAGCTGCCCTTAGAGTTTGTAGCTTTAGGAAACCTGGCTGGCCCATCTTTCCAGGCTGTGGAGTGAGCTTGGGAAACATGTCAGGGTTTGGCTGCACCCACAACCTCAATGATTTTGTTGTTTCTTATCTATAGTGAGGCTCCGCATCACTCCCTTCCTCAAACACCTTTAGGGATTATCTGCTGCCCAGACAATCAGAATGGAGCCCAAATTCCTTAGTCTGGCATTCAAGGCCTCCTCTGTCCTGGGATCAGCATGACATGAGATCTCCCTCTTCTCTTCTTCAGCCCCTGGAGGTTAATGACCTGTTGGGTCCAGATGCTGGCCTGACTGTGTCTTAGTCACGCCACACCTCCCCACTTGGGACCCATCCACATCTCCTCCTCATCCGGACCACTGCAGTGCATATGTCCCGACCTCAGAGACCTCTGCTGCTTCTCTGAGGCTTTCCGGAGGCTGCCAGTGCCTACTTTGCATGCCAGGATGGACAACCGGCTTGCTGAAAACTCATGCTCTCTCTCTCTCTCTCTCAGCCCACCACCCCTGGTACCACCAGCATAGCCCTCTATCAATGAGGAAGAGCTGGTGTATTAATACCCCACTCTCTTGCCCTTACATGGGATAAATTGAAGGCTGAGGGCTTCACTGCCTTTGTAGTTTCCCCTGCAACTAAGCTCCAGTTTCCCCAGTGCCCACGGGCATGAGAACACGCCTTCCCCGGCGGCCTTCCCTGCTCGATTCCCCACTTGCTACCAGTATCCCCCTCACCTCCCCAATAAGCTACTTACGTGCAAATCCTTGCCTCAGGATGTGCTTCTGGGGGACCCCAGACTAAGACAGGTCCCCACCTGGCATCCCTTCCCCACAGCCAGCTCTGCACAAAAGCCCCTCACAGCCAGCGGCAGCCCCATCCAAAGAGGTGGGGAGTAACAGTAGCTAAGACCAAGCACCAGACACCATCGTAAGCACTTTATGTGAACTCAGTCTTCTAATCCCCACAACACAACAACCTTTGAGGTGGGTCCTATTATTACTGTCATCATACAGGTGAGGAAACCGAGGCTCGGAAGGGCTGAGCAACATGTCTCAGGCCCTAGAATGTAGAGGAATTAGAACCATGTGCAGAAAACATGAATTTGCAGGGATAAAACCTGGGTGAGTGTGCAGATTGGTTAACGCCTATGTCTGGTTCCTTATGTGGCTTCTCCTTTTGTGATCTTGGACCAGCTCTAAGCCTTAAGGCTTCGCCCAGGGTCCCACGTGTCTTAGGGCTCAAAAGCGTTCCTGAAATGACACCCCCACATCGAATCGCTTTTCACAGTGCATGCCTCTCACAGTGCCCAGCTCGTTCCTCCATGGCTCTTATCACACGCGGTATTTATTTTTATTTTGCCTTGTTGATTTGTTTCCTTTATAGTCTATCTGCTCTGCATGACAAGAAAGCCCAGTCTGTGGTGATCTTCCTGTACCCTTAGCCCCTACTGTGACACCTGGCGACTAGTAGGTGTTCAAAACACCTGTTAATGAATGAACGACTGAATGAATTAGAGGGAACCAGAGCCTTTGTGTCTGTGTGAGGGTCTGGGCTGGGTCATCTTGTGCACGACCTGATTCATCTTCCTAGAATATGGCTCACATTCAACAGTCACCTTGCCCAGGTCGCCTGTGAATTAGTGGCAGAGGGTGGTTTCCGAATGGGGGCTTGAGGTCCAGAATATGCTTTCTGGAAGGTACCCCCAGATTTTATATTTGTCAATGCAGAGGCCAGACTCCCAGGTTCCTAGCTGAAAAACAACAGCTGTGAATACCAAACGAGATGCATGCACGGGAGAGAGTCTTCGATTGGTAGACCGTGTATAAATTTCAATAATAATGGGCATGCATTCATCAGACCTATCAATCATTCCCCCTATGCCGCTAAGACATTTCTCAATGTCAGACACACACCTTGCAGACATAGCCTCTGGAACCCAATTGCATGGCCAAAGGCCTGTGGTCCCCGCCGTGGGCAGTCCCCTTCCCCTGGCAAGCCTCAGTCTCCCTTTCTGTGGGGAGGGGCAGCCTTGCGCTGACGGCCAAGTTTCAGAACTCAGAGTTCCAAGTCCGTGCACAATGAACCTCATCTCTTTGCCCTGGCTCATCCAGCGCCACGCAAATTCCTGTGTGTCCAGTTGTGTCTCTCCTCTCCTAAGAATGCCCGAAATGGTTCCCTTTTGCCTAGAGAACGACACTCCAACTCTTTACAGGGCAATGAAGACCCTACTTGGCCTGGTCGCCAAATCCCCTCTCCTGCTGAGGGCCTAGCGAAGAGCCCACGCCACGGTCAGCGCTTAGACGTAGGCGTGCTTTGTCTTCCTGCATAGGAGCCTGGGGAGTCTTTGGGCACAAGGGGACATTTCAGTTGTTTCCCGGTGATGAATGTGGAACATCTGGATGGGGAGACACTGCGATGACAAGAGACAAGGAGGACAGGTCAGGTCAAGGACATAGCAGACGGGCAGGTAAGAGGGCTGGGTGAAGGCAGGGAAGGGGAAATCTCATGAGACTTGGCTTCTCAGGAATCCACCCCATTAGTCTCTACGAGACTGGATACACCTCCGAGATTTCATGGAAACACTCACTGGCCGTCTATTCTGTGCCAGGCTCTTGGCCAGGCACTGGGGATGGAACGGAAAGGCCATATCTAAACAATGAAATACAGGTAGAGACAGAAGAACTGTGGGCTGAGAAAAAGTGGAACAAACATTGGCTGGCACCTGCATTCACTTGTCCCGCCGTGGATCGGGTTTCCAAAGATACTGTCACAATATCCCATCCCACGTGCTCCCTTGCAGTGTGACTGCACCACCTTCTCATTAAGAATCGGTGGGCATTTCTCCTCCCCTTGAATCTGTGTTGACCACAAGAGTTTTGATACTAGGCTTCAGGAGATCAAGAGCACCTCAACGTTCCTCCTTTACGCTCTTCTTGAGGGCCATCTATATCCGCCCACCAGAGACCACGCTGTGGGGAAGCCCGAGCTCGTCACAAGCAGAAGGGCCTTGGAGAAGGGCCTTAATGAAACAGTGGTATCAGAGGAGCTGTCCTGGACCTTTGAGCCCAGCCCAGCCACCAGCCCCGAGAATGACCCCAGGGGACACCTCGGGGACCAGGACCACCCCGGCCCAACTTCCTGACCCACAGAACCATGAGCAAAGAAAATGCTTGTTTTCATAGGTCTCTTAAGCACTAGGATCATTTGCTGAGCTGCAGCAGAGAACCCAAACTCCTCCTTCCCCCTCCTGCCCGTCTCCAAGAGGCAGGTGTTATGCCTCCCTGTTCCTCTGGACAAAAAGCAGGATGGGGGAGAGGAAATGACCAATCCAAGGTCATCTAGGAGGTCAATGGCAGAAGCAGGACTCAAACCCAGGCCTCTGTGACCCAAAGACTGCCCGTTCCCTCAGTCACAGTGCCTTCAGAGAGCAGAGGACGGGGGCCTTTCCCTCTGAGGAAGGGAGCTGGTGGGAGGAAGACTTTTCCCCATACCTTTTCACTGTTGACTATGTCACCTCCTCCAAAATGAACAAATAGAGGTAACGTTTTCATTTAAAAGAAAAATAATTGCGGGTGTGTGTACGTTAGGGTGGGTGCAGGTGAAATTAGAAGTCATGGCAGCGAACAGAAGCTTTAGGGCTGGTTTAGAATCGGGTGTTTCCCACTGGTTGTACACTGGGGTCGCCTGCAGAGCTGCAGAACCCAGATGCCTGGGCCCCGCCCCCAGAGCATGATTTAATTGGCCGGGGCTCTGCTTAGGCCTCAGGGGTTTGAAAACGCTCCCCGGGCATCCGCTTGTGCAGCCCAGGTCGGGAGCGCTAGGCTCCGCGAACACCAGGATCTCACTAGCAATGAAAGGCCGGGGTGGGCCGCGCGGGGCTGAAGTGGATCATTTGCGTAGCAAAAAATGAAAATGGGTTGCTCTGGGGGTGTAGATGCTTAAACAAAACAGAACAGAACACAACACGACACGACAAAACGGAGTGGCCCCGCCCTCTGCGCCCTGGTACCCACCCCCCCGCCCCAGATCACCGAGCCGGTTTGCGGAAACGCCCCAACTCCATGGTCAAACTGTTCAATCTCAGAGGGAATTAATTTGAAGGATGGTAACAATTAGGCTGGGTTATGGGGAGAGACGATAAGCCGCGCAAAATCCATCCCTGCACGGTCACCTTACCGGGTCTCAGGGTTGCAGGCGGGCGTCCCCAGCCCGCAGCCCACCATGGCCCGGGGGCTCCTGAGGCAGCAGCCCCCCATCCGGGAGGCTGTGCATACTTGTTGGTAAATAAGCAATCCCGAGACAAGAGGGGTAATAAAAAGTTGTGACTACGCGTGGTGGCTTGGGGCAGCCGTGGTCGGGGGATTAGTCAGTGATGCTGACAGTTTCCACTGGGATCTACTTTTGGCAACACAACAATGTGAGTTTCCAGAATAACTAAGGTAGCTTTTGGAAGGGGCTTTTTGAAGGATCATAGCATGAGACTCATGAGGTCCTAAAGCTTATGGCTTTAGGCTTTGAAGTGATAATTAATCGTCATCATCATCGTCATCATCACTGCCAGCATGGATGCAGCTTCCTGAGAGCCCAGCACTGCTCTACATTCTAATGGACATTACTCTGGGCTCAAATGCCAGCTTTGCCATTCACCAGCTCCGTGCCCCAGGATCTCAGCTTGTGAGCCAATATGGACACTCCTCCAGGTGAGGTGGCCTTGGTGAGGGGTCTGCTTCGTACACACAATGACCCTCCACAATTCACTGTCAGCCTAAGGGGCACTGCCTTTCACTGACCCTCATGATGTGGATTCAAAGTTTAAATTCAGCCTATTTGCCAGCTTCCCTTCTTTAAAGCTCTGCTTTCGGCTTTCCGAAGATTTATTCATGGTTCGGTTTCAGATTTTCTATTCCTGACCTCTTAGGCAACTATCAGGGTCTTGAAGTCATTCGGTGTCAATTTTATTACTGCCCAGTATAAATTGTCTAGCCCTCTGTGACCCACTGAGGCCGCTGGCTTTGTGTGACATTTTAAATACTAACTTTGGGGTTCTTTTCTTAAAAGGAGGAGGAATTAGGTTCAAATTGTGGCTCTTTAGAAATACATAAAACATGAGCCGGGCTTTTAATGCAAAAGTCACCTTCTCATAACCTCTGCCGGGCACGGCTGGGATAGGCAGATTGAGCGCCCTCCCTTTTTCAAAATCAACAGCAAATATTGGTCTACCCTTAACCAAGATGACCTCAGGCCCATTCTTGTTCCAGAAAGACTGTAGTAAGTGCTCCAATGCAAAATGCAGCCAAGGCTGAACCTTGGCTGAAGCAAGTTAGGCAAGTGCACACTCTTCAGTTAAAGTGGACTTTTCTTGGGGGCAGAGAGTCCTTTCAACAAAGGAAGGCATGTGGAGGTGTGGAATTTCAGGAATCTGGGGGGTCCTTGAAGGCAGGTACCTCGTTCACGTGTTTTATGTGTTCAGCACTGGCCTGTTCACATGAAGGACATGGGCAGTCAAATGAATGTGGATTGTCACAAATTCACCATTTACCCAATCTGGCTCAGAAGGTCCCTCCCAGAGTGGACCCTCTGGAAGACACAGGTTATCTGGCTGTTTAGAAACACACATTGAAATTCTGGGTAGACAGAACCCAGTGAGGCTCTGGTCCAGTGTTTTTGAGCATAGACCCTGAGGCTGGGCTGCCAGGCTATGGGAACTTGGGCAGATTATTTAACCCTCCAGTGTCTTATCTGTGAAAAAGGAATAGAAATCATAATCCCTCCTTTGGAGAATGGTTGTGAGGATGAAATGAATTAATAAAAAAAAAAGGTTAAAAGAACCTGGCGATCTTGAAAATAAATACATAAATAAATAAATAAAGCCAATGACAAGCAAAACCCTACTCTCCAGACCTTTCCTTGAGGTGACTTATTGCTGTTGAACCTTGGTAACCCTCTCACAGATGGGCCACAGTAAGTAAAACTTTCCTGTTTTACAGGGAACAATTCTGATTTCAGTGGGAAATCTTAATATTACTGCCTTCTCCTCCAAGCATCCCAGAGAGCATGATGGCCATGATCATCACTGCATAATTCGTGGGCTGAGAGAACATTCTCCAGCTCCAAAAATGATCCCTTCACCTGCTCATGGATGCCGGAAAACCCACCGGGTGTCTCTGCTTCTCTTTCCATCTTTCAAGCACATAGTATTCCCACACCAGCCACCCTCACTGTGAGTTTTCACAGAACCCAATTCTTCTGCTCTCTTATTCTCCTTCCACCGGTATTTACTCCTTCAGTTTCTCTCTTCCTTGTTAGGTTGTGTGGGGTTCATTTTATGTGTCAACCGGCCCAGCCATGGGGAGTCTGGATCTTTGGTCAAACATTATTCTGCTGTATTTTGAGGGGGTTTCTGGATGAGTATAACATCTGAATTGGAAGACTGAATAGAGCAGATTGCCCTCCCTGATGTGGGTGGGCCTTATCCAATCTGTTGAAGGAATGAAAAGAGCAAGACATCTGAGCCTTCTTGAGTAAAAGAGGGCTCTTCTCACCTGACTGATTGAGCTGAGGCATGAGATTTTTTCCCTCTGCTTTTGGTCTCAAACTAAAACATTGATTTTTCTTAAGTCTTGAGGAGACTTAAGACTTGCAGATCTTGGGACTTCTCAGTTTCCATATAATCACTTGAGCCAGTTCTTCATAATAAATCTCTCTCTCTCTCTCTCTCTCTCTGTCTTTCCATATTTCTATCTCCTACTGGTTCGGTTTCTCCAAAGAGCCCTGAAAACACACACTATAAATTTAGTAGGAACAGGGAAATCGCTCTGTGCTTCCTCACCCTTAGAGCCTAATGAAGGGCTGCCAGTCAATCACTATTTTTGAAGGAAGGAATGCCCGAGTGAGAGTGAGAAGGGATCCCTATGGCAATGCCACACCCTTGAGCCCTCAGCCCTTTCAAACCCCATAGAGCAGCATTCACAGGACCTATGAAGTTGGTGACTTTGACCTTCAGATCTTTACTTGCTTTCCTTTCAGCATCCTTCCCTCTGCTCTGGTAGATCCCTGGGCTCCCGGGTCCCGAATCTATTCTCCAATGGGGATCCACTGCACACATGAATCCACACAAATGTGTGAGTGATGAGGAGAAGGGTGCCTTCAAGGGGTGAAGAGCTAATGGTGGATACAGAACATCTGTATCCCTGGTGCTTGACATGTGGTAGGAACTCAACTGTTATTTGTGACTGTTGAGCCACATGAGAATTCTGACAGGTATTTGCCCCATTCTACAGAAGTGGCTGTTGAAGCTCAGAGGGGGTAGAGAGGCCAGGTCAGGGCAGAGCTGGGATTCAGACCACCATCGGTGGGATTCTAAGCCCCATAGTTTTCCCAAAGAGCTCTCACGCTGATTGGATCATTGCTCCCAAATCTTGGCTTTTCCCCTTAAGAGAATGACTCACAAGGAGTTATCCTAGAGCTGGCCATGGTTTCATGGTGGGCACTTCCCCATCCCTGATGCTGGGTCTGGTCATACGACTTGGCTTGGCCAATGGGCTCTTAGCAGATGTGATGCGTGCAGAGATCTTAAATGTGCTGGCCTGTTTGACCTCTTGTGCTCCTCTGACCCACCAAGATCAGCTTGTGATCTGCACACCCAGAACAGCTGCTGGTCCAAGGAACAGACTGAACCCAACTCAATGGCTGCAACCAAGGCAGGCCAGCCTGAAACCTGGACCACTGCCACACAGTCATTTTACAGAGAAAAGTAAATGCTCATTGGTATAAACCACCGAGTTTTGGAATGGTTTGTTATGCAGCATTAGCACAGCAGGTGCTGACTGAGACATGTCCCCAAATGAATATCTTTAAGAATGGATGGGAAGGAGCACCTGGGTGGCTCAGTCCGGTGAGCATCCATCTCTTGATTTTGGCTCAGGTCATGATCCCAGGGTCGTGGGATCAAGCCCTGTGTTGGGCTCTGCACTGAGCATGGAGTCTGCTTGAGATTCTCTCTCTCTTTCTTTCCCTTCCCCACACAGTGCACATGCACTTTCTCTCTCTCTCTCTCTCTCTCTCTCTCTCTCTCTCTCTAAAAGAAAACAAAAAGAATGGAGGGGAAATGGAAAGGAATGCAATGTTTGGGTCCCTGGGGAGAGTATAATGGACATTACTAACATCCAGATGCCCAGATGCCTTTCCCCCTTGGCATACAGGAACGTCCCCAGCTCTCTGACAGTTGTCAGGACCGTATAACTATTTCTGGCTTATGTGACATGGGTGGGAGCGCCACATGGCAGTTTCAGGCCACAGAAGTATAATTCCAGTGCAATTCCCTGATCTCTCCCCTCTGCCACAGCGACCAGGGAGGGGACCTCACACTAACCGGGAGCAATGAGATCGAAGCAGAGTCCCTTCCCTGGGACCACAGTGCATTTTCATGAGCAAGAAATAAACTTCTGTAGTGTTAAGAAACAGAGCTTTGAGGATTGTTACCGCATGACCCACAATCCTAATTCACATGGGAGGGGTACAATTGAAACTTTCCCAGAACCCCAATTCCAGGTCTCCCCCGTGAGTGAGAAAGACCTTGCCACAAGCCCACCTCGAGACCTGGGGGCATCCCTCACCCCCTTCCTCGGCTGGCTTAGTGGTCACATGGGGGGGTCCCCAGTGGCCCCCACCTCAGTGCTGGCACCTGGCCTGCTGCAAGTGAATATATTCGGCAGGAACTCAGCCTGGGAGGGGCTGCTCCGGTGCCACAGGCAGGGACTCTGGGTGCAGGAGGTGTGACTTCATTGGCGTTCATGAGGTCTCTTTATGCAGGGAGCCGGGGATCATGCTCATTGCAACACTTGACAAACCTGTAAATATTTATTTGGAGCCACTCACTGCCCAGCGTTTGCATGAAATCTGCATTGCAAAGCCAAGTCTGGGAAACAGGACTCTTTAATAAGGCCAGTGTGGCCTGGACCTGGCTGGCAACACGCTTTCTGCAGCCTCACTTCCCTCATTTGTGCAGTGCATGGTGTCTCTGCCCTGCTCGTTCTTGGGCAGTGTTACAGATAGAGAGAGAATACTCTGTCGGCTGCCAGGCTCCAGGTGCTGGGTTCTCAGATGTGAATGCAGCCTGTCCTGTTGTTGCAAAGGAGCCAGTCAAAGAAAGAGATGACCCACCACCCAAGGTAGAGGAGGGTGCTGTGGGGTGAAGGAGGAGAGAGAACTATCTGTAGGGAGATCAGGGAGGACTTCCTGGAGGAGGAGGAGTTGTAATGGATTCCAAGTGGCAGCTAGAATGTCAACAGGAAAAATGGGAGAATGCAGGCATGCACTGGTGTGTGCAGGGGACAGCAAGGTCCACCATGTCCCAGGCGGCCAGTAAACAAGTGGACCCTCTGTGGGCCAGGTGACCAATCAGAGGTGATGCTGCACAGGGGAGCAGTCAGGTCTATTCCCTAGTAGGGGCTGTCGGGGAGGGGAGCCCTAGTGTGAGGCGTGTTAGTTTTCCCCTCACAAAGTGGTCTTGGGGATCTAGTGACCAGCCCAGATCCTGACCATAAGAGTGGGAGAGCCTGGACAATTCAAACCCCAAGGCAGAGACCCAAACAGACTCAGTGTAACCAAAAGGTCAGGAAAACAGGTGGCTGGAGGGAGTGTGGGTCAGAGGGATGTCGTCAGTCCCAGTGTTGAGAGGTCTGGATTTGATTGTATTTTAAAATTATTTTTAATTTTATCGATTGAGAGAGAGAGAAAACATGAGTGCACGTGTGTATGGGGGAGGGGCGGTGGGAGAGGAAGAGAATCTTAAGCAGGTTCCTTGCCCCGTGTGAGCCCCATGCAGTCTCACAACCATGAGCCGAAATCCAGAGTCAGGTGCTTAACCTACCGAGCCACCCAGGCGCCCCTTGAGATCTGGAATTTAATCTCTGCTCTGCCAGAGACCTGCTGTGTGGACTTGCCTGGTCACTTAGCCTCTCTGTGCCTCTTCGGCCCTTCAGTTACAAAGTGGATATGATATTACCTGCCTAACTTTCTCCCATGGCTGTTATTCTGTGCATTTAGCTTTTATGTCACTGATGAGATGTAGTGGCATGAAAGCAGAGACCCACATCACCATTTTATAGAGATGTAAGCTCCGGGCAGAAGATACACAATGCTATTCAAAACATGCTACCTGAATCCACACCAAGTCCTGGGCCAGCCATAATGGCGGGCAAGGTGATCCCTCTTTACTGTAGCCAGGAGGATCTCTGTATCACACACATTGGATCCTGCCACTCCCCTGCCTGAAGCCAGCAGGCTGGTAGAAACTTCCAGATGGTCAAGTTAGAAATATTTATTAAGAGCCTTGGGGCGCCTGGGTGGCTTAGTCGGTTAAGCATCCGACTTTCACTTAGGTCATGATCTCGCAGTTTGTGGGTTCGAGTCCCGCATCGGGCTCTGTGCTGACTGCCAGCTCAGAGCCTGGAGCCTATTTCAGAGTCTGTATCTCCCTCTCTCTCTGACCCTCTCCTGCTCACGCTCTCTCTCTCTCCTAGAAATAAAGAAAAAATATATATATATAAAAGAAATATTTATTAAGAGCCTTGAAAAGGCAGGTATAGGTAAGAGCCCAGGTTTTGGAGTCTGTCACCTCATTTGCAAAGCCCCCCCAGATACTTCCCTGTGGTGCTGTTGGGTCAGGTGGGCTCCCCGAGCCCCAACCACATTCCTCCCATAACTTTCCCGCCCAGTGGTTGCCTTGTAAAATTGTGAAATTTAATAGATATAAGACAGAGCCCGTGTCTGGCTCACAGTAAGCACTGGGCGCTGTGGATGCCATCCTAATCATTAGCGGCAGCCGTGCTAACATAACCAGGTGAGGACTCCTACATCTTAGCAGCAAACCGCTAGGGAAGGCGTTGTCTTATTCCGGAACACGCCCGTGAAGTCCACTCACGGAGGAGGAGAGCCTGTGAGGGTGGCCTTGGCAGGAGCCGGGGTGTCAGAGATGGGGGCTCTGTTTTGTCGGACACATGAGAGCCATTTGTGATTTTGATTCTGGGGGTTGGGAAAGGAGTAGGGGAGGGGGGAGAGTGTGGGAGGGGAGAGTGTGGGAGGGGAGGGTGAGCAGAGAGGGCAGTGAAGGAAGGCGTGGGACACCCATGGTGGGAAGCCCCCTCCTCCAATTTATAGGCCCACCCGTGTGAGTGCTCCTCTGCCCCTCCCCCACCCGCCACTCCCTGGGCTTAGGAAAGTCTACTGCGGTCATCTGTGCTGTGTGTGTGTGTGGGGAGGGGGGGAGGTTAATGGGATGGGGGTGGAACTTTAAACAGGGACAGACTTTCACAACTGGGGTGGGTGGTAAAGATCAGCAGAGGCAGCAAGGACGTCCCGGAATGTGCCGGAATCCTGAGCAGGTTCTGGTTGTGTGCGGCTCCCTTCTCCCACCGTCTTTGGGGAATGAAGCCAAGTTTACCTTGAGGGGCAAGGCTGACATCCTGGCTCCACGGGTAGGTCTGCATCAAAGGAAATAGTATCTACATTATCAGATCCCGGAACATGCCAGGTGCCAAGCCAAGAACTCTACGCATCCTTCTACCCAATCCTTACCACCAGCCTTGAGGAAAGCAGAGTTCAGAGTGAGTGTGTGAGGGGGCCAGGCTCAAATGTCAGCAGAACGGGTCCAGAGCCGGCCCCTTCTGTCACTACAGTGCCCTGCAGCTGGTTCCGTGCCGAAGGAGACAATGTTGCAGAAATGGAAAGCCAGAAACAGACGTAAGGGCGTGATTTTGCGTGTATCTGTGTAGATTTTTTATATAACGACATTTCCACCGGGAAAGGATGAGGCAGGACCGAGACCAACAGGCTATTGGGAAAAATAAAATCGGCTTATATCACACACTGAAATAAATCCCATATGCTTATAGCATTTAAATGTAAACATGTAAGTCGTAACAAATGAGTAATATGTGATCTTCACTGTGTAAGATCTTTCTAAACAGGTGCAAAGATAAAAAGCATGAAAGGAAAAAGGTTGATATATATATATATATATAAGATATATATATATCTGATATACATCATATATATATGATATATATAAGATATATATATCAGATATATATATATGATATGTATATAAGATATATATATAAGATATGTATATAAGATATATATATATATAAGATATATATATATCTTTCAGTTTATTTCTTTATTTTGAGAGAGAAAGAGAGGGAACAGGAGCAGGGTGGGGCAGAAAGAGAGGGAGAGAGAATCCTAAGCCAGGAGCCTAACTCGGAGCTCAAGCCCACAAGCCTCGAGATCATGATCTGAACTGAAATCAATGGTCAGTTGCTTAACCAACTGAGCCATCCAGGCACCCCAAAGGTTGATATATTTACCTGAATAGAACTTCTAAAATTCCATAGGGCAGGAATACTTAAATGAATTTGAATGTGTAACAATACAGTGGCCAAAATATTTGTAATATATACGACCAAGAGCAAAATGCCTTTGCAAATTAATAAGAATAAAAAAGGGGCTCATCGGTTAAGCATCTGACTCTGGATTTCAGCTCAGGTCATGATCTCTCACAGTTCATTTGATCGAGTCCCACACTGGGCTCTGTGCTTACAGTGCAGAGCCTGCTTGGGATTCTCTCTCTCTGCCCCTCCCCGCCTCAAAACAAATAAAATTTTAAAAACATTTTTTAAAGAAGAAAGGGACAGGGATATAAAAGGGCAGTTAAAAAAAGGCAAGTGGCCAATAAATGTGTAAAAATATTCATCTTTGCTAATAATAAAATAAATTCAGATTAAAGTAACCATATCTTCCCCCACCCATAGTCCAAAATGAAACATGCAGCTGTTCTAGGGAAAAATGAAAGATGAAGTATTAAAAAGTTTAAGCCGTGCTCGCCCTGTTAGCTAGCAATCACTTTTTTCCAGAAGAAATAATCATGGAGTTCTGTAACTATCTACACACAAAAATGTATGGTGCAGCGTGTGTGTTTTATGAGAAAATAAGTGAAAACAAGCTGTCTAATAATAGATCATTGGTACCATAAATTATGGACTATCCACACAACGGAATAAATCCTTGACTGCTATTAAAATTGTTAGTGTAAATCTGGTATAACAACAAAGAAAGTTGTTCTAATTTTATTACTTAGATAAATAAAGCACATTACAAAATGCTGTTAAGTGTGACGCCATTTTCTAAAGATTTAAAAATCGATACATTGAAATATACAAAGGAAAAAAAATCTAGAAAATGTGACCTGAGATACCAATATATCTCTTCAGGAAATGAGATTTCTGGTGATTTTGAGTTTTTCCTTTTTGGTTGATTGTTTTGTTGCTTATCATGATTTTTTCCTCTAAAATATCTCATGTGTCGATAAAAACATATCTAGACCCATCAACATAATAAACGGATGAATTTGCAGGATGCAGACACAGTGATATTTATAGGGAAGTTCACAACTCTGAATAATGCTATTGTCAAAAAGAGAAAAGCAGCCAACTTTACACGCTAGGAAAAGAACAAAACAACCCAAAGGAAAATAGTAAGAATAATGGAATAATAAAGATTAAAGTTGAATAAGGGAACCAAAAAAAGGCATCGGAATTGATAAACAAAACCAAGAGCTCCCTCTTTAAAAAGGTTAATAAAGTATACAAACTTCTGGCAAATCTAATGAAAGGTAGACGGGACACACAAAGTGAGAAAGGGGCGTAAGCACTCAGATAAAAGAGATTAACTCAGATTTAAAAAAATGCCTTGCACAGTTTCCTGGTCATACAATAGGAACATCTTAATGAAAATGGCTCATTTTCTGGAAAACATAAATTACCACAAGATTCCAAAGACATACCTTGGTCACAGGACGCACATCAGCCACCAGGAAAGCCCACGCAGAATAAACCAGCTTTTGGGTCAAATTGTTCTGAGAGTCAGCTTCCCTTTTCCCTCGGCAAAATAAAGATTAATCAAATAAATAAGTAGAAAGGGAAACTTCTGCCAGGAGCCGACCGAGCGTGTCAAGATTAGCCTCAAAATATTATTAAAATGCGTCAGAGCCGCTGGACGAGATGACATCAGTTGACAGAGGCTGCGATTTTCTTCCAAACCACAAGCCGGCGCAGCCATTTCTGGGGCGCCGACTCCCTCAGAGGCCTCTGGGTTCATGCCTGGTCTTTTTCGCTTGGGGAGGTTTAAGACGTTGGAGTGTGCTCCCAGGCGAGGTTCGTGTGTCCAGGGAAACCTAAGAGCTGGTGAAGGTCCAGCCTTCACCTTCAGAAAAGACCGCGGATCCATCAGGCACCGTGGGTGCGTGGGCTTCGTGCTTTCATGATCATGAACCCAGCCTGCAGGGAGTGCTGTGCTCTGCACACCCCACCACGTCTGTGGATGAGAGCAAAAACTGAAGGGTGTACGTGTTCTCTTGTACATTCTTTGCCCCGACATTTTCTGACTTAATCAGGTCTGCTGTAAACACGAACAGATGTTCATCATCGCAACTGCGGACCAAGTCTGAGGCTACGTCTGTTTCTAAACATCTATTTATGGAAAACCACTGTAGACACCAAAACCCAGTGATGGTGATCAGATGTTACCTGAGTGTGCCGACTGCTGCCCACCGCACTGTACTTGCTGGAGAAAGAAAATTTTAATTTGTCCTAAACCATTTTTATTTGACAAAGACAAATGCCAAGATACAGTGCCAGAAAGGAAATCAGAGGGAAAACATGGTCAGAGTCTTCAGCTATAAAGTCCTCCCCCAAAGTCCATTTCAGACCGGGGGGGCCTGAGTTAAGGACCTTGGGACTTATTCTGACCTCCCATTTCAGCCTCATCAGGAGCATCTGCATGGAGCCATAGGATGCAGGAGCCGATAGGGACTGTGAAGATGGGGTCCTCACTTGCAGATGAGAAGACAGAGTGTCACAGAGGTACAGAGACCCCTTCAACTCTTCAGTGAATTAATAGAGAGAGCCATCTGGGGAAGCCTTCCCATGGGTGCTGTGTAAGTGTTCAGGTGTTTTAGTCAGAGTTCTTCAGGGAAACAGAACGAATAAGGGGCGTGTGTGTGAGTGATATAGATACAGACATAGATGTATTTATTTTAAAGCGTTGGCTCACGAAGTCATGGAGGCTGGTGTGTCCACAGTCTACACAGCAGGTCACAGGCTAAAACTGCAAGGGAGAGTTAATGCTGCAGCTGGAGTCTGAAGACAGCCAAGAGGCAGAATTCTGTCAAGTCTCAGTCTGTTCTTTCATAAGGCCTTCAACTGATTTTATGAGGCCCACCCACATTGTGGAGGGTAATTTGCTTTACTCAAAGTCTACCAACTTAAATGTTAATAATCTAGGGGCACCTGAGTGGTTCGGTCGGTTAAGTGCCCAACTCTTGATTTCGGCTCAGGTCATGATCCAATGGTTCATGAGATCAAGCCCCAAGTCAGGCTCTACACTCACAGCACAGAGCCTGGTGGGGATTTCCCCCCTCTCCCTCTCTCTGCCCCTCCCTCCCTCTGCTCACACTCTCTCTCAAAATAAATAAACATTTTTTAAACTGTTAATCTCATCTAAAATATACCATCACAACAACATTCAGACTGGTTTCTTTCTTTTTTTTTTTAATGTTTTTTATTTATTTCTAGGAGAGAGAGAGAGAGACAGCGTGAGCAGGGGAGGGTCAGAGAGAGAGGGAGTCATAGACTGAAACAGGCTCCAGGCTCTGAGCTGGCAGTCAGCACAGAGCCCGACGCGGGGCTCGAACCCACGAGCCGCGAGATCATGACCTAAGAAAGTCGGACGCTTAACTGACTAAGCCACCCAGGCGCCCCCGTTCAGACTGGTTTCTGACCAGCAATCTGGGTGCCATGGTCAAGTTGACACGCGAGATTAAGCATCACACTGGAGAATAGATTCTGAGTGGGAGAGGTGCGTGCAGGTGGTTTATAGGGGAGTGCTCTTGGAGACAAAGCCTTGGGGAGTGAGGAAAGCGGCATGAAGCAGAGAAAACAGTTGAGCTGCTGTGCAGTGGTCTCAGAGGCCTCAGCCCACAGCCCTGGATAGCCTGAGGCTGGGATGACCCCTGCTCCAGGATGCCTGGCCTGCATCCCCACGTGCAGAGCCATCACTGGCTACGGGCTGTCCTGGGGAGGGACACATTCCCAGACAGAGCCTGCGATGAGAACCATCATCCACCACTTCTCCCTGTGCCAGGAGACAAGAGAGCACCCAGCTAGAAGGAGGAGGTTGAGTGATTGACCACAGTCCACTCTGCGGAGAGTATCTCATTTTATCCCTCCCAGGAGATCCATTGTCTCCATTTTACAAATGAAGAAACTGAGGCCCAGATCAGTGGGATAACTTGTTAAAGCTCACAGGGCTGGCAGGTAGATTCAACCTAAGCCAGTCAAGGTCTTCATTACTCAGCCCCACCAGTGTACCTGTAACGGGATTGTCACGTGCTGGTTTTATATACCCTCAGTGGTTGGATTGCGGGGTGAAGGGCTAAGAGACATACACAGCTTCTAAGAAAGAGAAAGCCAATCGGGTATTGAAATGAGGGGACAGTCCCTACAGCGTCATTGCAATACTTTTCGCCTTTCCTCTGTCTGTCCCTGGCGGGAGAAGTCAGATCTCTCTCCGTGGAGTATCTGATTGGGGTCCACAGTACAGCAGAGGCTTTGCCTCACCGGGTCGCACATAAGATCTCTGCAGAGAGTCCTTTCCCTCTGGGCAGCTCCTGTGCAGGCCCAAGGTGCCTTCCAAAGGAGCATCTCCTCAAGATTTTTTCAAATAACTTGCTTTTAAGAGCTTTACGACGGGGTGCCTGGGTGGCTCAGTTGGTTAAGTGTCAAACTTCAGCTCAGGTCATGATCTCACGGTTCATGGGTTTGAGCCCCCCGTCGGGCTCTGTGCTGACAGCTCAGAGCCTGGAGCCTGTCTTCGGATTCTGTGTCTCCCTCTCTCTCTGACCCTTCCTTGCTCATGCTGTCTTTATCTCTCTCTCAAAAATAAATAAAACATTAAAATTTTTTTAAAACATTAAAAAAAATAAAGAGCTTCACAACTGCGAGGATGGGGCAATGGGCGGGTGGAAGAGAATTGCTGAGCCCCCCCCGGCTCTGCATTGTAAGAGCCGATCCTCCCCCCGCAGGTACATATAAGGACCAGCCTGTGCCCAGCGCTGCCCCCGCGGCTTTCACAGATTTGGGCTGCAGACTCTATCCGGCCCATCCTGGCGCCATGATCGTAGGCTGGCTGTTTAACCTCAAGAGCCTCAGATTGCTCATCGTCCACTTGGAGGGAGACTCCTGTGAGTGCTAGAGAGCATGCACACAGATGCCCCTGGTGGCCCTTTCCAGTCCCTGTCCTTTGCGAGCTTAAGGTCACATGCTGATTAATTCACTAAAGCGTCACAGAGGGACAAGGACACCCTCAGAGGTGCGCTGGTTCAACGGGTCCCAAGTTTCCCTGGCTTGGGGATAAGGGTGGGGTGGCCGAGCGAGTGGTCTGCAAGCCCAGCTCTCTCTCAGGCCAGGTGGGGAATGAGCCCCTCTCCCACGGCTCGTCTGGTTGTTGGCGTTTGACCTTCATAAAAGGCAACATAAAGGACTATTTTATTTGTAAGCTGCACATTGGAAGCATAGAGTATTTGCATTTCTTCAAGGAAGCTGCTCTTGTTGGAGAGAGAAGCTCTGCACACACATGCGCACAGGAACACGCATGCACACGCACACATGTCAGAGAAAAGTCCAGGAACTGTGGGCTAAGCTTCCCATTCACCAGGCGCTGTGCTAACACTTCACAAGCGTTGGCCACTTACTTCCCCAACAGCGCTGTGGGGTAGAAACTGTTACCGACACCGGTTAACAGGTGGGAAAACTGAGGCACAGAGGGTGAGTAATTTGCTCTGACTCTCGCTGCTATTAAGTGCTGGAACCAAAGTGTGAACTCGGAATCTGGCTTTTTAGTCTCTAAACAGTGCTGGCTGCCTCAGATCAAGGATTACAGGTGCCCGCAGGAGGGGAGGTTGGGAGAGGCAGGAAGAGGCAGGGGGGGTTTCCCAGAGGAAGTGGCCCTGAAACAAAGCAAGCTAAGGACTGAGCATCTACTTGACTCAGGCTGTGCGGGTGGAGGAGGCTGTGGGTGGGCAGAGAGAGCCGGGGAAAAGCATCCCGGTGCTAGTTGTGCAGAAGCAAAGCCGGGGATGTGGGACTTAAGTGCAAAGTGCACTGGACGCTATGGGGAAAGGGGGCAAGACGGCCCAGAAGGTCTGAGAAGCTGGCGGACATCCGAGCTGCCATGCCTGCCCCCCACCACTCCCCCTCTCCCTGGGCTCCTGAGCCCTGAGAGCGGGGATGCCTGGTTCCTCCTTCTTGGCTCCCTCCCTGCTTCTGCGTCTGACACACTGACCCACATCACAGGCAACTATGCGCACTGTTCCAGCTGCCTTGGCAGGGCCTGTTGGCTGTGTGGCTGCCATCACTGCGTCTCAGCTGGGCCGGCAGACAGGAAACTATCCCAGCTGGAGGGCTCCCCGCTCCCCGATCAAGTGAGCGCGTCTGGCCTTTTCCTTGCAGCGTGGGCCTTACTCTGGAGACCTGCGGTCATTGCTGCGTCAAGGCCAACGGAGTGGATAAATCAGTTCTGGATCCCTCTCCGGATGAGCAGCCACGTGGGCGTTACGCCCACCCCCAGGGCTCCTGGTGGCTCCTGCCCACGGTCTGCAGACTGGCCACAGAGGTGGTGGCTCTTGGAGAAGGTGGCTTTTGAAGGCCTGGGAGAGATAAAAGGTAAAGGGAAGAGAGAAAGAAAGGGCACAGAGTGAAGCGAACAAGGGATCTTCAAGGGCCAGCTGTCACAGCTCCTGTATCCCATCCACAGATGTTCCTTGCATCCTGGCTGAGGTCAGGCCATTTACAAGAAGGAGAGCCCACCGGCGTGGCTCTCAGAGGCGGCAAAATACGGCTGGAGCTGTCCTGTGGGGACCTCCCGCCTCTTGGATGCTCCCCCGTTCCTCTGCGTCACCTTGTCCAGAACTGACCTCGTCCTGTTTCCTTCTCCTGGATTCTCTGTCCTCATGGATGACACCCCTGGAAACCCGACTGCCGAAGCCGAAAACTTGGGTGACACCCGTGACTTCCTGTCCCTCGCTCCCTACGTGCAGTCCATCACCCCTCCTGGAGAGCCTCCCTTCTGGACAGCAATCAAATCCGGCTCGATTTCTCTGCCCCAGTCATCGTGAGGCACGGTTAGCTCCGGCCCGGACCTCTACGGCAGCCTCCAAACTGGTACCTCTGCTTGCGCTTTTGCTTCCTGCTGTCCTTTCTCCATGCCTGGCAGGAGATCTCAGTCTAAAGGGTCAAGCCGATCACGCACCTCCAGGTTAAAATAATCCTCCGTTGGTGGTTTCCCCACTGCTCTCAGAGCACAGTGTCCGAAGCCCTGCGTGATCCCCCTCCCTTCACCAGCCTGCTGATTTCTCTCCATTTTCTGGATGCCAGCATAGCTTTCCTTCTGGAGGCAGAAGCTTTCCTGACTCCCTACAGGAGAAGCCATTCGTCTTCCTGCTACCTCGCCTCCCTCCTCCCCGCCCCCTCCTCCCCCTGCAGCTGTGACCTGGGTGGGTACTCCCCAAGGACATTGCCCCCCACCAGGCTTCTACCTCGAGGGCCTGCTGGGGCCCCCTGACTTCTCCACCTCACTCTCCCATCCTTTGGAAGGACATTTCTGAGCCATGTTCGTAAGTTTCTCGGAGAGTCCTCTTGAATTGAGCCCTGGTTACCCCCAAATGTACCCACCCCAATTCCGCACCCTCAATGGCTTTCCTTCTTTCCTTGTCCGATACCCTCGCTCCTGTGTGCTTGCTTTAGGCTCTGCCTCCAAGACCCAAACCAAGACAGCCTGCTCTCACTCAGACAGGGGTACATGCCTTTCCGTTCTTCTATTGTTCAGGGACCTTCCATTTTGTATCAGAATGATCTATGCGTCCATCTCCCCCATGTCAGTGTGAGCTGGGGAAGAGAAGGTGCCAGGCTGTCACGTCCCGGCACAAAACACAGGATACCTCAGCAGGTAGGAGGTGCTGTGGAATGAACGAACAAGAACTAGGGTGTTCATGATAAAAACACGCAACAAACTGGGCAAAGAAGGGAACGTCCTCAACATGACAAAGGACAATTGTGAATAACCCACAATGGACATCGCACTTAGCCGGGAAGGACAGAAAGCCTTTCCCCCCTGATCAGGAACAGGATGAGAATGCCCACGCTTGCCACTTAACATTCGACAGGTTCTGGCCGGGGCCATCGGGGCAATTTCTTAAATGCATTAAGAGGCATCCAGATTGGAAACAAAGAAGTACAAGTATTTCTGTTCAGAGCTGACATGATCTTACAGAGAGAGAAATTTTTAAAAATCAACAAAAAATTATTAGTGCTGAGAAATGCATTCAGCAGCATTATAGGATAGAAGATTAGCATGCAAAAGTCAGTTGTATTTCTATAGGCTAGCAGTAACCCAAAAAAGAAAATTAAGAAAACAATTTCATTTAAAATATCATCAAAAGAATAAAATAATTAGAAGTGAATTTAACCAAAGAGGTGCAAAACGTGTACATTGGAAACCGTAAAACTTTGCTGAGAGAAATTTTAAGCCATCTGAATAAATGGAAAGAGACCCCTTATTCATTGATAGAAAGATTTAATAGGGTTAAGGTGTCACTATTTCTTTTTTTTAAGTATTTTTTTAGTTTATTTATTTATTTTGAGAGAGAGAAAGAGCTCTTGCATGTGCAAGTTGGAGAGGAGGAGAAAGAGGAGAGAGAGAGAGAGAGAGAGGATTCCAAGAAAGCTCCTCACTGCCAGTACAGAGCCCTACATGGGGCTCAAGCCCATGAACTGTGAGATCATGACCTAGGCCAAAATCAAGAGTCAGACTATTAACCATCTGAGCCACCCAGGTGCCCCGTGTCAATATTTCTTAAAATGATTTACTGATTTAATGCAATCCCTATCAAATTCCCAATGGCCTTTTTTGCAAAAATGGAAAAGCTGATCCTTAAGTTCATATAAAATTGCAAGAGATCCTGAATAGCCAAAACAATTTTGAAAAAGAACAAAATCATAGAACTCTTATTTCCCCGTTTCGAAACTTATTCAAGGCTTCAGAAATCTAAACAGTGTATTGCCAGGAAAATGATGACTATATAAAATCAGTGGAATAGAAGCAAGAGTCCAGAAATAAACGAATACATCTGTGGCCAGTTGATTTTGACAAGGATGCCAAGATCGTGCAAAGAGGGAACGAAGAGTCTTTTCAACAAAAGATGCCAGGACAATTAGTTGCAAAATGTAAAAGAATCAGGTTATATCCATTTTCGTACCATATACAAAAATTGACTTAAAACAGGTCAAAGACCTAAATGTAAAAACTATAACTATAACATAGAAAACTGTAACTATAACATAGAAGAAAAACATAGATGTAAATCCCATGACCTTGGACTTGGTAATGGATCTTAACTATGACATCAAAAGCAGAAACAACAAAAGGAAAAATAGGTAAGTTGGATCTTCATCAAAATTAAAAGCTTTTGTGCATCAGAGGATGCTATCAGGAAGGTGAAAAACAACATGTGGGATGGGAGAAAATATTTATGCATCATGTATCTGATGAGGAAATTTTATCTAGACTATGTCAAGAACTCTTAAAAACCCAACCACAAAGAGACCCAATTGAAAAATGGGCAAAGGACATGAAGAGACATTTCTCCATAGAAGGTCTGCAGATGGTCAACAAGTACATGAAAAACACTCATCATCATTAGTCATTAAGGAAAATGCAAAACCACAAGGACAGATGATTTTACACTTGACCGAACAGGAATAATGATAGTAATGGAACATGACAAGGTTGGTGGTCATACAGGGAAATCGGAACCCTTGCACAGAGCCAGTGGAAATGTAAGATGCTGCCACCTCTACAAAAAATAGTTGAACGCAAAAAGTTGAACACAAAAATGTGTACGTATGTTCACACACTGCAGCACAATGCACAATAGACACAAGGTAGAAAGTAGCCCAGATTGGGGCGCCTGAGTGGCTCAGTCAGTTAAGTGTCTGGGTTCCACTTGGGTCATGATCTCATGGTCTGTGAGTTCAAGCCCCACGTCAGGCTCTGTACTGACAGCTCAGAGCTTGGAGCCTGTTTCAGATTCTGTCTCTCTCTCTTTCTGTCCCTCCCCTGCTACACTTTGTGTCTCTCTCTCAAAAATAAATAAACATTAAAAAAAAAGAAATAACCTACATGTCTATCAACTGGTGACTGGATAAATAAAATGCAGTAGAGCCACACGACGGAATATTGGTCGGCCATGGAAGGAGTGACGTACCGGCGCCTGCTACAACATGGATGAACCTTGAAGACATTACGCTACATGAATGAAGCCAGACACAAAAGGTCACAGACTGTATGAGTCCATGAATCTGAAATGTCGAGGGTAGGCAAGTCTGTAGAGACAGGAAGCAGATTAGTGGATGCCAAGCGCGGGGAAAGGGGAGCTTGTGGGGGCTTGGGGGTGACCCTTTCATTGGCTCCAGGGTTTCTCTCTGGGTGATGAAGATACTTTGGACGTAGACAGCGGTGATGGTTGGACAACATGGTGAACGCACTAAATGTCATTGAACAATACACTTTAAAATGGCGCATTTTATCTCAACCAAAACAAAACAGAAGTGGGGTGGATCCGTCCGGCTGCCTGCCTTCTCATCCTGCCCTGCCCCTGTGCATCCCTCTATGTGGGTCTTTCATGTTTCCCACAGAGCAGTCACCCAGTCGGTTGGGTGGGGGGGAGCCTCCATGATCTTTATCCCCCTCCGCCTTTTTCCAGCAGGGGAGACAGAGGACCATCTCACGTTGTGAACTCTCCTTCCCTCCGAGAGTGCCCGTCAGAATTCGGCCAGAACTGTTGCTCTAGGTAACAATGGCTTCGGCCAAAGGTGTGTGAATATTTATGACTGCTTTATGTTTACCATGTCAGCAGCACTGTTTGCATTCATGCTGATAATAAAAACTCAATTTATATTAAAAACAAGCATTTTGTTGCGGAATCAGGTTTTAAGGCTCCTATAAAGTCTTTGCAGAGATTTATTTTAGTCTAGTAAATGTCTTGCCCCAGGGTGAGACTTCAGAGCCTTCAAACAGTTCATTTTGAAGGATTTGGTTATTAGAAAACTTTTATAGTCTCTTTAATTTAATGGGAGAAGAATAGCAAACGGAATGGCCTCCAACAACAACGGAGGCTCCGTATCTGGAACAACTTGCCATCCTAAACGGCGAAACCACGGGAGCTGGGAGACTCAAACGTTAAGTCACGAAAACATTTTTTGGCTTTTTATGTATTTATTTTTCTTCTTTTTTATAAAATTTTAAAAACATTTATTTATTTTTGAGAGACAGAGAGAGATAGAGTGCAAGTGGGCAAAGGGCAGAGAGAGAGGGAGACACAGAATCCGAAGCAGGTTCCAGGCTCTGAGCTGTGAGCACAGAGCCCGACGTGGGGGTCGAACTCACAAACTGCGAGATCATGATCTGAGCTGAAGTCGGACACTTAAACTGATTGAGCCACCCAGGCAAGGTAAATAACTTTAGACAAGTCCTTTTTCCTCTTTGGGCCTCAATCTTTTCTTTTGAGCAATCTGGGGGTTGAAATTTTACATAATAAGAAACTTTGATCCCGTAATCCCTTGCTGAGGAATTTTTCCCAAGGGGAAAAAATTCAAAAGCAGGGGTGCCTGGGTGGCTCAGTCAGTTGGGCATCTGACTTCAGCTCAGGTCATGATCTCACGGTTGGTGAGTTCTGAGCCCCGCGTTGGGCTCTGTGCTGACAGCTCAGAGCCTGGAGCCTGCTTCAGATTCTGTCTCCCTCTCTCTCTGCTCCTCCCCTGCTTACACTCTGTCTTTCTCTCAAAAATAAATAAACATTTAAAAATAATTCAACAAAAGCAGAAAGTTTTATGTCTAAAACTGTTCAACATGGTGTTATCTATAGAAGCAAAAGGCAGAAGTGGAAGAAAATAACCCGCAAATTGGAAGTAGCTGATTAAATTACAGAACGGTTTACGACAGAATCACAAAAACTGACATTGAAAATGATGATTGCATGCATCTAGCCCTCTCCCAACACCACAAAGACCAGGATGATTCTCATTAAAACAAGACAGTGCTTATTTCCTGATGATGGGATTAGAGTTGCTTTTTGTTTTCTTCTTTATGCTGTTATGTATTTTTCGACTTTTCTATAATGAACACATATTACCTTTTATACTCAGAAAAAAACGGATGTCATTGAAACAGCAATTAATTTTATAAAGAATGGTAACAAAGAAAATGCTTTAGTTACGATGTGAAATGAGAAGGATATAGAACATGAAATGAATATTCAGATTGCAACTAGGTTGAAAACAGTAACAGGCCAAATCTCTGAAAACCACTTTGCCTAATTATGGATATGTCTAATAACCAGCCCCCTGAAAGTTCACCCCCCCCCCCGCCGCCTTTAGGTATTTCGTCTCTATTCAGTTGCCATCGTCGTTTTCATTTTTTCATTAAAATTTTTTAATGTTTTATTTATTTTTTGAGAGAGAGAGGGACAGACAGAGTACAAGTGGAGAAGGGGCAGAGAGAGATAGAGGGAGACACAGAATCTGAAGAAGGTTCCAGGCTCTGAGCCGACGTGGGGCTCGAACTCGTGAACTGCGAGATCAATGACCTGAGCCGACATCGAACACTTAACCAGCTGAGCCACCTTTGTTTTATCATTTTTTTTTTAATTTTTTTTTATTTCTAGGAGAGAGAGAGAGAGACAGCGTGAGCAGGGGAGGGTCAGAGAGAGAGGGAGTCACAGACTCCGAAACAGGCTCCAGGCTCTGAGCTGGCAGTCAGCACAGAGCCCGACGCAGGGCTCGAACCCACGAACCGCGAGATCATGACCCAAGCGAAAGTCGGTCGCTCAACCGACTAAGCCACCCAGGCGCCCCTGTTTTATCATTTTTGACATGTTAAGCATTTGTTACCCAATTGTCTGAGGGTCCTTCTAATAATTTGTTTCAAAGAAGTATTTTAAACATTTTTTACTATCCCTTGATTATGGGTTTCTTTCTATTCTTATAGTGGAATTCGTTCCTTTTTAATCTACTTTTGAATCATTTAAGGACCTGTTAGGCTGTTTGTCAAAAGCCCTTTCTTCAAAATTTAATATTTCTAACATGCTTTTCAATGGCACCCAAGACAGTAAGTACAGTCCATTGTCAAACCTCCACTGTCTTGATTCTTTACTAGAATTCTGTCACCAAAGTTATGGGGTCCTGAAAGACATGGACAAATGTCCTGAAAGGTAAAAAATAACATTTATGAAATGCTGATGATTTAATCAGTATAAAATGTTAAAAAGATGGCAAGAAAGAATAAGATAACTCAACGGATTTAACCTAGGGTCACATTGTAGTTGAATTCATCTAAAGGAACTGACTATAGGTGAAGTGACTTAAAACCCATGAAAATGTAAGGGAAATTGCAAAATAACAATAAGTAATAATTAATAATAACAGTAACAATAGTGCTGTACTGGTATTTTTATTCAAAATTCCCTCTCTTTTTTAAAAGATTTTATTTTTAAGTAATCTCTATACCCACATGGGGCTCAAACTCACAACCCTGAGATCAAGAGTCCCGTGCTCCTTTTGATTTTGGCTCAGGCCATGATCTCATGCTTGTGAGATTGAGCCCCTCATTGGGCTCATCGCAGAACCTGCTTGGGATTCTCTCTCTCCCTCTCTCTCTCTCTTCCCCTCCCTCACTTATGTTCTCGCCCCCCCACCCCCCCAAGGAAACAAACTTAAAATAAAAAGTCAGACACTCAACTGACAGAGCCACCCAGGCGCCCCAGTCCTTGCTACTTTCTAATGAGAAGACATCCTGGTCCCTGGAGGGTCCTTGGTAACTTGACTGAGTGGGGTGACAGGTGTGGGTGACGGGAGGAGCCGCAACAAAGCTAGGCGGTCCTGCATGAGAAAGGGAAAGAGGGGTAAGGAGTACGGGAGTTGGGGGGCACCTGGCTCAGGTCGTGATCTCACGATCTCACAGTTACTGAGTTTGAGCCCCACATTGGGCTCGTGGCTGGCAGCCTGTCAGCACAGAGCCCGCTTCGGATCCTCTGTCTCCCTCTCTCTGCCCCACCCCTGCTTGCATTCTCTCTCCAAAAATAAAAACATGAAGAAAAAAAGAGGAAAGGAGTCAGGGAGCTAGAGTCAGATGCTGAGAAAATGTGGGAAGGAAGGCGGCCAGGGAAGAAATGCTCCTTCCTGGTTTATTGGGTGCCGAAGCAGGACCCGGCTAGGGGTGTCTCCTGGGGTCCTTTAGCTTGCCTGTGCCATAGCGTGCAATGAGTCCTGTCTCTGTACCTCCCACTGAACCAGCAGCAGCGTCGACCTGGCTCACAAATCTTTTGGAATGAGTGGAATTCTTAATGATAGACCCAGGTCTTACTTGACGATGGGCTCCGTGCAAATGCCACAGCTTCCCATAAGGGCAGGCGACATATGGTTACATCTGACCATTTCAGCCTCTGCGTGTGAATATGCCCAAAAAGAGAGACAGAGGGAAGACGGGGCGAGGGTGAAGGTGGGGGGAAACAGAGAAAAGAAAGAAAGAAAAGATTGTATGAGAACTTTATCGTGTTCATGCTGGTTCAAAATTAAAACCATTACATTTAATTATGCTAACATTTAACAACAGAAAAAGAAAGAGAATTGGACTTCGAAATAAACATTTCTGCAAAAAATAGTATTGGTCACAGAAGATTCGTCTCAAGTTAAGGGGGATGAAAGGGAGGAAAAACTTTCTCATCGGTCAGAACCATCGTTAGTTTCTTTTAATGAAATCCGATAGTCTCGTGTTAATGTCAATTTCCTCTGTTTATACTTATCCGATCCCCAGTTTTGGGGCTTATTTACATCTTAAAATTTTTTATTATTTTTCTTTGTTTCTTTCTTTTTCTTCTTTCCTGCCTTCTGTACCTCTAATAAAGTTTTCTGTATATCTTCCTCCCTTTTGTCCTGGTTGATTAGGAAGCTTAGATTCTATTTCTATTCCTGGAGCGGCTATCTTTAAATTAGTATGTAAATTTAATGAACTAATTACTCTAATACAACCTAAAGTTGCTCAGTATGTCTGCTCATCTGTGGAACGGGTTGGGGATGTTGGTGTACTTTTTCCACATTCATTAACTAATCTTCCCTGTTGCCATAAGGAATAAGGACGCCAGCATCTTGCAATTGGTTAATGAAGTCTGGGGCATTAGTTTCACGTCTGTCTAAACACCGGAAACAGCATGATGGTTATTAGCAGTCAATAATTAAATTTGCTAGCATACTTTATCAGTTCGTATGTTCATCATTTTCTTTGCATTCTCCTCTTCGACTTCACACTTCTTCTTTCTTCAAATTTTTTAATGTTTTATTTATTTCTGAGAGAGAGAGAGAGAGAGAGGCAGCGTGAGCAGGGAAGGGTCAGAGAGAGAGGGAGACACAGACTCTGAAGCAGGCTCCAGGCTCTGAACTGTCAGCACAGAGCCCGACACGAAGCTAGAAGCCACGAATCGTGAAATCATGACCTGAGCCGAAGTCGGCAGCTTAACCGACTAAACCACCAGGCGCCCCAACTTCACATTTCTTGATGCACAGGTCAGTGGGTAGCAAATGGTATGCCTGGGGAAAGCATCTGTGTTTTGCCCTCCCTCTGGGATGACGGCTCAGCCCAGGAGAGAAATCTAGGTTGGTGGCTAATCTTCAGCACTGTGTGAGCAATGAGTCAGGGCAAATAAAGACAGCCTTTTAAGTGGGGGTTTCCAGGCCACCATCAAACAGGTCAAGTAATGACACGTTTCTGGAATTTGAAGGAGCTTCTACTCTGTTTGTCTTCTCTGGTGCCCATCAGGGTGTTGGGTTTACCTGTGATCATAGGCTGTTGGCTTTCAGGGTTACTGTGGAGCTGGGTAGCATGCGACAGAAATAGGGCAAATTAAAATGCCACAAGTTACTGTCCTTACCAAACTTTAGCTGCTTTTCTTTTTTTATTTATTCATTTTGAGAGAGAGAGAGAGAGTGGGGGAGGGGCGTAGGAAGAGGGCGAGAGAGAATCCCAAGCAGGCTCTGCACTGTCAGCACGGAACCCAGCCTGGGTCTTAGTCCCACGAACCGTGAGATCATGACCTGAGCTGTAATTGAGTCGGACGCGTAGCTGACTGAGCCACCCAGGCGCCCCAGCCATTTTTCTTGAAGAAATGTTCCTGAGATTGCTACGAGCCTTTGATTAACTTCCAGAGTTCTGAAAAAGTTGATTCTGACATTTCTTTCAGTTTTCTTGTTTTTATAAAATGCGAGAGAATTTTTGGAAGTTCTTTCGGTGCCATTTTCATGGATACCACCTGTTCATCTGTTTTTAAATTTTGGTCTATAGGCTCCTCGGAAGCAGAAGATCTCTTTTCTCTCACTGTATTCTTCCCTGTCTGGCAGTTTTGTGACTCTCTACCCAACCCCTGGGGACCTTTAGTTCAGGATGAGCTCTTAACATTAGCAGCCCGGGGCTCTAGCCCAGACATGACCTTGGGCGTATTGTGGATTTCACTAAGTCAGCAGGTTGACTGAGGTCCTGTTGTAAGGCTCTGTCCTTCCTCTGTCTCCCTAAGCTGCCAGTTTCATACGGACTTTGTCAGCTTCCTTTCAAGAGGGCTGGGCTCCCATTCAAACCCTCATGCAGAGCAGGGAGCCTGGCTCTCAGGCCCCACCCGTGTTGGCGGCCGTGAGTCCTAGGGTCCCACCGGCTGTGCTTGCTCCCCATCCTGGAGCCCTGGAGCTTCACTGTTACGGCCTCCTCCCATTTCTGGTCTATGGAGAATCCCTTCTTGTTTTTGAGCTGGACTATGTCTTTTTAACTTTCTCTCTTTGTATTTATTGCTGCTGCGTGTTTGGAGCGCAAGGGCTGAGGGGTGCGGGTGGGGAGGGGGGACGAGGCATCGTGAACAATGTCATCTCGACCATACATTGTGCAAGGTCTGCCATCATTTAAAATTTTAAACGATTTTTCAACCTGCGTCAGTACCTATTGACTCTCCACCCTGACAGATGAGGAAATTAGCCTAAAATGATTAAAAAATGACAATACGTGTCCCTGGCATGCCAGCGCACTGGGGGCAGTGCCCCTGAGTCTGCTTCTCCAACAAAAGTACCGTTGCTGTTTCAAAATTGTATAAATACATCAAGCATCTATCTTGATTTTGCTTTCTAGGAAAACACAGAAATAAAGCACCGATCACCATAACAAGGGATTTTTTCCTTTTCTTTTGTCAAGGGTGTTTTATGAGGGTGAAGAAGTGGCTCTGTGGAGGATAGAAATAATTCCCAGGAAAACCATGATTCCATCCAATTATAATATTGGTAGGCAAATATATGAACCTGGATGAAAAATTGTAATGCCCAGTTGGATAAAACTTCACTAACGAGGGGCGTCTGGGTGGCTCAGTCAGTTAAGCGTCAGACTCCGCTCAGGTCATGATCTCGTGGTTCGTGTTCAAGCCCTGAACTGTGCTGACAGCTCAGAGCCCGGAGCCTGCTTCAGATTCTATGTCTTCCTCTCTCTCTACCCCTCCCCAGCTCTCTCTCTCTCAAAAATACATAAAAACATTTTTAAAAAATCACTTAACTAATTGAAGTTTAAGGAATAGGTTAGCCTGATCCAGTTTGACCAAGTTGTATTGAATTTCTATGGGGTGCAACTTGTTAGCCTAGACATTGAGGGGATTCCGGAAGTGAAGGGATTACCTTTCCCGTTCTCTTGGAGAGGGGAGAGGAATTAAATACACTGTGGTCCACCCGGGCTTGACGAGCTTTAGAAAAGTTGTTTCTGGGTGATGCCTCCAATGACAGCTGAAAGTTTAAGAACTCCTCCATCTTGATGAAGGCCGAACAATGAGGAAACAATGAATGGCTTTACATGAAAATTTTCCATTGGCTTTTTATGGGTCAACCCAGTGTTCTAGAAATGGAAAAACAAACATCAATTGACTAGGGATATATCTCTGAAGAGTATAGAAATTCAGTTATTTTAATGCTGAGATCTAGAAGGGTGGCAGGCATAGAAAGAGGTTTCTAGAGAAACCTCTTCATAACCAGCAGATGATATTAAATTTCCTCTTTGATCTATAGGTTCTCTCTGGTTTAAGGGGTGGATCTTGGAGAAGACTGTGGGATGTGTCTCGAGGACATATCTTGTCCTGGGGATAAGGATACTCCTAATAGAGGCTTCATCGAACTCCCTGCATATTGGGACAAGCATTGTCTTTATAATTCACTTATAGGGGAACCGACTCTTGATTTCAACTCAGGTCATGGTCTCACAGTTCATGAGATCAAGCCCCACAGGCTCAGTGCAGAGCCTGCTTGGGATTCTCTCTCTTCCTCTCTCTCTGCTTCTCGCTCCCCCTCCTCTCAAAATAAATACATAAACTTAACAAAGAATTATTATAATTCATATAAAGTGAATTCACTAATCTTTTTTAAAAAATATTTTTATTTATTTCTAGAAGAGAGAGAGACAGCGTGAGCAGGGGAGGGTCAGAGAGAGAGGGAGTCACAGACTCTGAAATAGGCTCCAGGCTCTGAGATGGCAGTCAGCACAGAGCCCAACGCGGGGCTCGAACCCACGAACCGCGAGATCGTGACCTAAGTGAAAGTCGGACCCTTAACCGACTAAGCCACCCAGGCGCCCCATGAATTTCCTAATCTAAACACTTCCATGATCTCAGCATCAAGTCCAAATCTGTCCATAAAAGACCCTACTTGCTCTGGACCCTTCCAGCCTCTTTTGCCTTATCCATAGTTACTCTTCTTCTGCCCTGAACTTGGCCCCAGGTGTATCCAGATACTTGCAAGTCTGTGAATTCATTCAGCTCCCATGCCCGTATCTGTGCTGTGCCCTCTACCCACAGGTGCATCCCTGCTCTTCTCTCCTCCAGGAGGCCTTCCCTCCTCTACCGGTGACAGGCGGCTAGTTCTGGACAGGATCATTCTGGCAGCATATGAACAGATCACAGGGCGGTAGCTCACATAAGATGACACTTAATGGCTTTTTCACCCGAAAGTCCTAGTTGGTATGGAGCCTCTGCTTTACACAGTTGTTTATAGTGCAGATTCCTTCTAGATTTTTCTGCATCTGGAAGACACATCCTTTGTCCTCATGGTCCAAGCTGGCTCACTGTGAGGGAACAGGAGGAAGAGCATGAGGAAGAGCAGGGACAAACCCTCCAAAGCGGGTAGGAGCAGGAAAGGCAGGTTTCCTTGTTTCAAGGGTGAGACGGGGAAGTTGCACACATCACTTTCACTCATAGCCCATTAGCCACAACTGACTCTCATGGTCACGCTCAGCTGTGATGGGGGCAGGCACATGTGGCCTCTGGGAAACTTCTACTGTTATGGGGGGAACGGCTGGCTGTAGATGATGGCTATGAGAACAGAAAGACCAGCCAGAGTGGATGACGATGGACTTGACCATAAGGAAGTCCAGTAAGAAAGAATGACATCAAAGATGGACACATGGCGGGGTGGCTCAGTCGGTTAAGTGCCCGACTTCGGCTCAGGTCATGATCTCACCGTTCATGAGTTCAAGCCCCACATGGAGATCTGTGCTGACAGCTCGGATTCTGTGTCTCCCTCTCTCTCTGACCCGCCCCTGCTCACACGCTGTCTCTCACCCTCTCAAAAACAAACATTAAAAAAATAATAAAAAATAAGAAAAGATGGACACATGGGGCCACCCGGGTGGCTCAGTTGGTTGAGCGTCCAGCTTTGGCTCAGGTCGTGATCTTGCGATTTGTGAGTTCAAGCCCCATATTGGCTCTCTGCTGTCAGCACAGAGCCTGCTTCAGATCTTCTGTCCCCCTCTCTTTCTGTCCCTCCTTCACTCATTCTCTCTCTCTCAAAAAAAAAAAAAGATGAAAACATGGTAAGGCATGAGGAAACAAGATAGGAGCTGGGTTACATTGAACTGAAGAATATTCCCACGTCCATAGCTTTACTCCTGTAAGTCTTCCTTTCTAAATGCACTGTCATCTCTCGTCTCTCCAGGCTCACTTTATATGCTTGATCTCCTCACGGGCTCCTCTACTGGGAATTTTAATCTTCCTCGGGTATAAATAAAAACCTCCTCTCTGGGCTACTAACTGGGCCACTATGACTGCAGTAATCTTTTACTGATGCCTATTAGAAGCAGATACTTTCTACAGCTATCTCATTTTCTTCCCACAAGGCCCTAAGTGGGCTTTTAGGGGTTCAATAAAACACATTTCTCTCCTTCCTTTCCAAAATGAGGACCAAATGGAAAGATCCAGGAGACTGGCGAATGAAGACGAGTGTGAGTTCTTTATCGGTAAACTGGCCAGTGTGGCTTCCTCTCTGTGGTCAAAGGTTTGACGGTGCTCCACATTCCCACTGTGGACCTGGGACAGCCCACCGGGGGTAGCTTTGGACTTCAGAGTCACCTACTTATTCAGTATCCCTGCCTTGCAATAGTGTGGCTCAGGGGGACAAAACAAGAAAACATACTCATAGCCTTTTAATGAATTAGCTCCGCCCACTGAGAACCATGGTTCAAAGCAGCCCGTACCTCCTCCGAGCGGTGGAAGGGGTAGGCATGGCCGTAAGAGGCCAGAGCACTGCTTCCCTGGTGTCTGGTACCCATGTCTGATGCAAGGTTTCACCGTAGCAATCACCAATGAGAGGAACTGCTTTGCCCCATTAGAGACTCAGAAGCCAGCTCTGCGATAAGAGCCATGACTTGCTAGACCCACCTTGATATTGGGTGGCAGACAGTCTTGGACCCAAGTCCGTCTAGTCCTAAAATCTGGCGTTGGGTCACGAGCTCTGGAAGCTTGTAAGATCTTCAAGGGAAACATTACAATAAAATGTCTCCACATTCCCTGCAGGGTAATAAAGTATTTATTGGAAGTCCCACGGCAGTTTGGCACGAAGGTCTGGGTGTTTCAGCTCATGTGTGCTGCTTTTCTGGCTTCGTCCGGTGTTCAGTCAAGCTTCTTTACCAGGACAGCTCATCGGGGAGCAAGAGACCAGGGTTGTGGCCCCGGGACGTTCTCGACTCTTCCTTCTGTGGGATGTTTCTGTGCTGGATTCCATCGAATTCATCCAGTGAGGCACTTTGCCTGGAGGTCTCGAAATCCACGACGGGTTGGCGAAGAGACTCGCCTCGCGGCACAGAGGGATTAAGGACCATGAGTGGTTCAGGCTGGCGGTTCAGTTGGTAACCTTCAAACTAATGTCCTCAAATAGCTGCCTAGCATCTTTCACAAGGGCAAAGACAGATTGGTTTTACAGTAATAGAAATCATAACAGAAAAGAAAGTTCATTTACTCGTTTGCCTTCTCAGGCAGAAGTGATATCAACATGCTGAGAACTATCTGCCAAACGCTCCCCCCTCTCCCGTGGCTCTTCCACGCTTTGGTTTTCTTTTGCAATTTGCTGAACTGTACAACTTTTTGGCAGGTGTACTGATGGCTTTTATATTTACATAAAGAAGTCACTAGTTCCCAGTAAAACGGCCCAAACTCCATGGAACGGACCTTTACAGAATTTCAGGCCAGTGTAAGGTGTCCCCTGCAGACAGCGGTGCTTAGGAGGAGCGCTTTATCTCCATTTTCCACTGGGGGGAGCTGTGTACTTTGGTGGAAATAGAACCCTGTTCTATCTCACCAACTTATTCTAGTGATCTTTTAGCTTCCCTCATGGATTTGTGCCCTGGGCACTCATCCTGCTGTCCACTAACATGGCTTTTCCCAAAGTTTTCCAGGGCAGCATCATTAGGGTTTAAAAGAGACCCCCACTCGAGCCTGATCCCTACTAGGTCACTGCACTGAGACATCACCCCAATAAAAACACCAGGGCTTGCCCCCAGCCTCCCCCCGTATGTATATGTCTCCAATATGTCTCCATACTATCTGTGCTTTAATTTCCACGAATGCATGTCCTTTGCCTTTGAGAAAACATAAACTAGGCATCTCTTAAGCAGAACCTGCTTCCTGGGTCACAGTTTCTACCTCTGGATCAGTGGCATGAGCCTCCGCCCTCCCCCCCCGCCCACCAAGTTGTCTGCATGAGGCTATAGAAGACGTCCCCTCCAGCTGCAGCGTGCAGACAACACACCTGGGCATCTCCTGGAAATGCGGATTCTGACCGAGTAGACCTTGGGACTGGGGCCTGAGAACGTGTACCGGCCCTGAGTGGCGTCTCTATTGGTTGACCTAGCACGTTTGGAATAGGAAGATTTATTGGCTTTGGCATCCAGAAGTTTCCCCGCTCGGTTTTGCGTCCGCGGGTGTAGGCGGATGAACTCCAGAATGGAGGCTGTTCAATATCTATTTAGAGCTTTGACTCTTACTTATTTTCATAGACTCTTCCTTCAGAGCCTTCTCCCAGACTTTCCTCCATCTTGTCAGTATCCCTTTCAGTAGCTGGACAACCAGGAAGCAAGGTGTTGACGCTTGTGTGTGCCACCCTTGTGCCCTGAGTTGTCTTTCACTGTCATACAAAGTAATTTCTTTCATTTTCTTTCATCGAGAACCGGAATCAGGATACCGTGGATGGTAGCTAATGCTATGGGCAGGCCTCACACATGCACAAAGCACTTTAATACCCACACCACAGTACAGGTAGAGGCTACTGGCCAGGAGTCCAGAGTCTGCCCACCTACATTCAAATCCTGCCTCTCCTACTTTCCTGCTGGGTGGTCCTGGGCAAGTCACTTAACCTCTCTGTGCTTCCATTCCATCATTTGCACAATGTGCCTAACGATGGATCATCAGGTCCTTGAGAAGGTCAAATGAGGTAATGTGTGTGAGGCACTCAGAATGGGCCTGACTTATAGGAGGCCCTCGATCACAATCAGTGATGTTATAATTCTGGGACTTAATGAGGAGAAGTGACTCACACTCAGGATTCCACAGCAAGAATGGTGGCACGATCGGGACCAGATCTGACTCCGATTCCAGTGCTCACTGCACCCTCATCATGCTCCCAAATGCCAAGTTTTATTAGCCTAAGACTTTGGCCCAGAGTGTGGCTGCTTTCCCAGCGTTCGACTGATCTTTTGTTCCCTTTCCTTCTAATGGAGCATTTCCAGCTGGAGTGATTCATGGATCTGGGACCGCATGGCTCCCATTAACTTCGAGGAAAGTCATAAGGCAAAACTCGCATCAATCAAGATTCCAAATTATTCATCCATCTTTACAGGTGACATGTGAATTAAGACAAAGAGGCAGTGAAGTGGGTATCATACAATAACTATTTAGATTTATGAAAATCGCATAAGAGCTTACACCAAGTCCCCAAACTGAAGTTTGTTTTGTTTTCACGCCAAGGTTGAACTTCAGGGATAAGAGAGAGGATGTCACAATACAATTGCCTTGAAGCTTGAAGTCCTGAGAGACTGAGACTCCCAGCTTCACTACTAGTTAGGCTTGTGATTTTTGAGAAAGGCTCTTAACCCCTAAGAATCTGTTTTCTCATTCTGTTACTCATCTTTCCAATAAACCGAGGAGTTAGTTACTGTCCCCATTTTACAGATGTTGAAACAGAGATGTCCTTATACCACGCTAGCCCATAAATGAAATGATGAGTCTAAAAACAGCAGGCGCTGTGGAGGAGCTTAAGAAACCTTTACTCAATCTGAATCTCAAGGACAAAACTCATGTCGTATTAGTCTCTTATTCTCTATTGTACCTTTGTACCTAGTAGGTTCTCAATTAATAAGAGTTGAGTTGCATTATTACCCCCCTGGAAATGGTTCTGTTTTTATTTAATGATTTGCTTAGATGAATTTTAATAGGCAGACCACAATGCTTCTTGTACAATATCTTCTGGACTGAGAGGCGCGGGCATTCATTATTTTATGAGATGCATATGTCATGCATAACACAGCCCTTTTCTTAAACCAACACAACATGCAAATAGAAATTTCATGTAAAATCACATTCAGACAGTCTCAAAGTAGAAACAGATGTCTGAAAAATATGAACGCCAGGCTTATTAAATATTTTATCATCAAATATTTCATACATTTCAAAAATGTCATCTGTGAAAACACAGAAATACCGCCTCAGGAGAACCAAAATATTTAATCACTTTCAAGAAATTCTTAAAAATAAGTCTTCACCTCAGAACTATTCCAGGCAGAGAACAAATTTCCAGGTGCTGCAAGCTATATTTATTATATTTTCATCAAAATCAGTAACCTAGTTGAAGGAGATACAGTAATCAGTAAGGTCATTATTAGGTAAGATAATGACTTCTGAATGAATTCTCTCATTAATCTCATTACAAAATGGTAATGGTACCTGACTAATCATGCCGGAGGGGAGAGCTGTGTTGAATCAGAGCAAAATTAAGGCTGTAATCACAGAGCTGCTCTCTCCATTTCTTCATGACAGCTTCACTTGGGGTTTGGGGACTGCTTTGAGGTTCTCTGACCTGCTGGACTGCTGATGGAGGGGTGCCTGGGATAGCGTGGGGCAGGCTGAAGAATCTTGCACAGCAGCAGTAGGGAGAACTGGTCCTCTCCTTGCTTCTGTCTTCTCCTTTCTGTGTGACCTTGGACAGCTCATGCCTGTCTCTGGGCTCCATTTCCGGTTTCCCAGACTTAGTCTCCTCCTCCACCCTTGCCTCTTAGACACATATGGTGGATCACATCACCCCAGAATGGCTGTCCATTTCACCCCAGGAAGAAACCAGATCCTCACATGGACCACACAGCCCACTTGATCTGTCCCCATTGCCTTCCTGACCTTACCCACCAGCCTCCTCTGTGACTCTTGCTTCACTTCAGCCACACTGACCTTGATGTTTCCTCTGCCTCTCGCCTCTTATATCTGCATCATTCACCTCCTCACTCCTTTTCAAGTCCTTGCTCCAATGTCCAGTGTCACCTTCTCAATAATGCCCACCTGACCGCCATATTGAACACTGCAATCCATCCATCAGTATGCCAATTTCCAACTGCATTTTCTTTCTCCACATCCTTATTGCCTTCTAACACACTGTATACTTTACTAAGTTTCTTCTCTGTCTCCCCATCCCACCCCCCGCCCCACTGGAATGTAAACCCCACAAGGCTAGGATCGTTGTACACTCACACACATGCCTGGCACACAACAGATGAGCAATAACTCTTTGATGAATGTGGAATGTATCACATGCTTGTGCGTTCCCAACTTTGCTGGACACTGATGGAGGAACCCAGTGTGTGAGATGGTTGGCCAGGGATGACGCAGCATACCGTCTGCAGGGAGGCCCAGTCTGGTGGTGGGCTGGCTTTGCTTTTCCATCTTGTTAGAAATTGGAGCCACATCAAGCCCCTTTATGTCCACGAGGACCGGCCTGAGAACACACATGGTGAGTGCCAACGTTGAGTCAGAGAAACCTCAACAGACAGGAGAGTTGAGTCAAACTGAGTCAGACGGAATTAACAGAGACAAAAGGGAGGCCCTGTCCCGAGTCCGAACCCCAAGACAGAGATTCAGGGTCAGGATGCTGGGGCTCCACAGTAGTAGAAAAGACCTCAGGGGCTTCAGCAGACAGTTTGAACAGACTCCTCATGACCAAAGTAGGACAGGAGGCAATCTCTCACAACCCTCCCCAGTCACAGTGCACGGAAACAAGTCAGGGCAGTGGTCTCCTTGTTCATACCGTGCCGATGAGAGAATCTGGAACATGGCGGGTCCTCATAAATGCTCAATGGGTGTGTGAAGAGCTTCTGGATTGAGGCTTGAATATGTTTGTTTCTGCGTGTCCCATTTTACAGGAGGGCGGAAACAAACCGCCCAGTGCTAACAAGGAGTCTGGAAACCATGTCACCTAAAGGAAAAGGGAAAATCCAAGGGTGTTGATTTGGATCAACTGGCCAACAGAAGGCAGGATGAAGGTGAGCCTAGTCTTCCATAAGTGTGGGAGCTGCATGTAAAAGCTGGGTCATTTCTGTTGTGTGGCTTTAGAGCAGGGACTGCAGGTACCTGGCCCCAGTGCCATCACACCACTGTCAGGTCTGTGGCAAACATCACTAATTGGTCATGAGTATTTTCCTACAGAGCCAGACCAAACCTCGGAATCCTTTTCAACACAGTGCCTCAAATTCTCTCCCCCAACTGAATGGAGCTGACATATGAGAGAAACCATATTTGTGAAACTTTATGCAGAACACAAGGAGAGACCAATGAGGGAAAGTCCATTAATGTTAAGGAAGAATGTTTTGTGGATTTTTTTTTGTTTTTCTTTCCTCCCTCCCTCCCTTCTTCCTCTCTTCCTTCCTTCCTTCCTTCCTTTCTGAAAGAGAGAAAGAGAGAGAGAGAGAGTGAGAGCACATGCAAGTAGGGGAGGAACAGAGGGAGAGGGAGAGAGAGAATCTTAAGCAGGCTTCATGCTCAGCACGGAGCCTGATGCAGGGCTCAATCTCGTGACTGTGAGATCATGACCTGAACTGAAATCAAGAGTTGGATGCTTAACCAACTGAGCCACCCAGGCACTCCAAGAACATTTTGCTATAAGCAAAGATGAAGTAAGTCTCTGTGGAGGGCAGTCGTTTCTCATCACTGCTCAAGAAAAGTCTGCTTCTCTCCCTTCTTTCCCATGGTGTTGTCTAGTGGCAAGGAAAGCATCCCAGTCCTCATTGGTATGTGATGAATGCATTTCCAGTGTGGAGAGTTCAGACCCCGAGTTACATCCAACAGGGCACCTTAACAGCTAAGGACTGAAAAAAATGATAATTATGTGAGTCACTACAGAGGCGTTAGCTAACATTACAATGGCCATCATATTGTGATATAAATGTATTGAATCAATATGCATATATTGTAAATGTACACAATGTTATATGTCAATTAAATCTCAAAAAGAAAAGAGCTCAGGACAGTGACTTCAAGAAAGGAAGGACAAGGCACTTCAGTACAGAGGACAGTATCCTGGAAATGCTGCATGGTGGTCCCCAGGAAGTTCTGCCATTTTCTCCCATTAACCAGGTCCCCACTTCAGTGGCTCTAACTGGTACTAAATTCCCTGCATTTTATCCCAATACTATTTAATCTCCAGATTCTGTAGTTCATCCTGTAGCCCCTGCTTAGGGTGACTTTGCCCCTCACCATGGGCACTGGTGGTGAGCTTACACCCTGGTATCCTCAGCTGTGTTCTCTTCAAGGACATAGGAACTTTTGGATCCCCTATGGGATCTGGGCTCTCTCTCTCTTTCTCTCTCTCTCTCTCTCTCTCTCTCTCTTCCTAATTATAGGACACCAGAATTCCTAGAAGCTGTCCATCCTGGTGGAAGGGTGCCCTATAAAGCTGTTGCCCCCCAAAGTAACAAAGGTAAAACAGGCCTAAGCGTACTTTGTTTCAGCCCTCAACTTATATAATACATGGGACCTTTCTACCACCCATTCATTCCAACCCCGATCCTGGGGATTTCTCTTGAAGGGGGAGCCAGGACACTTGGGTCTCTTGTCCATATGATTCCTTCTCTCTCCAGTTCTTTCCTCCCCTTCCCCTCTCTTTCTGATGGGAACTCACCTATCATCTTCTATAATATGACTATAGAGAACTTCAATAATATGACCCCTCTGGACTCTGTCCTTGATAATAAAGAAACACTTAGAATTCAAAGACGTCAATCTTTCTCAACAAAGCCTATCTTTCAAGGCTACTATCTTGCCTCAAAACTCTAGTTTGATTTGAAGCTGGGCAATGATATCCTTGGTCTAGACTCTAGGTGGTACCTAGGCTTCTGTCCTAAAGCCACAAGGCTATTGATTTAATAGATGGATAGTTACAGAATACCATGACTCACAGAGAAGGAAAACCAAGGGCTTCTCCATCCTAAAAAGTTATTTTTCTATGGGTTAACCAGAATGCACAAAAAGATTTGTGTTTAAGGGTGTCAGAGCATTATGTATACAGTTGGCCTTTGAACAGCATGGGTTTGAACCACTTACATGTGGATTTTGTGGGTCCACTTACATGCAGATTTTGACGGATAAACACAGTACAGTAGTGTGAAGGTATTTTCTCTCCCTTACAGTTTTACTAATAACATTTCCTTTTCTCTGGCTTACTTTATTATAAGAATACAGTTAATATTAGAACATACAAAATACATGTTAATTGACTACTGATATCAGTAAGTATTCTGATCAACAGTAGGCTATCAGTAGTTACATCTTGAGGGAATAAAAATTTATACGTGGATTTTCAACTGTATAGTCAGTAGGTGCCTCTAATCTCTGCGTTATTTTAAAGATATCTAGTTTATTTTTTAAGAATTTGGAAACAAGTCAAATGGCCAACCAAAGGGGTCTCATAAAATTGTGATTTTAAGTGATATCATAGATTGTTTATTTACATGAGTAAAATTTTATAATATATTATTAGGTGAAGAAAGCACATCACAAAATAGCATTTTCAATAGCATTATATTTTGTTAAAAGAATATACCTATCTGTCCCTGAATGGTAGAATGATACGTGACATTTATTTTCTTCTTTGTACATTTTCCTATTTTCCAAATCACCAGTGAACATGTGTTAGTTTTGGGGTCAGAAATAAACGAACAATAAACGCTTTGTTTCTTTGCTTGCTTGTTTGAGGAGAAAATGCAGGTAATCCCTTGATGATGATGATGAGGGTGGATTCAAGAACCAGATGGAGGACCCTAGGACCACTTTAGCTTTTCCAAGTCAGAAAGACTCTGGTTCTGGTATCTCCCCAACCTTGGCCTCTGGCCCAGTGGTGTGGTGAGAAGGTGGAAGGGTCTTTCCTAGGCTTGGTGGCTCCCCTAAGCCCTGGGACAATGTCCAGAGCCCCAACCAGCACAGAAAATACCCACTCCCCATGAAGCCTTCCCATCCTAGAAACACTCCATTTATTTAAGAGCCATGGTGCCAAGAGAGCTTTCTGCCTGCACTTAAACCTTGAGTACACTGGAGTTTCAATCTTTTATGAAATAGCTTTTCATTTTCCCCTCTCTATGAAGGGCTGTTACAAGCCACTGAGTGGTTCTTCGTACATCAATTTTTAATCTTGTTAAGGTGTTTTTTTCTTCACTTGACCAGTGCTCAGTTCATAAATAAAACATCAAAAACTTGTTCCAATTCCTTCTTAGGTTTTGTTTGTGTTTGTTTTAGTATGGTCTCCCACTGAGGAGGAAGAGAGCAGTGGACTCATCACTATCTGCCGATGTATTTTGCCTGTGTACAAACCTTCAATGACTTCCAATGGCCAACCAAAGAAAGCCCATGACTCTCAACATGGCATCTAAGATCTGCCATGGCTTGGCCCATGGAAATATCCTTTCCAGCTCAGCTCCTCTCTTCCAACACACCTCCCAAAGCCAAAACCAACCTCTGTTCCAGATCATACTCCATTTCCAGTCTTCTTGTCTCTGTTCACTCCATGCCCTCTATTGGGAATTCTTGGAAGAGACTTGGAGTGATTTTATTTAAACATTTTCTACAGGATTCTCTTGAGTTGCATTTCAGTTTCTGCCTTACAAATTTTGCCTGGTTCCTTTGTAGATAAGATTGTGGCCTAACAGATTTCAGACTTGAAGTCAGAATGATCTGGTCATGAGTTACAGGTCTTGACATTAGTCAAGAATAGGCAGTTCCATTTATTTATTTGTGAAATAGAGAGAGAAATGCCTACCTAATAGGAAGTTATGAGGATTAAGTGCAAATGTAAATATAAGAGTGCTGAGCAGTGGGTATGTCATATATAGGACTTCAATAACCAAGAAATCCAAGTTTTAGGCAATATTTATGTATCTACCTGCACAAGTGTGTTTGGAATACCTGCATTTTCATGACTTAGATCCAATAGTTGTTAACATCTGTCTATATATGCTTTATCTATCAACCTAGCTCTATCTAGCCAACGATCCATCCATTATCTACATTATCTATTTATCCATAGATAAATGGATAGATAGATTTGTATAAACTCTGTCTTTTTTTCTTTTTGGCTGTAGCACTTGAAGGAAGTAGGAGACATAATGATTCTTTATCCCTCCTATACCTAAAAATAAGGAATCTATAACAAAATGCTGTTTTGCACCCAAGAACATTAACACTAATTTTATGTTGTAATCTAATATCCAGTCCTCACTGAAATTCCTCAATTGTCCCCAAAATATCTTTTATAGTTTCCCCCTCAACCAAGAGCCAATCAAAATTCATATATTGCATTTGATTGTTATAGCGCTTCTGTCTCTTTTCATCTAAAACATCTCTCACACACAGGTCTTCATTGACTTTTGGAAATACTTGGTCTCTGTCTTATAGAATGTGCTACATTTTGAAGTTTCCTTTACTTTTTTTTAATCATTACTATTTAGGGGGTGTGGTAAGAGAGGAAGAGAGGCAGAGAGAGAGAGAGAGAGAGAGAGAGAGAAAATCTTAAGCAGATTTCAGCCTCAGCACTGAGTCCAATGTGGAGCTCAGTCTCAAGACTCTGGGATCATGACCTGAGCTGAAATCAAGAGCTAGTGGTTCAAGCAAATGAGCCACCCAGGCAACCCTGAAGTTATTGTTATAACCTAACTTTTTCCTTTACCCCTTTTATCTTCTATGAACTAGTTGGCATAGACTATAGATCTTCCTAAAGTCATCAAGTAGGGCTTAATTTTTTATTTTTTCATCACCAAGTTTCAAAATAAGGAATAAGAGTAATTGTCTCTTAGTGTTGGCATCTGAGTCTCTCTCCCTCTCTCCATAATCACTAAGGATTCATGGATTTCTAAATTAATGCATTCTGTTATTATCCGTTACTTTTATGGTTTTGATGCTTGGATTGTTGTAATTTGGCAAGTGTGAACCCCTTCAAGCCAACTCCTATGCCTTTTCTTAAAAACTCCTCTATTTTCCCCTAATATATATTATGAAAATTTGAAGCATCTGGAAAATCTGAAAGATTCTTCCAGTGAACACTCATTGCACTGCACTTAGATTCTACCACTCACATTTTAACTATATGTGCTTGATCACATATCTATCCTTCCATTCATTTCTCGGTCCATCCATGAATTCATCTAGGTATGATGTGAGAGTCCAATTTTATGTTTTTACAAGTGACTGTCCAGTTGGCTTATATCATTTATCTTAAATGTCCCTATTTATCTGAGGATAAGATTCTTTAATAGCATCAACTCTTCATTTCTGGTGTTTTAATCCTGCTCCTTTGATGTATCTGTCAAATTATGTGTCAATACAATATTATTTTAATTTTAGAGGCTTTCTTACATGTTTTAATATCCCAGAGAACTAGTTCCCCTTGTCACTGCTCTAAGGTTTCATGTTTTTCTGGATGCTTTTAAAGTTGTCTTTAAATCAAGTTGTCTTTTTCCAGAAAAACAGAAAATTGCTAGTGTTTTTACAGCTATTAGACTAAGTTTATAGTACCTTCAGATATAGTAAGTTTGCCTTACTAAGAAGAACTTCTATTGGGATGATCATATTATTTTTATTATTAGAATTATTAATATTTAGAACTGTACTTATTTCCTAATATTGAACCATCCTTGCATTACTGTAATAAAATGTGGTCATATGTATTGTTTTCAGTGTGCGATTGGATCTGTTGATAAAGTTCTATTTAGGATTTTTGTATAGTCTTTGATAAAAAAGATTTCTTTTTTGCACAATGTTCATCAGGTTTATGTATCAATATTGTTTTCACTTTATGCAAAAAGTTCAGAAATTTGCATTCTTTTTTCTATTATTTGGAACAGTTTAAACAGCACCGGGATTATCTGATTTTGAAAGCAATGGTTGATGACATCCGGGTCTGGAAATTTTATGGAATTAGCTCTTTCATAACTTTCTCCCTATTGTGAAAACTGACCTACTTAAGTGATCTTGGTTTGTGTCAACTTTGGTAAATGGCATTTTTCCTAGAAAATCGCCCTTTTTTTCTAGGCTTTAAAATGTCTTTCATGCAATTCTGCAAAGAGAGCTTAAGAATTTCTTCTGTTTCAATAGTTATTTTTCCCCCTGACATTCCTTATTTTGGGTATTTGTTCTTTCTGCATAATTTCTCAAAGGTTTAGTTGTATATCTGTAGAGTCTGTGGGCTTTAATTTTTATGGAACTTACTGAGGTCTCCCCTGTGACCTGATATATTGTTAAGCTTTTTGAATATTTCATGTGAACTTTGGAAGAACGTATATTCTCTATTGTCATTTGGCTTATACATTTTGATAGGCATACATGAAATTACTTTATTGGTTATGTTGCTTAGGGATTCTATCCATCTCTATCTTTTGTCTACTTCATCTTTCTTGGAGTAAGAGTGGTGTGCTAGAATCTCCCTTCAGTAGCAGTTTCTGTACATTTTACTTTGCATCTCCTATAGTGCCTGCTTTATGGAGATCGCTGTGGGTTATTTGATGCAGTGATATTCACAACCATTATGTCTTCATTTTGAATTGCAGCCTGTAACATTATCCAGTGTTCCGCCTTGTTTCACTTAACTTCTTTGGCCCAAATTTTATTTAACTTGTTTTAGAACATAGTACCGCTTTTTTTTGTTTGTTTGTTTGGCACTCTCTGGCCCAATCCTTTATGTTTACCCTTCCTGGATGTCTTACTTTCAAGTCTGTTTCTTTGTAAGCTAGACTGCACATCTCTTTCTTCTAGTAGGTAAGTGTTATAGACAGAATGCTTTTGTCCCCTCAAAATTCACCTGTTGAAACTTGATCCCCCAATGTGATGGTATTAAGAGGTGGGGGAACTTAGGAGGGATTAGGTCATGAGGGTGGAGCTTGTGTGAGTTGGATCAGTGCCTTTATAAAGGTGATCCCAGAGAGTGCCCTCACCTTTTCTGCCATGTGAGGATACAATGAGAAGATGGCCATCTATGAACCAGGAAGCGTTTATCAGACACTGAAATTGCTGGCACCTTTATTTTGGTCTTCTCAGAACTGTGAGAAATAAATTTCTTCTACTTAGAAGCCACCCAGTCTCTGGTATTCAGGTTATAGCAACCTGAACAGACAAAGACAGAAATACATGTGGTCATTAATTTTACTTGTCAACTTGACTGGAGCTAAAGGATACCCAGAGAGCTGGTAAAACATTATTTCGAGATGTGTCTGTGAGGCTGTTTCCAGAAGAGATTAGTATTTGAATCAGTTGACTGAGTAAAGGAGATGCCCTCACCAGTCCGGGTGGGCACCATCCAATCAATTAAGGGCCTGAATAGAACAAGAAGGTGAATGGAGGGTAAGTTCTCTCTTTGCTTGAACTGAGACATCCATCTTCTCCTGCTCTCAGACATCAAAACCCCAGTTCTTGGGCCTTTGAACTTGGGATGGACTGATCACATTGGCTCCTGTGGTTCTCAGGACTTGGGGTTTGGACTGGAACTACACCATCTACTTTCCTGGGCCCACAGCCTGCAGATGGTAGATCGTCATGGGACTTCTTAGCCTCCATGACCACCTGAGCCAATCCCTTGTAATAAACCTCTCTCTCTATATCTACAGATTTCCTGTTATGTCTGTTTCTCTAGAGAACACTGATTAATACAATGAATTAAGCCTATCAACATTTACTTATAGGATTTTAGTTTAGATTCAGTACTGTCATATTTTATGTTATATTTATTGTGTATCATTTGCTACGGACTCTATTTTCTTAAACTTCTCTGTTTTTGTTCTGTGTTTGCATTCTTTTGTTGTTTAAAAACGATTGAGTTTTTGTTTTAATGGTTATGTCCATACTATGCCTTTATTTAGTGCCCTTAGTCACCCTCTCTTTACTTGTGCTTCTGCTGTTTGGTTTGTTAACTTTAATTTTTTTAATTTTTTAATGTTTATTTTTGAGAGAGAGAGAGACAGAGAGAGACAAAGCATGAGTGGGGGAGGAGCAGAGTGAGAGGGAGACACAGGATCCAAGGCACGCTCCAGGCTCTGAGCTGTCAGCACAGAACCCAATGTGAGGCTCGAACCCATGGACTGTAAGATCATGACCTGAGCCTCATGACCTGAGTTGAAGTTGACGCTTAACTGACTGAGTCATCCAGGCATCCCTGGTTTGTTTGTTCTCAACTGTTAGCTATGTAGCAATAATGAACTCTCTCCACTTTGTTTTTCCTTTCCTTTCTCTTTTGTAATTACAAAATTTTGATGTTCTCAAAATAGATGATGTGTACATACTTTCACATTTGTGAAAATCTAAGTTTTAGTCATAGATCTGTCATTGAATAATCCAATGATCAAAATCAGTCTTTTGCCCAATGTTTCTCCAACCATTTCCCAGTTAGATAAAGTTCTTCCTCTGGTTGATTCCTCAGGAAGGACTCATGAATACAATATTGTGTGAATCTTTGCATATGTAGAACTATTTCCCTTGGTCTTAATAGTGAAGAACAGATGACTGGATGTAAAATTCCTTCCATCCATGGTTTTATATACTTGGGTTTCTAATTTTTAATTTAATTTTTTAGTGTTTATTTTTGAGAGAGACAGAGAGACAGAGACAGAGCATGTGCAAGGGAGGGGCAGAGAGAAAAGGGGACACAGAATTTGAAGCAGGCTCCAGGCTCTGAGCTGTCAGCACAGAGCCCGATGTGGGGCTGGAACTCACCAACTGTGAGATCACGACCTGAGCTGAAGTCAGAAGCTTAACCAACTGAGCCACCCAGGCGCCCCATATACTTGAGTTTCTTGAATACAATACTCTATTGATGACTAATTTTGTATGTTCCTATTGAGGTATATTGTGCCTAGATTATTATTTTTCCCTTGGTATCTATATCTGAAGGTTCAGAAGATACTTTTTTGTTTCTGAACATCTAATATTTTCATTGAGATGGAACATGATGTTCACTCTTCTGGGTCAATCACCCCAGGCAAATAGGGAGGCTTTAAAAAAATATTTTTCTTCTTCTTAAATTTATTTTTATATATATATTTTTTAAAATATTTTTATTTATATCTAGGAGAGAAAGAGAGAGAGACAGCTGAGCAGGGGAGGGTCAGAGAGAGAGGGAGACACAGACTGAAACAGGCTCCAGGCTCTGAGCTGGCAGTCAGCACAGAGCCCGACGCGGGGCTCGAACCCGTGAACCGCGAGATCATGACCCGAGAGAAAGTCGGACGCTTAACCGACTAAGCCACCCAGGCGCCCCAAATTTATTTTTATATTTTGAGAGAGAGAGAGAGGGTTGGGAGAACCATGTGAGAGCAAGTGAGGATGGGGCAGAGGAGAGGGAGGGAAAGAACCTTAAGTAGATTCCACGCCCAGCACAGAGCCTGATGCGGGGCTCAATGTCATGACTGTGAGATCATGACCTGAGCTGAAGTCAAGGAAGTCAAGAGTTGTTCACTTAACCAACTGAGCCACCCGGACAACCCCAAGGGAGGCTTTTTGATATGTAAATTTATGTCTTATTTTATTTCAGGAAGTGTTCTTGAATTATAGTTTTAATGGAGAGTTCTGGTCGATTGTTTCCTTTTTCTAGTTCAAAAACCCTGACTATATTCATATTGGTCTTTGCCTATGTTCTATGTCTCTCACTTGCTCTCTAATCCTTAAAACCCTTTCTTTTGGTTTTATTTTCTTGACTCTTCATTTCCATCCACTTGGTTGTATCTGTTTTCCCTAGGGCACCTCATCATTTAATCTTTATTCCTCATATGATTTTATCTTTTCTTTCCATTTATTTCCTGAGTTTAGCCAGCTTCCATTTTATGTCTTCCTGTTATTTATACCATTCCTTTTCCAAGTTTTGAACTTGTTAAAAAATATGTTGAGCTTTAATAGCTAAAATTTCTGGTTTAATTATATCTAGCTCATGCTGGAGCTTTGAGTTACAGCTTTTCTCTGTGTCACATATTTACTGTGTGTGTGTTTTTATTGGCTAAAAAGTTCTGATTCTCATTTTCTAATTTCTTTTTTTAGTTTTTATTTGAGAGAGAGAGAGAGAGAGAGAGTGTGTGTGTGTGTGTGTGTGTGTGTGCAAGTGTGTGCAAGTGTGCATGAGTGGGAGGTGCAGGGCCAGAGAGAGAGAGAGAGAGAGAGAGAGAGAGAATCCTAAGCAGGCTCCACGCTCAAAGCAGACTTTGGCTCGGCAGAGCCTGACCGCATATATGGCTTGATCCCACAACCTTGAGATCATGACCTGAACCAAAATCAAGAGCCAGATACTCAACTGATTGAGCCACCTGGGTGCCCCTAATTTCTTTTTAAACTTAGTATGGATTCTGTGAATTTTAAAAATGTTTGTTATTGGGGTGCCTGGGTGGCTCAGTCAGTTGAGCATCGGCTTTGGCTCGGGTCATGATCTCACAGTTCGTGGGTTCAAGCCCCGCATCGGGTTCTGTTCTGACAGCCAGCTCACAGCCTGGAGCCTGCTTCAGATTTTGTGTCTCCCTCTCTCTCTGACCCTCCCCTGCTCATGCTGTCTCTATCTCTCTCTCAGAAATAAATAAAATATTTTTTTTAAAAATGTTTGTTATTATTTATTGAGGTTGGACCTTCCTACCAAGTGAGCATAAAGAGACAATGGAGGAGTTTGAGTGGCTTGTGATTCTGGGTTTGAGGTGTCCTTCCTTTGTGGCCCCAGATGAAGGCAGATTCTCTAATGAATCAGGTCTTTTCCTCTAACTCCATCTGATTCCTTGACAGTGTCTTGTTTGAGTGTCGGAGTTACTTTCTCTTTGTTTTCATGGCCTTGAAGCCGCGTATACTCTCTTTCCCAGGACCTTTCCCCTTCTGGGAAGCCCTACAGTCTCAAAGCTGCTACTTCTAGAACCACACTTCACGGGTCTCTCCATTGGACTTTCCGTAGCCCGTACTTAATCGGCCGGGGCTCAGACCCATTCTCGGTGGCACTTTCTCACTCAGGAGGAAGCGATACCTGTCTCCCTGGGAATGAGATCTGGCTGGCGTCACCCCGGCGCTCGCTCTAGGACCTTGCTGCCCTCATCTCTAGTCCACCATGACACTGGAATTCTGCTCTGCTGTGGACTCAGGATCAACTCTCCTGGGTGCAGCTGTTTATTTCCCCCCTTCCAAGTAAACTGAGGCTTCCAGTATTTTCTGACTCATAGTTATGGCATAGATGTGAGCCAAGAGTAAGTGTACCTGGTCTCCTTTTGTGCTCTGTAAGGTTTTTAGGAGATTATGTAGACAGATTTGAATTCAAGCAACTACTCTTACCCTTCGGAATCCAGAAGGCCAAATATAACCTTTAAAAATTATTGATGAATGATTGGTCAATAATTGCCAATTCAAATATTTGCATTCTTATAAAGGAAACACCAGATCGTTCATTTATTCATTCAGTTCGTTTTTATTGAGCAACTACTATGTGCTTGAAACTGTGAAAAATCGGATCTCTCACTTGCCACCTGTTAAGGCCCTGAGAGGTAGCTAGTGCAAGCATTACCACAGTCTTTTCACACATGAGGAGATTCCCCCTTACCCATTATTCTGTAGGCCAATCAATCTTTATTTCTTTTTAATTATTTTTAATTAAAAACATTTTTTAAGGTTTATTTATTTTTGAGAGACAGAGAAAGACAGAGCATGAGCAAGGGAGGGGCAGAGAGAGAGGGAGACACAGAATCCAAAGCAGGCTTCAGGCTCTGAGCTGTCAGCACAGAGCCCAATGTGGGGCTCGAACTCATGAACCGTGAGATTGTGACCTGAGCCAAAGTCAGCTATTTAACCGACTGAGACACCCAGGCACTCCATTTCTTTTTAAAATTATATATGCATCAGGACCATTGCAGCTGCTATCACCCTGGAACTCTCTGGAACATTCCATCATTTGGCTTTTTTGTATCCTTCAGACTTAAATATCACTTCTTCAGTATCTAAGTAGGTTTCCTTCACACTTGCCTCCCTTGCTCTGTTACTTCTACATTATTCAGTTCCCTTGTAGCTCTTACCACAATTTATACTTAGATATTTATTTTTTTGGTCATTTACAGATGTGTTGTCTGTCTCTCCACTAGACTGTAAATCCTGAGAGGGCAAGGATCATGAATGTGTTCAATTACCTCTCTCTACCTAGTACCTTTCAAGGTGCTGGGAACGTGGCAGGAGTGCAATAAATATTTGTTGAATGAATGACGCCCAGAAACAGTAGACAGTGAGCCCAGGGTCACACAGCAGGCTAATGGAGGAGCCAGAATTAGAATCCTGGTATCTCCAAGCTAAGTGCTCTGCTCATTAGCAACTCTGCCTCTGTGGAGGGGATGCTGCCTTCTCACTGGGGGTAAAAGACAGATTTCTCTATTTTTGCCTCAATTAACCTGCTAAAAAATCATCCTACTCATAGGATGGATATGGGGGAATTTTTTTTAATTTTTAAAAATTAAAAAAATTAATTAAACATCAGGCCCCAGTGTTATAAAGTCAGTCGTGAAAAGCAAATCCCTACCCTTAGCAGGCAGCCTAAAGTTGACCAGAAGGGTTGGGGGGACTGTGACTGCAGACCTTCAACCACTTCAAAGTCAATAGGCTTGTACTGAGCACCTGGCAAGGCGCCAGGCACCGGGGAGTAAAGATGGCACAGTAAAGATGGCCGCCAGGCACAGGGGAGTGTCCGCCTGCCCACTGGCTGCTCTAGAGTTTGAGTCCCTTACAGAGCAGCGTGTGAAGTGTTACACAATGGGAAAGACAGGAGCCGTGGAAGCCTGGAGGAGACGCCTAATCCATTCTCAGGGCTGAGGGAAGGGGGCTTCCAGGAGGAGGGGACTTGAAAGATGAGCAGTTAACCAGGTGAAAGACAGGAAGGTGAATGTAAAAGGCAAAGGACTCACGGCCTGATGCAGAGGGGACGGAGCACTTGAGATGATTCCCGGGGCTTCAAGATAGAACCCGGAGAGCTGGCAGGGCCGTGAAATGACAAGGGAGGGGGGGCCCAGGTCACAGAGAGACCTGAAGGTGGTGTCAGGACCCAGGTGTGACCTTGAGTGCCATGGTGGGGGGATGGCTTAGAAAAGGACCTCGCTGGTGAACTTGCCCAATCTCCACTCTGCACGAGGAGCCCTGCTCCTTGCATGCCTCTGGCGACGGGCAGCTCCTCTCCATGATGGCCTATGTTGCTCTGACCAGAAGGGAATTCTTCCATCTTGCAAGCTGAAAGCTACCTCCTGCAGTCTCCACTCAACACGAACCTTCCTTTTCTTCTCATCTCATTCTTCTCTGAGCCACTGTCCCCCAAGTCCCTTGACCATGACGAGCCTGTCAGACGCCCATGATGTTTACAAGTCCTAAACTGGTCTCTTTTGGGAGTCGCAGCCCACCACGTGAGCCGCTCACGCCCCCGGGACTGCAGTGGAGACAGCCACAGGTTGCTCTCCAGCAAGGACTCTGATAAAGAAGCGCGGGTGGCTGGGAATGCTGTGACTCTCATTGGAAGCTGCTGCTGAACTCCTGGGCAGAATGAAGCTGTCCTGATCTCCTGGGGTCTGCTCACCTATATCCCTCTCGCCACCTTGCTGACCTTGACCTTCAGTGTGTGCTCTGCATGCCTTTAATCACCTGTAGGTCATCCCAGTTCCCAGCTCTGGGTTGACGTGGGCGACCCAGTGTCTAGCTCCCTGTACCTTGGGCCAGACACTGCTCCTGAGGGCCCTCTCCGGGTCCCAGCCCCGGGGTCCTCGCCTCATTTTACAGGTCTGCTCAGCTGAGCCCTGCATGACACTGCGTGATTAAGCAAATCTCACCAAATGGGAGCATGTGCTGCCAAGCATATTTCACAAGGGAAAAGGGAATTTTCATCTATCAAAAGCGCATTTATTTCAAGGGGGCCTATCACTCACTGAAATTCACAAGAGAAAGAGAGTCCCAAGAAAATCAAGGGCATTTGCATTACAATCCACCTCGATGCCCAAAAATATCCCGCTGAATATGCAGAATTTCAAAGAAAAAACTGTGTTTTGCTTATTTTCAGGAAAGAAATGAATGTTCAAGAGAAGGGGGGTAGCTGAGGTTTAACATCTCAGACATTCAAAGGAAGGCATTTGGTACGTTTTGACCAAAGAATCACCTCTGACGTTACAAATTTGGGAACAGGTGCTGGCAGGGGTGGCCAAGGGTCCCCACACAGTACAGGGAGGAAGGCAGGGCACTGAGGAAAGGTCCTTGGGATGGACCAAGCGGGTTCGAAGGTGCGCGATCTTTTTTTTTCTTTTTAAATTTTTTTATGTTGTATTTATTTCTGAGAGAGAGAGAGAGAGCATGAGCCGGGGAGGGTCAGAAAGAGAGGGAGATACAGAATCTGAAGCAGGCTCCAGGCTCTGAGCTGACTGTCAGCACAGAGTCCGATGCAGGGCTCGAACCCACGAACCGTGAGATCATGACCTGAGCCGAAGTCGGACACTTAACTGACTGAGCCACCCAGGCACCTTGACCTCTCAGTGCCTCTGTTTCCTTGTCTTTGAATGGAGGCGATGGTAACGGATCATCCTAAGAATTCCATGTGTGTGTGCCCTGCAAACTCGTCCCCCAAATCTCCCTCATGGCTGAGGAAAGCGACCAAGAACTTGACCCACACTGCTGTCTCTCCACCCTCCCCCACAGGAGCGGGGGTGCAGTGCCCGCAGCGGCCATGGCAACGTGGACTTGCCTCTCCAGTTTTGTGCTTGAGGTTAAAGATTAACGTCCTTTGCATCCCGCTTCCTAATATGTTGTGTTTATAACATGGACGTGCTTCAATGATTCCCAACTAGAGGGAAAACCAAAAATCAACCACGAAAGGCTTCCTACCTGGCTCGTAGGTCAATGGGGGAGTCACTTTCTATAACTACGGTAACTGATGTTCACTGGACACTTCCTCTCTGCCAGTTACCATGCTGAGAGCTTGCCAAAGATTCTCCTGCTCAGAGAGATTAAGAAACCTGCTCAAAGTCATATGGGTAGAAAGTGGCAAAGCAGAGCTCATACTCAAGCCTGCATGACTCTGAACCTCAGTCAGGAGGACAGTGCACTGGATATCGTGAGTCCGGCACCACCTGGGAAAAGGCCTCCCTGAAGTGTCATGACATCTTGTTGGGCCGCTTTTCTGCTCCGTCACAGTATTTTAAGAAATCAGACTTCGGTGAATATATGGATCCAAGGGTTCTCCTTTTTTTTTTTTTTTAATTTTTTATTTATTTCTGAGAGAGAGAGAGAGAGAGAGAGCATGAGCAGGGGAGAGTCAGAGAGAGAGGGAGACACAGAATCCGAAACAGGCTCCAGGCTCTGAGCTGTCAGCACAGAGCCCAACGTGGGGCTCGAACCCACGAACCGTGAGATCATGACCTGAGCCAAAGTCGGACACCCAACCGACTGAGCCACCCAGATGTCCCCAAGGGCTCTCCTTTCAACTTTACTTTTATAAGCCCATTCAGCGATCTGCAAGGGAAGAGCCTCAGAAGGTGGTAGAAGGGTGCACAGCACAGCCAGTGCTCTCAGGATGACCTTAGAAGATTCTCGATGACAGCCTCGTCCTGTTGAGGGGTCCCTTCACTCGCCTTCTTGGTCATTTTCTTCTCCTATCTCAAGGCAAGGCTCAGCAGAGGACGTTTCCAGTGAAGAAATCTGGCTGGTGCTGAGGGTCTCTTATGTTTCGCTAATGCTATAATTCTCACTGTATGATATTCTTCTCCGCCATCAACTTTTCCACCAAGTTCTCAGACTTGTCTTGGGCAGTACATAATTCCATTTGCACTGCAGTTGTCTGAGAGTGACCAGACTGGAAAAAAATTTCTGCTAGATGTCTTCAGAAATTAAATATCTGTGAATCACATTTCCAAAGGTTTTATACCCTCTCCTTTTATTCTTAAGTCTGTCCATAAAGAAAACTATTTCAAGACTGTGTAGGGGGCAGTTTTCATTCATTTTGCCTTCCAGCATCTGAAGCCCTTCTGTTCTGTATCTGGGGTCTGGATCAGGGTGAATGTATAGGAGTGCAGATTGGCAGTAGTTTTATTTCCACCCATTACAGCCCCCCACCCCCACCCCCCCAGCAGATCCCTTACTGGCATCTCAGAAGACACCGCTGGCTGTCGGGACTCCTGTGGCTGTGGGAAGCCAGTCAGGTCCAAGTCCATGTCTGCATCAGCGCTTTTCCCCACCTGCCAGCAGCCAGACCTCCTCTCCTTCTTGGTCCTGATGCCTCTGGTGCTGTAGCTGAGAGAACAGGAGAGGGGAGAACCCTCTCTTTACTTGGTCATCTTGGCTGTGGTCCTGTTTCCATTGGCCGTTCTAGCTTCTCCAGCCAGCCCTGATGAAGATCAGTGTCTTTCTGGGCCGCAGCCACACATGACGCGTGTCTTTCCGTGGGTGCACCCAGGATACTTCAGATCCAGCTCCGGCGTGATCCCTCTGGCTTCCTTGGCTCCCCCTGCTCCACGACCACCTGCCTCTGCCAGGCTCCCTTACCTGGTGGGCAGATCTCTCGAGTGGGCCCCTGGTAAGATGGCGAGACCCTGGCCACCACGCACCAGATCTACTGGACGTTTTGCTCTTTCTCTTCACCCAACCTTCTCTTCTCTTCTTCCTGCTCAAATAGGACCAAAGGGCAGATGAACAAGTCTTCTGCTGAGCAAATACCAACTCGGGGCATGAGGTGCCTCTCCATTTGCATGCACCCTCAATCTCTATGAGCGAGATTGAGCCCCTCTGCATCAGTTGCCTTGGGGACGGAAGAGTAGCGCCCTGTTCTTCCCCAAAGAGTGGACAGAGATGGGGGAAACACACCGTCCCTCCTATATAGATTTTGCTAATTTCCTCTCCTTCCAGCCTCCATGTCTGCTTAGATGTGGGTGGGGGGAGGGCCTGTGCAGCTTGCCTCTCAAATAGACCCTGACTGGGGTGCCCTGCCCCAATTATTCCCGGATCTTTAAAATTCGGAGTGCTTAGTGCTAACTCTTCATCCTCAGGTTGGGGCCCTGATTGCATTTCACATCCTGTTATACATAGTTGGAGGGTTTCTATCTTTATGAGACAGAGTCTACCTCTTGCTAAAAAAAAAAAAAAAAAGAGTGGCAAAAACTCACTTTCCCAGCCTCCCTTGCAGCTAGAGTACAGGTACGTTACCCCACTTCTGGTGTTCACATACATAACCCCGGACGTTGAGTTAGAAAGCAGCAATAGAAAGAATTAGGGACTTGGCAGAAATTCAATATGGCAGCAGTGGCAGCAGCCGCCATAGCTATATTCAACTTCTAGGGACACAGTGACAACCGTGCAAGGGTTCCATGTGACAAGGCTCAGCACTGCAAGCCTCAGAGTCTGAGCTGCAGAGTGCCTTCGTGGACCCCTTCTGACCTGGGGCGCTGCTCTGGGCTGCACACGCTCTGAGACTTGAGAGTCTATGGGGTGTACCCAGTATTCTCTGAGCACATCTCTTAAATCTAGCGCCCTCCCCCATCACCGCTTAAACAAATGTGTATCAGTGTCGTTAAGAGGGCTTTCAGAGTGACTTCCTGTTTCATTACATATTTGTCAAAAAAAGATGATGAATCAAACGATGCTATTTTTGGTAAATTTGCTTAAAAAAAAAAAAAAAGAAATGCCTTACCACCAACACACTGAAAAACTTGGGTGGAAAACACTTAGAGGCAAAATATCATTAGTGGCTGGTGCACACTTACAGCTGCCCTTATATTTTGTGGTGGCTTTGATTCGAGCTCTCCCACATAAGCTTTGACCACTGTACAATTGATCCTGCCTTCACCAATATCTTTGGTTTTCTTTTCTAGTTGACATTGTCCTTGATTACAAAATAATTTTAAGTAATATTGAAAAAATTTCACCAGTTTTTTTTTTTTTTTTACCATCCAGAAATTTTATTGAGAGCCATTAAAAATAAAGCAACCAAAGATGAATCAAGTGGCCAAGGGACACCTGGGTGGCTCAGGTGGTTAAGCGTCTGGCTTCAGTTTCAGATCACAATCTCACAGCCTGTGAGTTTGAGCCCCATGTCAGGCTCTGTGCTGGCAGCTCAGAGCCTGGAGCCTGCTTCGGATTCTGGGTCTCCCTCTCTCTGCCCCTCCCCAGCTCATACTCTTTCTTTCTCTCCCAAAAATAAATAATAAACATTTTAAAAAGTTAAAGAAAAATAAAATGGTTTTATTTTTAACATTATTAACATCTAAGAGTAAACTCAAATGTAAGGTAAATAAATATTGATAATTCCTAAAGGTTTTACTGAACACCTATGCTGGGCCAGATGCCAGGCTAAATATTCATTATTTCTTCTAATACAGCAGCCCTGTGAGACCAGAATTATCATCCCCATTTTATAGATAAGGAAACCGAGGCTGGCCAGGTTAATAGTCTCAGTCATTCAGCCAGTTGTTCAAGTATGTTAGTTATACTGAGGATGGCCAGTAACAGCACCTTCTCCAGGTACTCTTTGACCTAAAAAGATTGGACTTTATCTACAGCGAAGGGCGTAGCGTCTCCTTTCCATGCTTCCCAAAGAGTGTCTGTCATGGTTCCTCTGCAGAGAATAAAATCCCTTCTAGCTAGTTGCAAACACAAAGAGCTTTGCTACACGGTCCAAGGGGAATCGAAGCCTAGCACAGGCGTAGAGAAACGACCACCAGAGCCACATGGCAGAACCGGGCCACCGAAGAAGCTGCCGCTCCTGTCCCTACAGGAAGCACATTTGATTCAGAAACACATTTGATTCAGGAAGCCACCTTTGCTAAGTTGTGAAGCTGCCCTAGACCCATCTCACCTCCGCTCAAATCTGCACTGGCAAACGGATGCCCGGCACCTGCTCTTTCTACATTGGTTCCTAAGTCAAGTCTATACAGTCCAATAAAGACAAGATCAATATTAACTCGTATTCAGCCTCATATAGATATAGATGGTTACCTACTGAAAAATTTATAGATGTGTGTATTTATGTGGGTTAGTAAACACCCATATATTTCCTTGATCTGTCAACCGAGAAGACCTAGAGGCAGTGACATGTAGTACCGATGAGCACACCTCACACCCAGACCTCCTGCGCTTACCTCTCAGGCCAGGGAGTCATGGGCATAGAGACATGGGCATAGAGACATGAGGGGTCTGCTGAGGTAGTGACAGGGAACTATCTGGGAACCAAGCCCTTTAGACTAGGTGAGGGCAGAAGAACTTGAAAAGAGCGTAAGAAGAGGTGGCCAGAGAAGGGGCCAAGAGGGAACAGAGTCACAGCCCTAGGGAATGAAGAATGAGCCACGTTTAAGGAAAGAGGAACGGAGTGCCAAAGTCCTTGGAATTTCAGGTTCTAGGAATTCCTACTAGACTCTGTAGACATTAGGGAACCACAGCAAGGTGTTGAGTAGAGGAGTGTAATTAAGAGAAGACAAACATTTTCTTTCTTTTTTGTTCTTTTTTTTTTTTTAACAGAAGACTGCATGCATGGCTCCTCTCTGGGAATACCGAGACTCAGCCCGATTTCTCTGAAGTGTAGTGTTTCCAGAATTAGGACCCAGCACCTCTGTTTCAGTCCTTGTTAAGACTGAGCAGGGGAAGAATTCGTTTCTTGTGATTACACGGAACCAAGCTGTTTCCTGATGCACCTACACTTGAGACTTGGGGGAGATGAGATGTGGAAGATAGGGGGACTCGCAATTCTGATGAGGATTTAATTAAGAACTCCATTTTCCCAGGCTTCCAATACTGACTGCCTGATGTTTCTTTAATAGGAACTGTTGATATGTTCTAATTACGGTGGGTTATTTATGGGATCAGGCCTCATCTCTCTGCTCAATTATGTTTTGTTTGGGAGATTTGCGTACTTTTATGACTCTGGTTCTTAATTGAGTCTATTGTCTTCCCCAAAGATGCACTTAGTCTGGGGACCTATTCGTTTGTGGCTTTTCTGGTACCAGAGATCCTGACGCGTCTCGCCTTTCTCTCCCTTCCATTGATAAGCTCCGAAGCCATTGGGAAGGAGACTCCCTCCTCCCCTATTAGCACGAACCGTGGTTGTGCTCCGGACCCATGGCTTGGCTTTGCAAATTCACCTTATAGCCTTCTTTTATATTTTGGAGACAGGATTCTTTAAAACTGTGCTTGGGTATTAGATATCTTTGAAATTCTGAGAAAACTGAAAATTTCAGGGGCTTGGCGTCAAGAGGCACATTTGATATTCTGCACTGGAACATATTTATAGATCTCTTTATGGAGGAAAGGCTTCTGATTTACTATCCTGGAGATGTTCTCAGCTGTGGGTAAATCACAATTAGGTCTTGGAAAACTGCAACATTGTTGTGTTATTTTGTAGATGAGATTCCTTCCAGCATTACAGGATGACTCTGTTTCCTTAACAATAGACATGGACCAACATTATTTTGAATGGCCACGTAGATATTCCGCATTATGGATATATGATAATTTGTGTAACCGATTATTTTATATTGGTGGGTATCCAGGTAGTTTTCAACCTGTGATGAATAACTTTAGACATGCATCATTGTGCAGATCCATAGTTACGTCTAAAAGATCAATTTCCAGAAGGCAAACTGCAGAGTCCAAGGGCAAGTATGATGTTGAGACTTTTAAAGACTAGCAGTTCCAACGGCTCAGAATTCAACTAGGGCTAAGGGTCTGAGTAGGGACATGCAAGCCAGAGGACAGAAACAGCACATGTGAATGTATGAATGCTAAGAAGTACAGTGTTACTTTGATCTTTGCTAATTTAAGACAAAAGTGGTCATGATGACATCAGGTCAGTGACAGAACTGTCCCCCCTTCGGGTACAAAACTGCAGCTCCACCATGATTTTCTAAATGCCCCATCCTACCTCCTCTTTTCTTGCAGAGTGTGGAGCATGCAGTAGGTGTGAAATAAATGCTTAGACTGGACTGAGTCAGCATAGAAGTGTGTCGCCACCCCCCGCCCCCCCACCCCCGTTCCTTCAAAGCCCTTCCAGCCTAGGCTTTATGGTATAAAAATGCAACAGAGGAGGAATTGGCAGTGGGGCCTGATTTGTCATGATTTTGTGATTATGAGGAAGAATTTCATCCTACACACATCCTCTGCTACTGGTCATTTACATTTCCGATTTTGATTCTATAGCCTTTCAGACATGAAGGAAATATGTAATGGAGGGAAAATGAGAAATATTAGTGCAATCATTTATCATGTTCATTGAAGAGAGTATTGATTGCTTGGAATGCTCACAAACCCAGAGATGCTTCCAGCATCTAAAGATCTTGCTCTCCCGGGACACACCCTCTCTCTTCCCAGCAGGGTCATTCTAGCCCCCAGAGGCTCTCCTTGGCGCCTCACATGGGTGTTCTGTGGGGACTGGGGAAAGCCCCTGATAGAGGGCGCTGTCCAGAGGGCTCTGTCCTTGCTCTTTTTGACTGTCGCTGTCCTTTCCTGAGCCTCCTTCCGCACCCACCTAGACCCTCACGGGGCCACAGGCTGCCATTTTATCTCTCGTAGTGGTCTCAACCTGAGACAAGAGGTATGTAGCCATTTTCTAGTGCGGCCGTAACAAATTTCCACACAGTGGGCATCTCAAAAACATGCCCATGTGTTATCTCACAGATCTGTGGGCCAGAAATCTGGGCGCCACACCCAGCTGGCTCTTGGGCTGAAGGTCTCACCTGGTGGGGGCTGGGCTGGGCTTTTCGCTTCTAAGCTCATTCAGGTTTTTGGCAGAATTTAGTTCCCTGCGACTCTAGGACTGCGTCCCCATTTCCTTGCTGCCTGTCAGCCAGGGCTGGGTCTTTGCTGCCAGTGGCTACTTTCCACGCAGCTCCATCCAGCAACAGCAGGCCAAGTCCCTCTCATGCCACCAATATCTCTTTCTTCTTCTGTTGCATCTCTCTACATCCAGCCAGAGACTTCTCAGCTCTTAAGGGCTCATGTGGCTAGTTTAGGCTACTAGAGTAATCCAGGATAACCTCACTACTTTACAAAGTCCCTATTGGGGCACCTGAGTGGCTCAGATGGTTAAGCGCTGGACTTGGTATAGGCTCAGGTCATGATCCCAGGATCGTAGGATTGAGCCCCAAGTCAGGCTCTCTGCTGGGCATGTGGCCTGCTTAAGATTCTCTCTCTTTCTCTCTCTCTCTCCTCCTGCCCCTCCTTTGTTCTCTCTCTTAAAAACAAGGTAGTCCCCTTGCCATTATAACACGACATGTTCATTCACAAGTGCTAGGGAGTAGAGTGTGGATACCCTGAGGATATTGGTCACTTTGCCTCTTCAAGGGATGGTGGAAGCATCCAACCTCTCTCACTGCAGGCTCTTCCACAAGGTCTAGCAGGGGGCTCAGCGCCCCCATCTGCCTGTGTCACCCTTCCTCACTCTGTGGAATTCTGTCTGCCGTCCATGGTCCAGCCAGTTTAAGGGGAAGTTGGCTTCTGTGCAAATAATGTCAAGTACCTCTTCTTTTGGTATGGCACTTGGAAATTTCTAAAGCAAGGTAGGTGAGGAAACTGAGGTTCAAAGAGGGCAAGTCACATGGGGGAAGAGAGCGCCGACAGGTCATGAGGTCACTCAACAAGGGCCAGAAGTAGGTATGAGGTCTCCAGGCTGCCAGGCCATCACTCTTTGAAAATCTGGAAAATTCTCTACAAGCCAAGTAGCTAAGGAACATATCTTCCAGCTTTCCAAGAGAATCCCACGGGAGAAGCTGGCAAGCCAGTTGGCAGTTGGCAGGCTGTCGCCGGGCTCTGGCTGCTAAAAATCTGCAATGGCAGGACTCCCCCGTGGTGAGGGGCACACTCATCACTGGCACGGCCTAAATGGAGACACCAGCTTGGACAAAGCGTCCCTGCCTTTTCCAAGCAGACACACGGCTCTGACTTGGTCACGGTTCATCCCCGGGTAACAGTTTGAAAGAGAGGAGAGAAAGTCAGAGAATCACAGAACTGTAGAACCAGGAGACTATTTAGAGATAAGTCAATCTGAATCCTTTACCTGCCCGTAGAGATGGAGAACTCGAGGCCCACACTGGTGGAGAGGTTGCTCTAATGGGCAGTAGACTCGTGACTAAGATCTAGCCATCCCACTTTCCAGAGCAGAAATCAGTTCTAACCTCAAGATACCATGGTTCTTTCTGTGCAGTCGTCCTGTGGGCCTTCCCTTGTCATCCACAGCATAACGACTTACACTTGTGTGTACACACAAGAACACACCATCTGTGTTCAGCCACACACATATGTGCACCGGCAATCTTAATGGAATTTCTGGCTGAGAGTCTGGACTCTGGGGTCAGGTGATCTGAGTTCAAGTCCCTACAATGCTAACCTTGGGCAAGTTACTTAACCTCTCTGTGCCTCAGTTTCCTCATTTATAAATGAAAATAATAATGGCACCCATTTTATAGGGTTGTTTTGAGGATTCACTGAAATACTGTATGTAAAGGGCTTAAAATGGTGTCTGGCATATAAGTGCTGAGAAATTGTTTGCTGTTATTATTTCTAGAAAGGTTACTACCATGCCCGCCTATTGTTCTCTTGGTTGGGAAGTAATAATCTAATGTAAATAATAATCCCATACAGTAATATTCACAAACTGAAATGCCTAGGGTGGGCCATGGGTAGAAGTGGGCTGGGTGTAAGAAAAATTGTGTGACCCCCTCAATTATATTGGACTTTCGTTTTGTTTTATTTTTTTTGAGAGAGAGAAAGAGTGCAAGCAGGGGAGAGGGAGAGAGGAAGAGAGAGAATCTCAAGCAGGCTCCAAGCTCAGCACAGAGCCTGATGCAGGCTTGATTCCCACGAGCTTGGGATCATGACCTCAGCTGAAATCAAGAGTTGGATGCTCAACCGAACTGAGCCACCCAGATGCCCTTGATTTTCCATTTTGAAAGAGAAAAGAGTAGAGAGGTTTATTTATTTATTTTTTTAATGTTTATTTATTTATTTATTTTGAGAGAGAGAGATACAGAGTGTGAGGGAGGGAGGGGCAGAGAGAGGGAGACACAGAATCTGAAACAGGTTCCAGGCTCTGAGCTGTCAGCACAGAGCCCAGCGCGGGGCTCAAACTCACGAACCGTGAGATCATGACCTGAGCTGAAGTCAGCTGCTTAACTGACTGAGCCACCCAGGCGCCCCTAGAGAGGTATATTTCTCTACAAGAGGAAAAGCAGCAGTGCTTGCACAGTGAGAAATGGCAACTATGTCTTGGCCCTGGCATCAGGGACAGTAGAGAGTGGTGGGGACTGAGGTGCATTGAGGCACTGGAGGGCACATGCCCTGTGTAAAGAGACAGTTGCTACTCCGTTTCAGTTGATCGCGGCCACGTGGGAATGGAGGTCTGGTGCCTTCAGTTCTCCTTTTATTCAAGAGAAGCCAGAAATCTGCATTTTTAATGTAAAATCTCCCAGTTATTAAATGTTGGCTCCACTCTTTGCAAACACTGGATGAGCCAAACAGAATGCCTGGGGACCGGCCTCAGCTGCGGCTGCCGGTACTCCGCTCTGCCCTGTTTGCGAGCGGCAGTCACCCTCCTAGTATTACGTGTCTACGTGGGTGTGACCGTCACCAGAGGGCTGTCTGCGGCCCCGTCTGGGGATGAGATACAGACACTCTGGGAGAGGGAGCTCTCTGCAGGGAACTCAGCTGGTCAAAGAGGAAAACCCGAGATTACCAACTGGATTTTCCTTTTTTCCCCTAATGTTTATTTTTGTTTGTTTGTTTGTTTAGAGAGCAGGGGAGGGGGAGAGAGAGAGAGGGAGAGAGAATCCTAAGCAGTTTCCACCCAGATCTGACCTGGAGCTCGATCTCACGATCGTGAAAACCCCTTATCACACTTACTCTGGTAGGACATGTGCTGTTTTGGTCTCCTTGCTTCCCTTGCATTGGAGAACATTCCTTCCTTCTCCATGTGTGTCTGGTGGAACGACTGATGGCACAGAGCACAGGCAACCTCAGCCACTGGCCATATGATCCAAGCCTGGCCAGCCGTGCCTCTCCATCCTCCTGGCAACGATGACTAATTAGTGCATGCGGTGGGAAGGCCACCGGAGCAGCGGCTCGAGGGACCTTCTCTGGGATTGCTGTTCAGATGCTGGAAGAAAGAAGCACTTTCCCTTCCAGGCTTGTGAAGCTGGGGCTGCTGGTGGCCATGTCTCCACCCTCTTGGGAAAACTCTAATACAAGAGAGAAATGGGCCAGTGTGCAGAGAGGCAGAGACAAGCTGCAGATGCAGAGGAAGAGTAGGTAGTTCCTCGGTTCCAGATGCCAAAACCCTGGAGCCTGGATCTCCTCCTCAGCCTCAGAGGGCTACCTCATCGCACATTGAACCACAGGAACCAGTCAATGCCATAAGTGAGTTGGGCTTCTGTCAATTGCAAACCAAAAACTCAGACAATTACTTTCGAATCTAAGGTGCACGAGAACATAACTGTGCAAGGTCAGGGCCAAAGTCAGTCTTGTTCACTACCGCATCCTCAGTGCTGCTAATAGTATCTGGCCCATGGCAGGGTCTCGGGAAAGATTTGTGAAACGAGTAAGTGACACATGAATACTGCCTCCTGGAATCCTCATACACACCTTGATAGGGAGGCATTAGTATCTAAAGCACCAAATGATAAGGTAAAGACCAAGTTTACCAGCTAGGAAGTGACAGTGGCCAGATTCTGCCATTACTCTTAAGCCTGAAATTGTATCTGGGTGCCTGTGTGGCCCAGTCAGTCAAGAGTCCGACTTCAGCTCAGGTCGTGATCTCACGGTCTGTGAGTTAGAGCCCTGCGTCAGGCTCACTGCTGTCAGCGCAGAGACCACCTTGGATCCTCCGTCCCCCTCTCTCCCGGTCCCTCCCCAGGTCACGCTCTCTCTCAAAAAAAAAAAAAAAAAAGTTAAAAAAAAAAAGAAAAACCTGAAACTGTATCACTTCCTAGCCTGACAGCCTCCTTCTAACTGGTCTCCTTGCCTCTACTCATGCAGGGAACAGAGTGATCTTTCAAAGGCACAGACTTCATTTCACGGTCCCCTGCTTAAACCCTTTCCTGGTATCTACTGGTCCGTCTGTCAGTTGCGGGGGCTGGAGCCCTCTCATGCCTGCTTCCCATCCATGCCTTTCCCACGCCTCCTGCTGCGTGGCCTTGTCCTTCAACAGGCACCCAGTTTCCAGATGGAGTTTTCCTGCCTGCTGGGCTCCCCCTCTCCCCGTCCAATTCTGTGAATCTGTTCCAAGTTTCTGGTGAGTTAGTTATTGGAGCCTCAGCTTTAAATCTTTTTCATATGCAAGTAGTTTATTCTCATTAAGAGAAATCCTATCTTCTGCTTGTTTAACTCTGTCAGTTAAATCCGTTAAGTTTATTTGTGTTTGCCCAGTGGTAATTTTTATTGAGAGAACATCCGAAACCATCTGCGGGGAGGAAGTTGAAGGAGCCAGCAGAGCGCCCCGGCTCTGGTGCTGATTTTCCTGACGTCTCCACCACCCAGAACAACTCCTTCCGTCCACAGGAGGCTGACCACAGGGTTGCTTGTCTTTGGGTCCTTTTGAGTTTTGAATTTGTGTAGTAAGAGCCTTGACTTTCGAGGTTGCACATTGTGTGCATTTTTATTGTTGGAGGGGCTTTCAGAGAAGGGTAGCCCTCAAGAGCCAGGCTTAATAATCTCAGGCGCGGTGTAATGAACAGTTTCCTGCCTTCACATGAAGGGGAGAGACCCAGACTGGGTCTCCCTGGATGGAATCACATCCTCCTCCGAGCCCTGGCTGCACTTCGTTCCTTTAACCAGCCCCTGGCACCTTTTCCCTCAGGTCATATTCATCTGCCTTATTCCCCTTCTTGGCTCTAGAAAGCTTTGAGCCAGGCTGTGTATAATTTGTATACTCTCTACTTTACCCAATAGAGTGTCTTGAATATAGTAACCTCTTTTCATGTTTGATGAATGAATGAATGAGTGAATGAATGAATGATTCCACATGCATCATCACCTGCATACAGCCCCTGCCTTCCCAGAATGCACACTTTAGAGCCCACCACAAGTAAATGGCCCCCTGGGGGAGGGGGGTCCAGGGAGGTGATTATCGTTGTTCCTGTTTTTATAAATAAGCCTTTTTAAACATTTGTTTTCTTATCTTTCTTTCCTTTAAGGAAAAAAAAAATCCTCACCTAGCTAATCAAAAATTTCCTATGTCATTTCTTTCAATGCAAATTGCATTTTCCAAATAACGCAGAACAAAGATAACCACAGTTACAAAACCAGGCAGCTGACAAAGGCAAACTGTAGAATTCAGAGCAGGAAAGAAAACTTAAACAAAACTTTGTCAACTCCTCTCGTTCCCACCTATGTTTTTTAGCATCTCATTTTGATTGTAAAGAAGCTTGTAATAGATTGAGCTTTCAACTCTAGGTTGTCAAGATAGGTCGTGAGCTCCCCATCACTGGTGGTAAGCAAGCGAAGATTGGATGACTAACACTGGAGAAAATAGAACAGAAACTAACTGACTAAGAGACTGTTAAAAACTGAGAACAAACTGAGGGTTGGTGAGGGATGGGAGAGAGGGGAAAATGGGTGATGGGCATGGAAGAGGGCACTTGTGATGAGCCCTGGGTGTTATATGGAAACCAACTTGACAATAAACTATAAAAAAAAAAAAGAAACTAAGTGACTAAAATATAGTGAAGTGTTGAATAATGTGCTCTAAGAACCCAAAAATGACCAATTCAACTCCACAACCAGTAGACAGAAATGAATAGTGTAAGATTTAGGCTGCAACAGTCCTGGGACTGAATCTTGCCGCCAGCGATGACTAGCTGTGTGATCTTAAGGAATTACATAACTTCTCTGGTTAAATGAGATATAAATCATAAAGAACATTGCTGGTACAGAATATGTTAAAAATATGCTAGCCTCCTTTATTTTTACAAGGAGGAGAAAGAATGTGGTAGATTGCAAGCTTAGCCCAAACGTCTTCCATCCCTGTAAGCGTACCTGCAAACTGACTTTATGTGCCCTCCCATCCAGAGGCAAAAATCTCTCTTTCCAGATGGGAACTGGGTGTGGTTATGTGATTTGCTTTGGCTGATTGGGGCATTAGGGAGTAAGGCACAATCAGAGGCTTTCAAAATATGTTTTAGAACCCTGAAACTATGGCCATAGGAGCGAGCCTGACCTAGCCTACTGGATGGACAGAGATATGTGACTAGTTTCCACTGCCCACTCTAGCCTCTCAGCCAACCCACTAGCTACCTATAGATTACCTGGTTGACCTACAGACTCACGAGCAATAATAAAATGGTTGTTGTTATAAGCCACTAAGTCTTGGGGTGGTTTGTTACACAGCAGAAGCTAACGATTACAAGTAAATTAGAAAGTTATTTACCACTTAGAGGAATCAATGAGGAAACGAGATTTGCTTTTCACGCAGATATATCTCCTACTACAAGGGTCATCTAAGTGAATAGAATTGTCAAAACATAGCTGAGTTGTGTGTCAGGCTTTTAGCCAATATAATCTACAGAAATGTGTGCTATGCCTAGAACAATGAATTTTAATGCTTGAACTGCTGCATGTGATTTCAGCCATATTTACCCAAGGCTTGTATTCCAAGGAAATCCACTGGTCCTCTGGAAAGGAGCTTTGCTCGGGGCATCGCTGGGGTTCTTCCTCTAGGATACATTGTCTGTGATCCCTGGGGAAAAGCAGAGAAATATTCAAACATTATTTAGAGCCCTCTTTAATATTACCTAAAAAGCACCATTCACAGGCTTTGATGTCTTAGCTTGGTAGAAATAACACTTCCCTCATCAAAAAAGTTGTTTGATCCCTGAATTTCATTCTTTTTTTCTTTTAGATATTAACTCAGAGCGTTTCAGTCTTCCCTGGGGATGAAGCGATGAAAGCGGGCAGTTGATTTAGTGAATACAGTTATTTAATAACGTCATTATTATTGCAGCCCTGAAAGGGGGCACTGTCCCTTTCCTGTTGACGATCCCGTGGTGTCTTCCCCCCCCCCACGGTCCCTGCACGGCCCCCCAGCCAGTTCTCACACTGTTTCACACAGGCTAGTGGGAGCTCTCTTCCCCTGACTCCCCAGTTTCCACCCTCCCAGACCTTGGGTCTTCATACCACACTGGAGTGATCTTTTAAAAATCCCAATTGCGGGGCGCCAGGGTGGCTCAGTCGGTTGAGCGTCCGACTTCGTCTCAGGTCATGATCTTGAAGTTTGTGAGTTCGAGCCCCGCATCGGCTCTGTGGTGACAGCTTAGAGCCTGGAGCCTGCTTTGGATTCTGTGTCTCCCTCTCTCTCTCTCTGTCTGCCCCTCCTCTGCTTATGCTGTGTCTCTCTTTCTAGAGAGCAAATAAACATTAAAAAAATTAAAAAAAAAAAAGGCAATTGCATGTGATTCCCTTGATCAGAATTCTGCAATAGCTCCCTATTGCCCAAGTCCACGGGACTCATCTCCTTCTCCTGTCGTGTTCGTTTCCTGGGGCTGCTGTTGGAAAGTACCCCAAGCTGGGTAGCATGAACACTGGAAATTTATCATCTCATGGCCCCAGGGGCTGGAAGTCTGTCGGAGATCATGGTGCTGACAGACTTGGTTCCCTCTGAGGTTTAGGAGGGAGCTTGTCCTGTCCTTTCTTCTAGCTTCCAGGAGCCTGTGACGATCCTCAGCTGGTACATGGCATTCTCCTTATCTTCATGTCACCTTCTGTGTTGTCAGTCTCTGGGGCCAAATTTCCCCTTTTCACAAGGACACCAGTCACATTGAATGAGGACCGCACCCCCATGACTTTATCTTAACCAATGGTCATCAAAGACCTTATTTCCAAAGAAGGTCACGTGCACGTGTCCTGGAGTCAGGACTTCGACCTCTTTTTGGTGTGAGCACTCAGCCCATAAAGCCTGATTTGGAAAGGCTTTCGTGGGCTGTGCCGCACCCCGTGTCCTGGGGACTCCCAGTTCTGGCTACAACACTGTCTACAGTTATGTCTGTGTTCCCATTTCTGTTCTGCCCTTCCCAGGTCACTTATGTGCTCTGTGTGCCTCAATTTTCTTCATCTTTAAAATGGGGATAATAATAGTACCTACCTCCAGGGAAATCGTTGGGGGGTTAAATGAAATCATACAAATAAACCCTTCGAATATTGCCTGGCTCATAAGAAGTGTTCAGTAAGAGAGAGTGTGTGAGAGTGAGTGTTCTGAGAAAGAGAGAGAGAGAGGCAGAGAGGGAGAATCCCAAGCAGGCTCTGCACCCTTACAGCATGGAGCCCAGCGCAGGGCTCAATGGCGGGGCTTGAACTCATGAACCGTGAGATCTTCACCTGAGCCAAAACCAAGAGTCAGGCAGACGCTTAACCGACTGAGCCACCCAGGTGCCCCTATTTCTGTTTTTTGAAGCCTTCCCTGTTTCTTTTCTCCAGTGAGGCTCTCTCTTTCACTGTCCCCAAATAGAAGGCTCTGGTACCCCAAGGTCACACTGCAAGTCCACAGGATTAAAACCCAGACCCCTTCCCCGAATCCAGTGCTGGCTCCAAGGCCTTGAGGCTCCCCGTGCCCTGCGCCCATCCCTGGTCTATACACTGCTCACCCTCTTTGGGCTCCTTTCTGTGATCCCAAATTGTTCCAAGGTTGAGCCGTGAAAATCTTCATTTTCTAAAAATCCTGGCTTCCAATCTGAGCTAAATGTGCCCTAAGTGTTAGCAGCCGTTGTTCTGTTTCGTGTTAATTTGTCACTCGGGGATACGGAGGGGACGGGAAAAGCCTTGAGCGCCGGGTAATGGATTTCTCCCGAGTTTGCCCCCAGTCTTCATCAGCATCCTAATTATTCCACACCTTTTTAATAGAGGAAGCATTAGCATTCCTAAACTGCGTAGGGGTCTGATTGAAATAATGTCTCCTGAATTATCTTTTCATAAACCGAAAAAATAAGTAAATAAGCGCGACATTCCACGGTCGCAGCCTCCTTCTGGGTCGGTGGGCGGCCAGGGCCTCAGGGGGCATGTGAGGGGACAGTGCACAGGATGTGACTGCGTTTGATCCACGGAAGGTTAGAGATGTTGCCTGTTTCCTTCACCCCTCCTCCTCGCCATCCTCCCTCACTGTGCTCATCCTTCATGGCCCAGTTCACGTTACCTCTCCTCCTTCGGGAAGCCTTCCCTGACTTCCTGTCCTGGTTATGTGTGGAATATATGCCACCAGACCCGGTTCTTAATTCTCTAAAGTACCACTGCTGTTGTTCCGTGAGTGTGGCCCTTGCCAGGTCGGGTGGGAATTTCTCAAGGACAAACCCCTGTCGGAACCTCTTTTTCCCTCCCTCGTGGCAGCCAGCAGAAAGCTTAGGACACAGCCATTGACTTAACAGAAAGGAAGACCTTGTGATTCTCAGTGCATCCCGGCCCCCTCCGACTATCTCCCATTCCAACTGCGTCTCTAGATAGGACTATTCTAGAAGACTCAACTAGTGTCCATGAAATGCCAAAAGGAGCTTCATGAGCAAGGAAGGTCTTCCCAACAGCCAGTGGTCTTGGCAGGGAATGGACTGTCTTGTAGGATAGAAAGCTCACCATCTCTAGGAGCATCCGAGCCGCAGGTGGGAGACCTTCTGTGGCTCAAAGACTCTAAGGTTCCATCGCTCCAACATCCCACAGTTCCAGGGTCCTGTGACACGAGGGTCCCCTTCTGCTTCGTGTCATTCTTTGCAAATGGAAGACCGGCCCCTTTGATGAGCTCCCAGGCCACGTGTTAAGAAGGGAATGTGTAGCCGAACCCCCCGCCACTTGGTTAAAATTGGTACAAACAGAACATCTCACATTTTGGAGCTGTCACTCCACTGAGAGTCATTCACATAAACAACAAGGTCCTCATGGGTTTGATGGCAACACAAACACCGCTTGTGACTCAATTAAGGGAGCGGTAATTAAAAAGGGGAACAGGATGCAGTCTTGCCAATCCTATTTCCCACTGGGGCCTGGCCCACTGGCTGGAGCAGGATCCGGGGTGCTTAGGGGGTCTGTCCTGGGGCCTGTGCTCCTGGCCCGGGCAGAGCTCTCCAGGGGGAGGCGCAGGGCGAGGGAAGACACAGCAAGGTGCCTCGGGGAGTGGCCTGTGTCTCACGCCAGCGAGTGGTGGAAGTTAATAAAAAGTATTGTAAATTAAAAAAGTGCATCTAAAGGCAAGTGCTGTTGCCCCGTGGAGATTAGTCACAATTGCTTGGTTTTCAGTCACCATAGCCAATATTTTTTATTCTCAGTGTCTCAAGAACTTGGAGGTACTAAGAGGCAAAGCTAGGATTTAAATTCCAGAAGTCCGGCTCTAGAGTACACTCCCTTAATCACTATAGTCAGCTGCCTCTCACCTTTATGAAATGCTCTTTCCTGGGCATGGGCCCCTTCATAATAGTTGGCTTTGCCATTTGTTAAATGCCTACTCAGTTCCAGAAGCTACACTTTTGCAGTTGACATAAAGGATCTCATCCTATGAAATGGGTGTTATAATTATAGTCCTATTTTACAGATGGAGAAACTAAGGTGCAGAGAGATTAAATGATGTCTCTTTATCCAGCTGAATGACAGCACTTGGAATTAAATCTGTATCTGCTTGACTCCAAATATTCCATCCTGCTTGTTTTGCTTCCTGTTGTGAGTATTTGGGATAGAATCGGTCAAGGCCAAGTAGTAGGTGAGCAGATGTTTTTTCATTTGTGTCCTGTGAGGCTGTAAGCATGGGAAGAGAGGACTCAGTAAGATATTCCTGTCCTTGAGGGTTACTATGGTTTGAATTGTGTTCCCCCCAAAGTTGTGCTGAAGCCCCAATGTGATGGAGCTTGGAGATAGGATTTTAGGAGGCAATTAAGGTTAAATGAGGCAAGAAGGGTAAGGTCCTGACCTGATAGGATCAGTGGCCTTATAAGAAGAAGAAGAGAAAGAGTTCTCTCTCTTCATGCACACACTGAAGAAGGGCTGTGTGAGCGCACAAAGAGAAGGTGGCTGTCTGTAAGCCAGGAAGAGAGAGCAGAACTCAACCGTGCCAGCACCCTGACCTCAGACTTCCAGTCCCCAGAACCATAAGAAAATACATTTCTGTTGCTCAAACCACTGAATCTGTGGTATTTGGTTATGGCAGCCCAATCTGGCTAACACGAGGATCTCATAATCCTTTTGAAGCATTAAGACCAATGCATTGTGGCAAACAGGAACTGTGGCTAACCCATCACCCATCTTGTGAGTGGCTGAATGACTGAATAGGTGGTTAGATGGATGAATGAATGGATGGGCAGATGGGTGAATGGATAGATGGATGGGTGGATGGATGGATGGATGGGTGGGTGGGTGGATGGATGGATGGATGGATGGATGGATGGATGGATGGATGAGTGGGTGGATGGATGGTTAGATGGATGAATGGGTGGATAGATGGATGAGTGGGTAGGTAGATGAATGGATGAGTGGATGGGTGTGTGGACGTATGTATGAGTGGGTGAAAAGTTGGGTATACATGTTATTCACCCAGAGTTAGAAACAATGTCCATGGGCTAACCCTGTTCTGATAATTGTTCCATATTCATCTTGGTGGCTATTCCACCATTTCTTCTCACCTTTCATGGATGACTGAAATCATGGAAAGAAGCCACCATGGGCTTTAAATAATCTGAGTGCCCCTCAGTGAGCCGCAGCCCTGACTGCATGACCGGTGGATTCACATTCAGTTCTACCCTACGAGGCAGCTCTCAGGAGTATTCGTGACTAACACAAATACACTGAAAGACCACATTCTGAAATTACTCCAATATATGCTTCTAATTCTATAAATCACATCCCCTATGTTCAGGGCAAGGTGTTGTTTGGAAAGATTAACCACTGGGGGAACCACCCTGGGCGCCCTGGGTCCAGGCTTGGCCTGGGGCCTGGCAAACATTTTCTGGACACCTACTGTGCGCTAAGCCCTTGAAGGGCTGCCAGAAACAGAGAGGTGAGCCCCACACCTGCCTTGGAAGAGCGCTCAGTCTGGGGGCGGCTTGTGAAGCCTGCAGCCTCTATCCTCAGAAGCTTAGCAGGCTCATGGGGTGTCTGCTGACCACCCCCAGCCCCACCCCACCCAGGCAAACCGGAGGAAGACACATCCGTCCCCTGCCAGGGAACAGAGCACCAAAAACAGCAGGCTCCACACCAAAGGGCGGTCTCCACGGTCACATCCAAAGGGCTAAACAAGCGGAAGAAAAGGAAAAGAGCAACACTGGAGTAGAAAATTAGAACAAGTTTTATCGGGAGGGGGACGAGGGCAGTGGTGGGGATGGGATGAGGAGGTTAAACAGGAGACAGGGCCACCAGGAGCAGGGAGGCGGAGGGAGGGAGCTATCTTTTGGGACAGTGGACCTGGGGAAGGTCGAGAGAGGGGTTCAGTGGGGACAGTGGCAGCCTGTCCCAGGCACGGCGTGACATCAGCACGCACAAGGTCAAGTCTGAAAATGCCCGTGCAGTGTTTAGTCCAGAGCCAGGTCCATGGGAGGAATAACTTTATGACAAAGGTTGTATTTCCCCGTATTTCTTTCCTTGAAGAGAAATCAGAGGTCAGAGAGCCAGAGAGCTTCAGGCTCCTGCTCCTGGCGCAAAACGGCCAGAGCTGTGAGTCCTGTCCAGGTCTCTGCGACCCAAGGACGGCACCCCCTCACCCCCACTTCTGCTGTCTCCCCCAGGGGTGCTCTGAACCCGGCAGACCCTCCACCAGACCTCACTGGCTCTTTTTTTCCTTGTCTGTAAAATGGGTTGTTTGGGCATTAAGGACTGGATGAATCCATGCGACAAAGAAGTGTGTGTCAAGTTTGTGGGGGTGTGGCTTTAGCTAAAGCCGCACAGGGAAAACAGTGGCGCTTACACAGTGCTCAGCTCGTACTCTGTGCCAGGCACTGCTCTGAGCATCCTTCATGGTACAAACCCATTCGATGCTCACCCCAGCCGTACGAGGCAGGCATGACGCTCCTCTTCATGTCCCAAGTACAGGGCACCGGGAAACCGTCCCAGCTCCGCACGGCTGGGTCTCCAGAGCCCATGCTCTCTCCCCATCCTGTCTGCGAGGCAGAGCCCGGAGAGTGTGCGCCCGGTACCCAGGGAGACAGGGAGAAGCCTGGCTCTCCCTGCTGCTTCTGGGTCCTTTGGCAACTCTCAGAACCTCTCTGGGACTATTTATCTCTTAAATGGGGACTTAAATGCAAGTGCCCAGCTCACCGGGGCTGTTGGGAGGATGTCAGGACATGATGTGCATAAATCACTCAGCCCCCGCGCTCGCACCTGCACAGGCGTGCGAGGGGAATGGTGGCCACAAGCACAGCCAGGAGGAAGGGGGTGGGGAGAGGAGTGAAGGAAGGAGAAGGGAGAGGGAGCAGGACAAGGGGAGGAAGAGGAAGGAAAGAAGGAAATAAGAACAGAGGACACCCGTTATCCGTTCCAACTCGCCCCTATTTCTGGCCTTCCCACTTGGCTCAGGTGAGCCACCTGCGGTAGGGAGTGGCCGTGGACAGGAAGGGTAAGAAGGCTCGGTCACCCCGGCTGGGGCTTCTCCTAATGTTGTCCTGTCTCCCCAAAGGCCCCTTCCGTGATCTCAACCCCAGAGCCTGAGCGCAAGGAGCCCCATAAACAAATGTTTCAGGCAAGGCCATCATTCGGCCTGTAAATCAATAGGCTTTCCTTGGCCATTTGCAAAATCAAAGGCACAGTCAGCTCCAGATAATGCATCATGTCAGAGGGGCCAGGGGGTGGAGCCGGCAGCTCCAGTCAGCCAGAAGGAAAATCTATGTCTTCTCCTGGGCCTCAGAGCCCCTGGGGGCTGCCCACCCTGTTTCCTGTGTGAGCCAACGTGGGGCAGGTGACACGGGACAGGTGACAGTAGCGGCTGCGTGTGTGTGCGTGCGCGCACGCGTGTGTGGAGAGAAATCTGTTGGGTTTCTGTTGTTGTTTGTGTGTGCGTGTGTGTGTGTGTGTGTGTGTGTGTTTTCCAAGAGGCCATCAGCATTCCGGCAGCGTCCTGAGAAATTCATCAAATTATTTAACCTTTGCTGGAATAAATAATACATGTGCTTTCTCAGGATTTATTCTGATTAAGCCGTTCTGGAGTGGTGCCAGGCCTGAGCCCGCCCCAGGAAAGGCAGGAAGGAGGCTGGTGGCACAGGATGGGAAATCAGGAGGCCAGCTGTGGGCTGGATGGGAGGGGGCCGATGAGGCCCAAGGGCCCATGTGGCGGAGACGGACCCCTGTGGGCCCCTCCAGGATGGGGGCACAGAGAGGAAGACGATAAAGATTCTGCCAGCCCACAGGCTGGCCCCCTCCATCTGGGCACAAGGAGGGAGGCACAGTGGAGAAGGAGCCAGACCAGGGCTCAGAGGTGTGGCCTGGGCCACCTGGGACGTCTACGTGCTCAGGAGGCAGAGAACCAGGAAGCCCGGGCTTGAATCCCTGCTCTGCTCTCTCTGTCAGCTGTGGCCTGGCCCTCTCTGGGAGTCCTCATCCATATGCACTTACCCAAGTGGCGTCTCTGAAATGCAACATGTAGTATCTATTGAGTGCTCACTAGATATTAGGTTGGAACGTATGAAGCTGCAGCTTTTTTTGTTTTTCTTAAGTAGTTTATTGTCAAGTTGGTTTCCATATAACACCCAGTGCTCATCCCAAGTGTCCTCCTCCATGCCCATCTCCCCCCTCCTCCCCCCCACACCCATCAGTCCTCAGTTTGTTCTCAGCATTCAAGAGTCTCTCATTGTTTGCCTCCCTCCCTCTCCGCCACTATTCTTCCCCTTCTTCTCACCCACAGTCCTCCATTAATTTCCTCCTAATTCTCCTATATGTGCAAACATATGGTATTTTTCTCTGCCTGACTTATTTCGCTCAGCATAACACCCTCAAGGTCCATCCATGTTGCTACACATGGCCAGATTTCATTCTTTCTCATTGCCATGCAGTATTCCATTATATAGATAAACCACATCTTCTTGATCCATTCATCTGTTGATGGACACGTAGGCTCTTTCCATGATTTAGCTATTGTGGAGAGTGCTGCTATGAACATTGGGGTCCATGTACCCCTGTGCATCAGCATTCCTGTATCCCTTGGGTAAATTCCTAGCAGTGCTACTGCTGGGTCATAGGGGAGTTCTAGTGTTCATTTTTTGAGGAGCTTTAACCTGCAGAAGGACCACGTCCTACAGCTCAGCCCAGGCACGCGTGCAGGGACAATGACCGTGCTACCATAGAGGGCTTACTCTGTCCTCTAGCCTGTGTGCTCTCAACACATAACCTGATTTAACTTCCGTCCCATGAGGTCTGTACAATTATTACCATCCTCATTTTACAGATGGGGAAACTGAGGCCCAGAGAGGTCAGCAAAACTGCTCAAGACCACTCAGCTGATCAGGGGGCTGAACTTGGATTTGAACCCAATGTAGCCCCAGGGCTCCTCTTGGTGATATGTCCTCACGTCACTTCCGCTTCACCTTCCCCTGGAGAATGCCGCCACGATACATGGAGCAAGAGACAGAGAAGGCTCTCGGTTTCCAGATGTGATCTCCTGCATGGAGGATAAATGGGAAATAAAGATACACTAAAAAATCTGAGCACATCAGTGACACGAAACTTGCAGAAACTCGATTCAGTGCGAAGCTCTGGATAAACTGCAGAGGCACGGAAAGGGGGAAGTCGTAGCGTGTGAAGTTGTGCCTTCAGCGGTGTCGGAGGGTCTGGAAAGGTTTTAAAGACGATCCAGCCACTGCAGGTACACCTCTAGGAATAGCCTGTGGGTTCCAGGAAAAGGGGCCCTCTCTTCCGCTTGTTCCCACCCGGGTCAGGCACAGTCACTGAAGCAGGCAAACCTTCGCCGCTGCCTGAGTCCCCCCGGGCTCCCTACAGAATGCCACAGACTGGGGGCTTCAACAGCAGAAACTCATTTTCTTGCAAGTCCGAAGGCCAGAAGTTCAAGATCAAAGCGCCAGCTGGTCTCTGGTGAGACGTCTCATCCTGGCTTGTAGACGGCCACCTTCTCGCTCTGTACTTGTGTGGCCTTTTCTCTGTACAGGCACGCTTCTGGTGTCCCCTCTTCTTATAAGGACACCAGTCCTCCTGGGTTAGGGCCCCACCCTCGTGACCTCATTTAACCTTAATCTCCTTGAAGGTCCCGTCTCCAAATACAGTGATCCTGGGGGTTATGGCTTCAATATGTGAACTGGGGAAGTGGGGGCACAAACCCCAAACCCAGTTCCTACAGGTCAGGACAGAGGAGTGCTGGACAGAGCGGGTCTGACCCCAGTGGTGAGCAGAGGGGCTGGGGAGCCACGCCTACCTCAGACTGGAGGCTCTGTGGCTCCAGACAGTGTCCTCTGCTGCCTCAGTTTCCCCTGCTGCTGAGTGGACCGGTCACTCCTCTCCACAGTCCCTCTGAGCTGCAATACTGTGATTCTCTGAATCACATCTGATTCAGGCATCTGGACGACCAGGGAGGGTAAGCGGGGCTCTGGAGCCAGCATGCATGGGTTCAAATCCAGCTTCACTACTGTGAACTGTGTGGCCCTGGACAAGTGGCCTGCGCTCTCGAAGCTCATTTCTTTATCTGCCACTACAAAGATAATAGAAAATCCCACCTCCGGGATGGTAGGTCTGGTTAGTCAAGAGGATTCTGTGGAGCACCTGGCTGGAAGCAGGGACTCTGAAGTAGCAGCTGCTACCCTGATGATCAGGAAAGTATGGACAGGGCTGGTAGGAACCTGGTCTCAGAATCAAGGGAACAGGGGCACCTGAGTGGCTCAGTTGGTTGAGCATCCGACTTCAGCTCAGGTCATGATCTCACAGTTCATGAGTTCGAGCCCCACGTTGGGCTCTGTGCTGACAACTCAGAGCCTGGAGCCTGTTTTGGATCCTGTGTCTCCCTCTCTCTCTGCCCCGCCCCCCATTCATGCTTTGTCTCTCTTTCTCAAAAATAAACATTTTTTTTTTAAAAAAAGAATGAATCGGGGGAACAGAGGAGAGTGTGAGCCCTGGGAGGGAGCCCAGAGGAGTGTCCTGAGGGGGGACAGTGGCTGAACCCCAAAGCCACCTGGGATTCCAATCTCAAAGCTCGTCACGCAGAAGGCTCCAGATTTCTATAACCTCTCAGTCCACTCCAGCCCTTGGCTCCGGAGCAGAAACCTGTGATTGGAAGGATTCACAGCTGCCCACCGGTAACCCCAAATAATCTCTCTTGAAACCACATATCATTTTCCTCTTAAAGAACCGAAATCTCTAATTAGAGTTTTCTCGGAACGTTTTCTCTTTGAAAAAAAAAATTAAAAATGTATAAGCCCTCCTGTATCACGTATGTATATTTCATTGCTGCATAATTGGGATCTTTGTCAGTAACCGGGGTAGCGGGTGACAGCCTTTTAACGGACTACAGATGCTAATGTGGAGAGCAACGTTTTCCTCTTCCTTGCTCAACTGTTCCAGCCACTGCCTAGAGTTCTCCCTAATAAGTATTTATGTCAAAATCCTTTTTGGGGAGTGGGGGAGAGAAAGAGCAGCTGTACCACAGTTGAAAGACGGGGCTCTGATTACAGTACGCCAGCAAAGGGAGGGGGGACCGTTTTTAGAGTGAAACACTGTTAATCAAGTTAATCACAAAACCCGCGCTATAATTGCTTCTGCTCTCAGACAAAATTTTACTTTTATCTAAATTACGAAAGTGAGGAGAGTGCAATCCACTCTAATTTAGCTTTTGAGCTAAGGAGAAAGCGTGTGTGGAAGGCTGGAGAGGTTTTTAAACATCAGGAGAACTCAGGCTATGGAATTCAACTCTCCTCCTCTCCCTCCTCCCCTCTCCCTGCCTCCCCCTCTCCCTGCCTCCCTCTTTCCACACTCCCTTCCCTCCTTCAAGATAGCTCAGCCCTGAAGCTGAAAGCTCACAGGTAGTCCTGGATCTACTGCTTAAGTTCTGTTAACAAGTTGCTTAACTTTTCAGAGTCCTCAGTTTCCTCATCTGTGAAATGGGGATGATAATGGTACCTACTTCAGAATTCTGGGGCAGATTAAATGAGTTAACAAAGATGAGGTGCTTAGAGCAGTGCTTGATGTGTGAACACACACACACACCACAAAAAAGTACGAGTCGCTATTCTTACTCCTTGGTTTTCCTTCCTTCCTCTGCCACCTCTCCTCCTCCTCCCCCTCCTCCTGTCTCCCGCCTCTCTCCTGGTTTCTGCCTTCTGCTGCTAAGCACTCAGCCTGTGGGAGGCATGAACTGTCCTCAGGGAACTCATTTCAGTTCTCAGTTAGTTCAAATACAAGGAGGAAAGGGGGCATGAACTCAGGAGTATACAGAGACGTACTGGGTGTTTAGACCAGGGAGGACCATTTCTTCCAACTGGGAAATCAAGAAAAGTCTTCATGGAAAAGGCGACATTAAAGGACACTACAGACATGGAGTTAGAAGGTGGGGGGCAAGGACTGGGACCCTTACTCCAGACAGAAGGAGAAGCATCAGCAGAGAAGGCTGGAGGGGAAGAGGCAGGCGCCGCCAGTAAGGGGCGCTGTCAGATGGGACTCGGGTGATGCCTGCCCTGCCCTGTGGAGCCCTCTCTGGAGTCTCCTCCAGATCGTCTTCCTTTCTTCAACTTTCAGAAGACCCAGGCTGGCTCCCACGAGCCGTACACAGTCCCGTTGTCTTTGGCTGCCCTTCCCCACCCGCCTGCCAGCAGCCTCGCTTTTCCTCCGCGGCGGCCTCGGCGGGTCTTCCAAATTCACGCTCAGTCCAACGAGGAGCTGATGTCATCCAACTTGCCCGGAAACACAGATTAGAGAAAACACACACAGTCAATTTAACTGGCAATTAAACAGGCTCCCCTATGTAATTAGCGTCAAGACAACTCACAATTACTACGGGCGCACGTTTGCAGCCGAGGCCCCACATTTATATAAGAGCGACAATTACTGGGCGCTAATATCTTAACAGGAAGCAGAGGGAGTTTGTGGAACCGTTTTTGAGGAGGCAGGCCATCCTGTCCCCCTGTGCTGTAAATAACTCTTTTGTAAGCGCAACTATAAAATTAAGGAGAGAATGCTGGAAATAAAGTAGCGGAAGAAAAATATTTACTCTGTTGAAAGTAGCTGACTGCTATCTTGAGATGACGGGTGACAGGGGACTAACCAGTTATACCATGTTAGTAATAGCACATGCCACTGATGGAGGGCCTCGCTGGGCCTCGCTGGGCCATTACGTACATTACTGCAACTGAATTTCACAGTGACGCTCTTACAGAGGGAAGAACTGAGATCAGAGAGGTGAAGCAGCTTGCCCCAGGTCACACAGCTCACAAAGCCAGCAGTGGGACAGAAAGCCAGGTCTGGCTCCAGCACCATGGTACAAAACCACCTTACGTACAGCTGCTCTGTGCCGGCGGACAGAGCTCCCGTCCAGTATTGAACGCTAGTTAGCTGTGGGAAGACCCAGAGAGGGACGGCCTAGCCCAGGGCCAGCAGCAAGCCCATGTAACTTGACCAAAGCAAGAAACATCTGAAAGCCCTCCACTGGGCACACAGAAACCCCCCTCCTTCCTTCTAACCCTTTAGAAATATCCCTGAGAGGAATAGCAACCATCCCCTAAGTTAAAAACCCCAGAATCAGGAACACTTAAGCAGACTTAATGCATAAGCTTAGTTCATCAGACATGTTTAGCAGTAAATCTGCGCATCCACACCATGGTGGCCAGCTGGTGGATGTATCAGTTAGCTAGAGTTGTGTAACAAACCTCAGATCTCAGGCACGTAAAAATAATTATTTATTAGCACAATTATTTATGAACACCTACCCATCTGTGGATCAGCAGGGGTTTGGCTGATGGAGGCCGGGGTTGTCTGGACACCTCTTCTTCTCACTGTGGGGGTGTGACTTGGCTAGGCAGTTCTGTCTCCCAGGCTCCTTGGACTGGCAGATTGGCCAGGGTAGGCTCTTCTCAAGGGGATGGGAGCGGCTCAAGAGCATGAACAGAAACATGCAAGGAAGGCTGGGATTTGTTCTGGTACAGACACTTCCATCCGCATGTTATTGGCCAAAGCAAGTCACATGACCAAGCCCAAGTCACAGGGCAGGGGTATGGCTGCAGAGAGCAGTGAAGAATTGGGAGAAAGCCAGGCATTCAACTTACTGCAGTGCAATGAAACCACAATTAAGTTGTCTCTTTGTTTAGAAATCAATATTCTAAGGGGAAGGAGCTGGCGGCTGAAGGGATAGGACCAAGCTCTCCTTTCTGTGCCTGTAAAATGAGATAATGACAACTAGCTCACAGGGCTGGTGTGAGATTGAAGTGAGATAATCTACGTAAATTACCCAGCAACATTCTTAGCAAGTCACCCACACTCAGGAATCACCACCATCCCGAGGGTGACCAACTTGTCCCAGTGCCCCCAGATCTGTCCGTCTGGATCCCCCCTCAGCCTCTGGCAAGCCAAGGTGGCTGGTCACCCTAATTCTGCCCATCACCAAACTAATGCAAGCTGACATTCCTTTGCCAGGTGTAGAGGCAGGGGTGCAAGTAGACTTTCTCATTTAATCCTTGCAACCATTCTGCTCAGCAAGTGGCACTAGCCACAGCTGCTGGACATGTGACTTGGGCAGCCCTAGGAAACAGGAAGGATGAAAGATGAGTGGTTTCACGGGCTCTTCCCTCAAGGGGCTGACAATCTATAAAGAAAGATAAGGAGCACATGTATAGTAACAATCATGACACAAGGGAAAATGTGGTTCTGGCAAATCCAGCTTCCCCAAGGATGGTGAGGGGACGATTTTTCAAAGTTAACATTCATGTTTTTTTATAGCTACTCTATCTTGATAGCCAAGGTTAAGAGCCTGGCTTTGGAAATTCAAAGAAAAATATGTCCTACAACAGTTTCCTTGACAAAAGGAATTTGACTTAGTTTTCCCACTGGGTCTTTTTCTAAATATATTTGTTTACAAATTGGAAAACGTTTAAATCAACCAAAGGTTGGTAGGGGCTGGTCAACATTCTATCCCCTGAAATCTTGGGAAAGAAGAATCTGTATTCAGGGTGCTCTGGGTAATGTCAACACTCCCCCATTTACTTAGAAATAGATACTAAATCAAATTTATCAGTTCCGATCATTCATCTTTCTCCTTGTAGCGGGGCCTTTTAATTTTACATTTTCATTGTTTTAAAACGTCATGGGAGAAGCGATATATTCTTGGGAGCCCAGTGAGCAAATGGAGTGTTATTGGAAGAAGCCAATTTTGGCCTCAACTTTGATGTCTTCTGGAAGAGACAAGCTCAAAAGGTATGACCAGGCACCATGTGTGGTTCTTGAGAGCATCTTAAGGTGAGCTTGGGGGCTCAGGGTCCCATGATCTTGACCTTGTTTGCCAGATTTCAATTCACTTTCACTTTACTGAAGTTAGGTAGTGAGTGCTCATTTCCTGCCCCCAAACCAGAACTCCAGTCCAGTATTTGGGTCTCCAGGTTCATCCACCATCTACCAAACTTTCCCCTAGGTCTCAGCGGCAGAGAGAAACAGATCAGCCTTAGAGAGCCTAAACCCGACATGTGCGTAAACAATGTCAAGGCAGTGTCAGCCTGACGGAGGTCCAAAGAGGGGGTCGAGACATGTGTGGTCAGGGAAAGAGGGGAGGGGAGAAGTCTAGGAAGACTTCTCAGAGGAGCCGGTATTTGGGCTAAGCCCAGTGCGCCCACAGCACGTTCTTGAAAGCAGACAGGGCACAGAGGAAACTTGGACTTGGAATCCCAGGCCTGCTTCTCACAGCTGGGGGGCTCTGGGCAGGTCAGCTCAACTTTCTGCCTACAAAATGGTGGGGAGGTGATGATTGTACCTAATTCACGGAGTTATCATAGAATTAACTAAGATGGCGTGTATTACGCCCTCAGAAACCTCAATTGTGTATTTATTTATTTTATTTTATTTTTTTAATGTTTTATTTATTTTTAGGAGAGAGAGAGAGACAGCGTGAGCAGGGAAGGGTCAGAGAGAGAAGGAGTCACAGACGGAAACAGGCTCCAGGCTCTGAGCTGGCAGTCAGCACGGAGCCCGACGCGGGGCTCGAACCCACGAACCACGAGATCATGACCTAAGCGAAAGTCGGATGCTTAACCGACTAAGCCATCCAGGCGCCCCTCAATTGTGTATTTAATCAGGACATACCAAGACCAGTTTGATGCTGGGCATTGTGCTGGGCAGGGGGAGTCTATGGTGGGCAGAGGCAGACCCCACCCCCATGATGATTACACAGCACCTTGGACACAGTTACGCGTCCATTCAATGGTCCCTCATTGCACGCATCTTGACCCACGGAGTTGAAATAGGGCACGGAAGGAATACCATCAGATGGCCAGCTCTGCAAACGCCCTCTGCCCTCAGCTGGGAGGCACTGAGTCGAAGCTTTAGCCCCATCACCTCTCAACGGTAGTGAAAAAAGTGAGTTTCCCGAGGTGGGAAGCTAACCCAGTGTTCGGGTGGCAAAATCCAAATGCAAATCAAGCTCTCGGTGGCAAAGAAGTTTGGGGGCCCGAGGACTCATCGATTCACATTCCACCCCTGTGATGACAGCGGCGATGGCCACAGGCCACTGAGTGCTCACAGAATGCCAGGTGCTAGCCTGGTCTGTCGTGACCTCCTACACCCTGCGGGTGCTTTATATCAGTGACTCTTAAACTTAGCAGGCGTCAGGGTTTCTGATTCAGTTGGTCTGGTATCGGATGGCAGAATGTGCATTTCCGGCAAGTTCCCAGTCAGTACTCACACTGCCAGGTAAAGGGCCACCAGCTTATAACATCATCTTCACTGTACAACTGAGGAAGCAGGTCTGAGAGGTGAGGTGACCGGCCCACTCGCGCAGTCAGATGGGTGCGGGACCCGCACTTCAGTGCGTTGGCCTGATTTGCTCGGACGTGAGGGATTTTCAGAGATGTGGGACCTTCCGTGTTAAACCAGGAAGTGCCAGGCACACTGGGGAGCTGGCCGCCCTCATCTCAACCCAGACCTGAAAGATTCCATGGTCACGTGCTAGGAGCTCCAAGCAGTTTACGAAGGGTCTTCACGCCCATTAACGCTATTGCCATAATTATTAATAACCACTATTTATTGAAAACTAATTATATATTGTCAGGGAGCATCATGAGTGCTTTGTATCAGAATAACTCCGGAGCCTCAGAACAGCTCTAAGAAGCTGGAATTATTCCACGTTGCAGTGGTAAACTGGGGCACGGAGAAGAGGTGATTTCTCCAGGTCACGTGGCTACTAACCAGCAAGGAGGAGGCCCACGCTATGCCCCAGGCCGCTCTGGTAGCCTCTCTTGGTAGAAGGGTGAGTCTGAGGGGCTAGAAGGGTGTAGAATGGAGTGTGGTGGTTCCCAGCCCACATTCTGGAACCAGAGTGCCCAAGTTCAAGTCCCAGCACTGGTGCCTGCTGGCAATATGACCTTGTAAGTCACTAACCGCCCCCCACCCCCAGCACTCTGTTTCCCCCTGATTCCCTTTTAAAGTTTATTTATTTTGAGAGAGAGAGAGAGAGAAAGCGCAGTGGGGAAGACAGAGAGAGAGAGAGGGAGAGAGAGAGAATCCCAAACAGGCTCCACACTGTCAGCACAGAGCCCCATGTGGGGCTTGAACTCATGAACTGTGAGATCATGACCTGCGCTGAAGTCGGAGGCTTAACTGACTGGGCCCCTCAGGCGCCCCCTCCCCTGATTTAAAGTGGATATGGTAACATAATGGAGTGTCCCCTGTCAGCTCCCTACACCCTCCTTTTCTGAGGCTGGTTCTAAGGGCCAAGGCCCTTGTGGAGTGTCGGGGTGTGGGGGTTCCCGCGGGGGCAGCCATCAGCTCACCCCGTCCTCAGCCACGCCCCCTGCCAGGGGCTGCAGAGTCAGTGCCATGTCTCCCTCTATGAGAAAACCCTCAGGTGCTTCTTCTTTGGGGCCACCTCTGGCATACCTTGCTGGGTACAGGGGCCTCTGGGGTCCCCTCTCTGGGGACCCAACAGTCCTCCAAGGCTCCCCCTGAGTTGTGAAGCCCAGGACCCATTGATTCATGTCCCACATATTTTGAGGGGTTACCACCACCACCATTTTTCTTTTTCTTTTTTATTTCTTTTTTTATGTTTTATTTATTTTCAAGAGGGAGAGAGAGAGAGAGCATGTGAGCAGGGGAGGGGCAGAGAGAGAGGGAAACACAGAATATGAAGCAGGTTCCAGGCTCAGAGCCATCAGCACAGAACCCAATGCAGGGTTTGAACTCACAAGCCGCGAGATCATGACCTGAGCTGAAGTCGGATGCTTCACCTACTGAGCCACCCGGGCGCTCCCTGCTTTATGTTTTTCAATTCAAGTTGTCATCTGTTGTGTTGACTTCATTGCTTGCTGATGGGTCATACCCCACAGAATACTAGCCAAGTTGACTGAAATGAGGGAAAGTCAAGTGGTTAATGGAAATACTATCCTAAAATATTCATTTCTGGGAGCACCTGGGGGCTCAGTCAGTTGAGCATCCAACTTCTGCTCAGGTCATGATCTCACTGTTCATGAGTCGGGCTCTGTGTTGACAGCTCAGAGCCTGGAACCTGCTTCAGATTTTGCATCTCCCTCTCTCTCTGCCTCTCCCTGGCTTACGCTCTGTCTCTTTCTCTCTCTCAAAAATAAATAAGCATTAAAAATAAGATAAAATAAAATATTCACTTCTAGGGGTACCCAGATGGCTCAGATGGTTAAGCATCCAACTCTTGACTTCAGCTCAGGTCATGGTCTCACGGTTCGTGAGATCAAACCCCACATCAGACTCTGCGCTGTCAGCACAGAATCTGCTTGGGATTCTCTTCCTCTCTTTCGGCCCCCCCCCAAATAAATGAGTAAACTTAAAAAAATAGTCATTTCTGTTTCAGAATATTGTCTCACCCGAAACAAAATAAACTCTTTGAGACCACAGGCCTGTGGCCACAGCACCGTGAGGCTGGGGGCGGAGGAGTCCCTGTGCTCGTGGCCATCCACAAATTCCCTGCACTAATGCATTCGGATGGGCCTGAGGCTATGTGTCTGAGCGTCTAAGAAAATTCCTGTTTGAGAAGACTTGCCTCTTAAGCCACAGCTGACTTGATAAGATGAAAAGGCCTCCATTTAGAGCGAGCTGGAGAAAAACATGGCCCATTCCTGTGTCCCCGTCACTCTGGCTCTCCCATCTAGGGGGACCAACTGAGGCCTGACTAAGGAGGGGAATTAACCAGCCCAGAGGTGAGGGAACAGTGTGGAGTGAACAGCATGTGCAAGAGCCCTGAGTCAGGGAGGAGTTGACAGAGGCAGAGAAGACAGTCTGGGGTTGTAGGAAGGGAAGAGAAAGCCCAGAGAGGTAGGCGGGCACCGAATCACACAGTCAGTGGTTCTCTGTCAGGACTTGAGATTTTAGCCCAAGGGCGATGGGAGCCGCCAAAGGTTTTCGAGCAGAAGATGATAGGTTTGCTTGAGAGCTGCTTTTTGTCCCCAAGGTACCTGGACGTTACTGGGGCAGAGGATGGGGTCCCTAGAGAAGGGTCCCTGGGTGCCTGCTTTACATGGAGCCAGCTCTCCCCGATGCTCCGGGTGGGGAGACTGAGGCAGCTCCCAGCAGGCAGAGGATGTGTAGCGGCAGAAGGGCATTCGGGTGGGTCAGGGGATCCGGAAAACCAGGAGGCCTCAGATTCCACCGCCTCCCTCCCCCCACCCCTCCATCATCGGGCCCGGCCCAGGAATTGAGTTGTGGCATCGGCCCATGCATGGCGAGGTATTATAATTAAAGGTCTGTCAGTGTCTCCTCTGGAAAGGCAATTTTCCGAGGGCATCTGGGTTTTTTTTTTTTCTTGCTTTCCTGGGCCTAAAGGAGCCTGGGCAAGGCATGCTGATTGTGCATGCGAGGCAGGTCTTGAGGTCGTTATGCGAGTGTTAATGTTCCGTTACAACATACAGTAATGAATTGGGACTTTCAGAGTAATAGTAGTTTGTGCTATTGGCCAAAATGAGTGTATTCATCTTAATTTTTAACATCTATTGCCTTGGAGAAGCGTTTATAATTAAATGTTTGGTTGCACCAGCAAATAAAAGGAAGGAAGTTTCCTTCACTGGGTAGGAAAGACTTTCCTACCTTCATCCAGCAACAATCCTTGCCCTGTTGCCTTCCCCACGGAAGCAGCAAGAGTGAGATTTCAGTCCATTATAAAGAGGAGCTTGATGATAATGACGATCGTCTGGTAATGGACTGAACTACTTTTTGAGATAGTGAGTCCCCCATTGCTGGTGGTATTCAAGCCTCGGTTGTAAACTGTTGAGCTGTAAAGGGGATTCCGACATTAGAGATTCACATTTTTGAGGCACAGCGATTTGTGGATGAGACCTGCAGAGGGACATGTTTTAACGAAGGCAGCAAGGAAGGTTATATGGGGAATTTATCACTAATTCACAGGATTTTAATGGCACCTTCCTGCTAACAGAAAATGCCTCCTCTTAGATGACTCACCCACTCTGCTCTTTTCTAGTCACTCATTCCTGCAGGCCTGGCGATGTGGTGGCGTCTTCTGACTCAATGCATAGGCTTCAGAGTAAGAAAATACGTCTTTTTTTTTTTTTTAATGTTTATTTTATTTTGGAGAGAAAGCATGAGCAGGGGAGGGGCAGAGAGAGAGGGGGACCGAGGAAGTGGGCTTTGTGCTGAAAGCAGTGAGCCCGATGCGGGGCTCAAACTCATGAACCGTGAGATCATGACCTGAGCCGAAGTCTGATGCTCAACTGCCTGAGCCACCCAGGTGTCCCATGAATCTTTTTTAAATTAAAGTTTATTTGTTTATTTTGAGAGAGAATGAGAGAGCAAGAGGGTGCATGAGCTGGAGAGGGGCAGAGAGAGAGGGAGAGAGAGAATCCCGAGCAGATAGCTCAGAGCCTGACACCGGGGCTCGAACTCACAAACCACGAGATCATGACCTGAGTGGAAATCAAGAGTCCCACGCTTAACCGACCGAAGCCCCCAGACGCCCCAAAGCTGAATCCTTGAATGTAATTCTTAACCTCAGACTTGTTGCTTCTCTGATTTGCCTTCTAAAAGAAAGTGGTCGGGAAAGCTAAGAAGGACTCGGTGGAGTAATCCCTTCTGTGTCTACAATAAGGAGTGACCTTGTCACAGGATTGGCATCTCCACCTCCTATACATCAGGAATCAGAACTGAACAAACGGGCTCGTGGTGGGGTGGGGGGTGGAGGGCAGTTTGGAACCACTTCAGGGATTTCTGGAATTCCTCGTAGAGCGTTTCGGACTCTCAGTGGCTCCCAGGCTGCGTGGAGAAACTAAAAGGAAAAGCATGGCTCATCTGGGGAAAAATCTCCATGCCTCTCTGCTGACCTCTGAGGACCCAGGGCCCTCATCCAACATACCCCCACGGAGCGCCGCTGCTGGCAGACCCTGTCCTTGAGTGTCCCGCCTCCGTCTTTCCCCCACCAGACTGTGATTTCTCCACTCTCTGTGCCGTAGCTGCCTGGCTCAGTGCCTGGCACGTGGTGAGCGGCCACGTTGGTGGGGTGATGTCAACAGAGGCCGGAGCTCCCTGTCTCCTGGAGTCAATGTAGATAGAGTTTTCCAGCCCCTTCTCCTCTTGCTCTCTGTTCCCCTTTATTTATTTATTTTTTTTTTAAATTTTATTTATTTCTAGGAGAGAGAGAGAGACAGCGTGAGCAGGGGAGGGTCAGAGAGAGAGGGAGTCATAGACTGAAACAGGCTCCAGGCTCTGAGCTGGCAGTCAGCACAGAGCCCAACACGGGGCTCGAACCCACGAACCGCGAGATCATGACCTAAGCGAAAGTCGGACGCTTAACCGACTAAGCCACCCAGGCGCCCCTCTCTGTTCCCCTTTAAAGGGCACCCGACTGCCCCAAACCACACTTCGTAGCTGACAGAGCTCTTTCACATTCACAGTCATCATTTCATCTGGCCTGCCCATTTTCAGGTGAGGAAACTGAGGCACGGAGTCTCCAGAGCAGGAGGTGTCAGAGGGAGGATTGTAACCCTGGTCGTCTGATTCCAAGACCCAGGCTCTAGCGACGAGGTCTCTGCAGGCCCTACCCTTTCCAGGACATGTCCTCAGAACACATCTGCCTCTGAGGGCCCGACCCCCGTTTCCGGCTCACACCGACCAGGCACGCTCTGGCCCTGGCCTTCCCCTTCTGATGTCCTCGTCACCGCCCCACGGCTCGTTCATAAGGGCTTTCTCTCGGCAGGCAATTACCTGAGTTCATGTGGTTAATTGAAATATTCCTTTTCCTAGAGTTTTAATTCATCCAGCGTGGTTTCAGGAGCCACAGATAATAAGACCTAATTTATAATTAGGGCTTATCAAGAATCAGCTAATTTCTAGACCCCTCATTCCCAAGGAGGGAGTTGGCAGGGTGGGGGCTCCTCTTCTCTTTCCAGGGAGTTGCTTCCCATGAAGCTCAGAGAGGCACCAGGGAGACGGGACGACTAATTGGGAGCTGGCCCTCCATCTTGGACAATTTATTAATTGGATTATGGGAAATCGTAGGCCCCAGGCAAATCCCATGGAGGCACCGCCGCCGCCCCTGGTTTACTATGAGAATATCCAGCTCAAAGACATGAGCCCTGGGCTCCACTCAGTCTTTCAGGAGACGAGAGTCTTTAACTAAGTCATCGAACCCTGTCTCGCCTCAGTTTCCCCATCTATACAATGGCCAGGATCCTATGGTCTCCCGGCCTCTCAGAGCTCCCCTGGGAATTTCATAAGATGATGGGCAGGTGCATTTCAGGAGCTGTCATGATTTCTTCTGGGGCCTTTGTGTCTGAAAAACAGTCAGGAAAAGGTGTCCCATCCTAGGATATTGTACCTCAGAGAGACTGAGACTGGCCAAGACCTGATGGGAGGGGAGATTTGAGGCCTGCCTTTGACCCCAGCTACCCTTGGCCTGGTTCCCTGGGCCCTTCCTGCCACTTGCATGTCTCAGGGGTCCTGAACTCCAGTCTCTCTGTTTCTTATGTACCACAACCTCCACTTCCCCCTGGAGGTCACTCAAACATCCGCCCAAACAGTTTCAGCATCAGGAGCGGGCAATGCAGGGAGTGGAGTGAGTGCAACTTTGGAATCATATGGGCCTGGTATCCAGCACATACTCTGACCTTTCCTGGTTGTGTAAGTCAGGATTCTCTTCACTAAGAGAAGGTGACATGAGACAGAAACCCAATTTAAACGATCTTTTTTAAAAATTTTACTCGAGACAGAGAGAGGGAGAGAGATTGAGAGAGAGAGAGAGAGAGAGAGAGAATCCCAAGAAACCTCCATGCTCAGTTCAGTGCCTAATATGGGGCTCAATCTCACAATTCTGGGGCCATGACCTGAGCCAAAACTGAGAGCCGGACACCCAATCAACTGAATCACACAGGCACCCCCACTACAAATGAGCTTAAGCTAAAAAATAAATAAATAAATAGCTAATGAATCTATAAACTCTAGAGGTCTGGCTTTAGGTATGTCTGGATCCAGGTGCTCAATGATGATGACAGAACCCTCTTTGTCTCCCTAACTCTTAGCTGTTATTTCTTCCGTAGTGACTTCATTCCTCAGGATGGCTTCACCAGTGGTGGGAAAAGAGGGACACAGCCCATCCCTGGAATGGGCAAGCGGAGGTAGGATGAGCCTGGTACACAGACTGAGTAGGATTTCCATGCAGCAGGGAAAAGTGGCTTTGCAAAGAAAAAGAGGTTGGGAAGACAAAAAACCATGTAATCTTAAGTCAGTCACTCACCCCAGCTGGTCTTCTGTTTGCTCATCTGTACAGTAGCATTGACAGCAATGTTGCAGGATTAATGTACAAGATGAACATACAAAATTCAATTGCATTTCTGTATACCAGCAATAAACAAATCCAAAAAGAAAATTAGGAATACAATTTCATTTATAATAGCTTCAAAAAGAATAAAATACTTAGCAATACATCTAACAAAACAAGTGCAAGACTTGTACACTAAAAACTACAAAAGATGGGGTGCCTGGGTTGCTCAGTCAGTTAAGCCTCCGACTTTGGCTCAGGTCATGATCTCACAGTTCGTGGGTTCGAGCCCCGCGTCGGGCTCTGTGCTGACAGCTCAGAACCTGGAGGCTACTTTGGATTCTGTGTCTCCCTCTCTCTGACCTTCCCCTTCTCACATTCTCTCTCTCTCTCAGAAATAAATAAAACGTTTTTAAAAAGGGTTAAAAAAACTACAAAAGATGTTTTTGAAAGAAATTAAGGAAGACTTAAATGTAGGCACTCTGTGTTCGTGGAAGACTTCATATTGATAAGACAGTAATACTCATCAATTGAGCTACGTCTTTAAGGCAATGTCTGCAAAATCTCACCTGTCTTTGCTTCAGAAATTGACAAGCCAGCCTGAAAATTCGTGTGGAAATGCAAGGAACTGAGAATAGCCAAAACTGTCTGGGAAAAAGAAAAAATAGAAGTGAGAGTGAGAGAGCCTACAGCTTCAACTACAAATTCCCAATGTCAAAACTTTCTATCAAGCTACAGTCATCAGGACAGTGTGGTCCTGGCACAAGGAGAAACATATGAATCAGTAGCATCAACATGTAAGTGCCTATAGAAATCCATACATCTATGGCCAATGGATTTTTCACCAAAGGTGCCAAGACAATGAAATGGGGCAAGAATAGTCTTTTGAACTTAAAACACTAGAACAGCTAGTGATCCACATGTAAAAAAAAAAAATGAAGTTGGGGGATGCCTAGGTGGCTCTGCCAGTTAAGGGTCTGACTCTTGATTTTGGCTCAGGTCATGATCTCGTGGTTTGTGAGTTTTAGCCCCATGTAAGGCTCTGTGCTGGCAGCATGGAGCCTGCTTGGGATTCTCTGTCTCCCTTCCTCTCTGCCCCTCCCCCACTCACACGCTCCGTTGCTCCCAAAATTAATAAATAAACTTTTAAAAAAATGGAACTGGACCCTCTACCTCACACAATATTCAAAAATTAACTCAAAATGGATCATATACTGAAATGCAAGAGCTGAAACTATAAAGCTCTTAGAAGGAAACAAATGTAAATTGTCATGACCTTGGATTAAGCGATGATTTCATAGATAGGGCACCAAAAACATGAGTAACAAAAGGAAAGGAATTTGGACTTCATCCAAATTAAAAACTTATGTGCTTCAAAGGACATCACCAAGAAACTTACAGGGAAAATGGGAGAAAATATTTGCAAATCACGTATCTGATAAGGGACGATATAAAGAAATCTCACAGTTCAACAATAAAAAGATAAATAACCCAATTAAAATTGGATTTTTAATCAGATATCAAAAGGTTTGAAATATACATTTCTCAAATGCTCACATCTGCAAAAGAAGGCACAGCAATGGCCATCGAGCGCATAGAAAGATACTCGACATCATTAGTCATCAGAGAAATGCAAATGCCAGCACAGTGAGATGGGATTTCATATCTTCTGGGGTTGCTGCAATCAAAGAGATAAGCGGGGCGCCTGGGTGGCTCAGTGGGTTAAGTGTCCAACTTCAGATCAAGTCATGATCTTGTGGTTCGTGAGTTCGAGCCCCACATTGAGCTCTGTGCTGACATTTCAGAGCCTGGAGCCTGCTTCAGATTCTATGTCTGCCTCTCCCCTGCTCACATTCTGTCTCTCTCTTTCAAAAATAAAATAAACAGTAGAGAAAACCTAAAAGATAAGCAATAACCAGCACTGTTGAAGAAGTGAAGGAAAGGGAGGCTTCCACTGTTGCTTGTGGGAAAAATGATGCCGCCTCTTTGGGAAACAACGTGGCAGTTCTCCAGAAGTGAAACCGAGTTACCATCTGACCCAGCACTTCTGCCCCCAGCAATTTTACTCCCAATTTGAAGAGAACTGAAAGCGCATGTCCACCCCCAAATGTGTCTATGTTCGTAACAGCATTACTGGTAACAGGCAAAAAGTGGAAACTGCCCAAATGCCCATTGACTGGAAGTTGGAGGAACAAGTGTGTAGTATCCACACAGTGGAATATTATTCAACCGTGAAAAGGAATGAAGTGCTAACACAAGGTGGGTGAACTCAGGAAACATCACGCTAAGTGAAGGATATCAGTCACTAAGGCCAGGTATGATGTGATTCCATTTACACGCAACGCCTAGATTTGACAGATGCATGTGGACAGAGGGTAGATCAGTGGTCCCCAGGCACCGGGGGAAAGGGGAAGGCTGCGGCTGCACAACTTGGAAAATATACAAAAGCCGCTGACCTGTCTACTTCAAAAAGGTGACTTGATGGTGTGATGCCTAATGGTGTGTGTCAACGTGACTAGGACATGGTGCCCAGATAATAATAAACATTATTCTGGCATATCTGTGAGGGGGTTTCTGGCAGAGATTAGCATTTGATTCAGTGGACGGAGGGAGTGAGGCAGACTGGCCTCCCTGGTGTGGGTGGAAATCATCGAATCCACTGAGGGTCTGTATGGAGCGAAAAGGCCGAAGAAGGTTGAATTCTGTCTCTCTCTCTCTGCCTGGCTGCTTGAACCACATCCATCCTCTCCTGCCCAGGACATACACCGTTGATGCTCCTGGTTCTCAGGCCTTGGCAATGGGATCGCAACTGCATCACTGGCTCTCCAGGCTCTGCCACCGGCAAGTAACAGATTGCAGATCTCGGCCTCCATGATCATGGTAGCCAATTCCTTATAATAAATCTTTTTTTTTCTATTTCTCTTAGAAAAAAAAATATATCCTACTGGTTTTGTTTTTCTGGAGACCCCTGATTAGTGCAGATGGTATGTGAATGATCCTTCAATAAAGCTGTTATTTTAAAAACAAGTATCAAAACATCTACCATAGAGGGGCGCCTGGGTGGCTTAGTCGGTTGAGCGTCCGACTTTCGCTTAGGTCATGATCTCGCGGTTCGTGGGTTCTAGCCCCGCGTCGGGCTCTGTGCTGACTGCCAGCTCAGAGCCTGGAGCCTATTTCGGAGTCTGTGTCTCCCTCTCTCTATGACCCTCCCCTGCTCACGCTGTCTCTCTCTCTCTTCTAGAAATAAATAAAAATATTAAAAAAAAAAATCCACCATAGAGGGTAATTGTGGAGAAGAGACGAACTGTCGTTTCTAAAGCTCCTGGCACAGGGCTACGCCCCACACTAAGTGTTAAGTGTTCATTTTCTTTCCTTTTCAAATAAACGCTCCCCACCCTCCCCCCACCAGCGCCCCTAACCCTCTCTAAGTAGTTCCGCCCCAGCTCCTAAGGTAGAACTTCGAGGCATTCCACAAAGAAGCCTGTGCTATGCTTGGTTACTCACAGAACAGCCAAGGTGGTTATTAAGATGGTTGGGCAGGTCTTCTCTGATATTAATGAATAAGATATTCATTTCCCTAAGAACGTGTCAAGTTCTCTAGCAATCCCGGGCACATTGGGGGACGCACACACAGCTCTATTAATCCAAGCAGGCCTCACATCCACTTGAACTCAAAGGTTTCATTCCGGTCGATTTCCACCAGGGGGATGGTTTATTAGTTGGCAACGACAGGCTAAGTGAACTCAGGTACGGGGTGTTTGGCTAAGGATGATGGCGAGGCTATTTTAAGTCACTGGAGTTCAAGGGTACCTGCCTCAGCGCTTTTGTTTAAATTGATTTGTAGGCCTGCTCGCTTGACCTTGCTGCATAAAATAGTTCCAAGGGGGAAAAATAGAAGAGCGTAATTCTAGCCAAGGGAGCAGATGTGTCCCAGCCCGCCTGCCCCTCCTACACACCAGCCAGCGAACCCACCGCCAAGCTGACCTTGAGTGTGGGCTTCAACTGTGACGTGGTCAGCACACGGCAGTCTTGGGAGCCAGAGAAGGGCCTGGCAGGGTGGTCCAGGTGGAGAAGACCCAGAAAGGGGGGAGGGCCGTACAAGGTTGCAAACTGAGTGAGAAAGTGGGATTTTAATCCAAGTCAGTGTAACTCAAACTCCTCCTTGCAACTCTTATAAAAATATTTAATATTCATTAAGTGCCTACCACAGACCAGTTAGTTTCTAATGCTTTGTCTGCATTCGCTCCTTTAATTCGTACAACAGCCGGTGAGCTAATGTACTATTGGTGTCCCCATTTTACAAGTGAAGAAACTGAGTAATTTGCCCAAGATCACGTGGCAAGTAAAATGGTAGAGACGGGATTTGAACCTAGGGACTAGGATGCTACAACCAGTCCCTTAGCCATCACACCATGCTGCCTCTATTTCCTTATTCCACTGTGAAAAAAAATGAGATCACACTCTGCCAGTGTCTAAGCTAGACAGTTCAGCTATCCACATGGACCAAATTAACCTGAAGTTGTCGCATTCCCAAAACATTTCAAACAGAATGAAGCTAGGTGACATTGCTTTGGAATCACGCCTCTGTCCAGGTTTTTGGAGAGCACAAAGCAAGACTGGCCAACCAGTATGAGATGCGCCGAATTTGACAGTATTTCCTGGCACTGCCCAAACAAGCTGGTCTGTTCCCCCCGCCCCTCTCTGATCAGTCAGAAATCTGCACCTCTGCTCCCCTCTTTAGCCCTTTAGCTAGCCACCATGCTGGGGTTTGTTACTCGGTATGAGCTGAAGGTGCCCTGAATTGGGGATCAGGGCATCCGTGTGGAAATCCTGTGTGTCCTTGAGTGAGTCACTTAACCTCTCTGGCCCCCAAATTCCTTGAATGTAAGATAATTATAAGGCTATCAGGTTTTCTCAGAAAGTCTCTCTGAGGATTCAGAGAACTTTCGTGACACCCGTGATTTTGGGAAGGACCAAGCATTTCAAGGTAGAGCCCTCAGGAAAGGATGGGGTGTAATGAGAGAGAGTGACCAGTAGGTGGCAGTGCTTCAAAGCAGCCTTGGGAGGCCTGAAGGAACTTCTTTTAACCCTTCCTCATCAAGTATATGGAACCCCGCCCCCCAACTCCATACACACATCCAGAAAGGGAAAAGTGAACCCCAGAAAGCAGAGGTGCCAGTTCTAAGGATCCACCACAAGACAGTGTTAGAACCAGGATCATACCCCAGGCCGAGGTGGTCTGTGAATGCCTCCCGTCCCTCCCTTTCACCTCAAACTTGCTATGTGACCTTGACCAACTACCTCATTAGTAGGTCATGAAATCCATTTAGTGAGTGTTTAATTGGAAAAGAAGAGAAATTTTTTAAATACTAGCAAATATCTGCAAATACAGCTAAACATTCTATTAATGGTTCCAATTTTACAAACACAGACACGCACATGGAAATCCTGTGTGTGTGTGTGTGTGTGTGTGTGTGTGTGTGTGTGTGTGTCTACTACCCAAAATGCTTGCTGTGAAAGGTGTTTTGTCTTATGCATCATAGTCTCACAGTTCCGAGAACCCCATAAGAAGGGGATTCCAACTCCATATTCTGCAATTAGTAACCCCTGCGCTTTGCCACCTTCACAACTGCAAGCTGACCCCCACGCTGCCCAGGCACCCCTACCCAGGTAGATTTGAACTTCCAGCCATCTGCTTCCTCGGCAGCACAAACGGTCTACTAAACCCATACCTTCCATCATGTAAGAGTCTGATAGCACGCCCGACACCATTTTATCCTTAACGCAATCTGACGTGGCAGACAGTAGCCCACCTACAGACGAGAAGGTGGAGGCTCAGGGAGGGGATGTGACTTTCCCGCCCCCCCTCCCCCCACCGCCCCTCAGGCCTCACAGCTAGCACATGCCGAGGTGAGACTTGAACCAGCTGAAGCCTCACCCTGACACTTCCCTGACTCCACCGCCTGGAGCCCAGGGCCTTGGACCTCTTCTCCGCACAAAAGTAACAACCGCTTACCAGTGCTTCCATTTCTCTTCTTCTGAGTCACTTTTATTTTCTCTCGCACTCTCAAGTTTGATTGAATTTACACTTAATGAATCCAACTTTGTCATTTAGGGGATGTCGGAGCAGCAAGACCTGACAAGGGGTGAGTGATGATGCAATCAGCCGCTCTGGGAGCCCTGGCAGGCCCGGCCGAGCTGGGAGCCGGCCCGCTGCTGCCCTGGAGTACTGGCTGCGCGCTCAGGCTTCGGGGAGGCCGCTGCCCCGCCCCCCTGCAAGAAGCAAGAGTGGGGGTGGGGGTGAGTGATTTTGTTTAGGCGGAAACAAGAGCAACCTCCTGGATTCGGAAGAGGCGGTCAGCAAGATGGGAGCAGGGGATGCCAGTCTGCCACTGACTTGCTTGCTCCGAGCCCTCGGGCAGTCTCTTCGCTCTCTGATCCTCTACGCCTCCCTCTGTAAAATGGGACAGCCGCCCAAGGTTGTTGCTTTGTAGATTGCACGGTGGGGGCTCAGGCTCTCATCCAAATTTCAAAGGTAGTTTTTTGACGGCAAGTTAAGCAACTTGGAAGTCCGTCTCAGGCCCATTTGTTTTTAATGTTTTTATTTCTTTCTGAGAGAAAGAGAGAGAGAGAGAGACAGTGTGAACAGGGGAGGGTCAGAGAGAGAGGGAGACACAGAATCTGAAACAGGCTCCAGGCTCTGAGCTGGCTGTCACCGCAGAGCCCGACGCGGGGCTCGAACCCTCGAACCCTGAGATCATGACCTGAGCCTAAGTCGGACGTTTAACCGACTGAACCACCCAGGCGCCCCAGGCCCTTTTACTTGCCTGATAAAGGCCAGCTCCACCATCCAGGGCATGCCCATGCGCTAGGCTGGCCGGAGGGCCCATGGAGGGAAGGGCAGGTAACAATCTTTGATAAAGGAACAAAATGAAAACTCAAAATTTGATTACAGTGTGATCTCATGTTTGTTATGAAAAACAGTATATGCACAGAAAACAGCGACTGGGAGAATATACCCAAAATGTTCACAGTCAGGGGTAGAATCTTGTGGATTTTCCCCCTTGTTTTTTGTTTTTGTTGTTATTGGCCTTTATTTTATTCGATTTTACTTTTCCCCCTTCTTATCTGAAATTTCAAGTCTTTTTTTTTTTTTTTTAGTGAAATAACGCATACATACAGAAGACTGCATGAAACAGAAATGTGGAGTTGAAGAAGTATTTATAAAGTGAACATCTATGGAACAACCTCTATTGCCACCCCTTAGACCTTGCAAGTGCTCTGCCCTGCAAACCATTCCTGCTTCCTGACAGGCAGCTGTTTGCCAATCGTCTCTCCATTTTTATTTTTCATAGTTTCACTCCCAGAGCAGACGTCCCAAAATAATAGCCAGTTCTTTTTCTATTTTTGAAATTTATAAAAATGGAATTACACAGTCTGTACTTTGTGGGTATGTGTCTATCTCCTTTACATCAAGATTATGTCTTTAAAATGTATCCTTGTTTTGCAGGGGGCTATAGTTAGTGGATTTTTATTCTGGGCAGTAGTAAATTCTGTTTCTCTATTACAATTCACCTACCCATCCCAATGCTGGTGGACATCTCACTGTCTTCTCTGCATTTCTACACTTTTGGACGTGTCATTACAGGTAAGGGGCCTGGTGCATAGTAGGTGTTCAATGAAAATTTTTGAACAAATGCATGAAGCGTGATAAGTTTCTTTTTCTTTCAATTGAAGAAAAGCTTTGGTGGTACTACAAGGGTTGAGACTGTGAACAAAGATAGATCAAAGGGAGAATTTTCCAGATTTGTAGATTTTCCCTGGAGCTCAGAAGAGACATATCAGGTTAAAGCAGAAGATTGGTGAGTGTCATCTCCGTTACCTAGAAAAGCCTCAAGCGTAGTTGGGCATCCCCTTTAAACTACAAATAGAGCAATATTGAAAATGAAGAAAAACTCCCACAATCACGGTGTTACATGCATGAGCAGAGAAAATTAAAACTTACAGAAAGCATTGCAACAAAGCAGGCAAAGCAGTTCACCGGGAATCAGAGGAGATGAGTCTAACTCTCAACACTTTCATCAACAAGCGATGTGGCCTTGAAGAGTCCTAACATCTCAGAGCCTCAGTTCCCCCATCTGTAAAATGGGACCTATCCCTCAGAAGGTGTAAGTGATTGAGTTTTGTAAAGGTTTCCTATGAAACCAGAGGACAGAAAGCAAATCTTTCAGGAGGTCTGTTTCCTGACACATTTCCTCACCACCTCCTCCACACCACCACTACTTGGGGTACCGAAGACACAGCCTGCCTGTAAAACTGGAAGAAGAGACCAAGTTGAAATAGAAGTCACTGCCATGACTATTAGAGATCTGGGAAGGCCGGGGCCAGGGGCAGGTGCAGGGGCTCCCTGGGAGTCCCCGCCATCCTGTTCATGCTAGCGGGGGAGGGGTTCGAGCTCTGACACACATCGCCGGCACTGCATTTTGAAAGAAAGAATAAAAGAGACAATATTTTTAAATCAAATTTTGGAAGAACTCCCCTCCCCTCCACTCCCCTCGTGGGTGGTATATCTCTTCAAAGAATTGACAAAGTTCTTTGAATCCTACTGAAAGCAGACTGAGGTCCAGAAAAGCCCTGTTCCAACCATGCTTCAGAGAGGAGTACTTGACCATTTTTTTTTTTAGAGAGAGAAAGAGAGACAGTGTGGTGGAGAGAGAGGGGCAGAAGGAGACAGAGAGAGAATCTCAAGCAGTCTCCACCCTCAGTGTGAAGCCTGACTCGGACCTGATCCCACAACCCCAGGATCATGACCTGAGCCGAAATCAAGACTCCTATGCCCAACTGACTGAGCCACTCAGGTACCCCCTTGGCCATTTTTTTGAGCCATTGGCATCTTTTACACTCTGGGGGAGCCCATAGGTCCCTTCTTAGAATAATGTTTAAAATTTTTTTTTAAGTTTATGTATTTTGAGAGAGAGAGAATATGAGTAGGGGAGGGGCAGAGAGAGAGGGAGACATAGAATCTGGAGTAGGCTCCAGGCTCCCAGCTGTCAGCACAGAGCCTGAGGTGGGGCTCGATCATGACCTGAACTTAAGTCGGATGCTTAACCGACGGAACTACCCAGGTGTCCCAGAATAATGTTTTTAAATGGAAATAGTGTATATATGTCTAAGTGCATATGCATTTTTGATAAAAATATTTTATAAGATCACAAAGAAAATCAATGATATTGAAATACAGTTTTCAACATAATAAAAAAACAAATATGGAAAATAGTAATAGATAGATTGCCTTATTAGCACATTAAATAACAAGCTATAGCAACAGGCCTAACAACTAATACGATTCTGAAATAACGATGGCCCTACGTGGTATGTCAAGATGCATGCAGCCACTATATTGTGCTAGACAGGGCTTCTGTGATTTTTATTGGTGGCACATCCTAGCTCTGCTAATGTGACTGGTTTGTTGCCTGACTACTTTCCAAGGGGAAGAAAATGCTACAGTTACAAAATTAGTGAAAGTAAAGAAAAATAAACATGTGTTTTTCCCCCTTTCCAAGTTTAGAGACCTTCTGAATTCTCTTTCTTTAAAATGTTTTATTCATTTTTTGAGAGAGAGAGAGAGAGAGACGAATGTGAGTAGGGAAGGGGCAGAGAGAGAGGGAAACACAGAATCTGAAGCAGGCTCCAGGCTCTGAGCTGTCAGCACAGAGCCTGACATGGGGCTCGAACCCACGAACTGTGAGATCATGACCTGAGCTCAAGTTGGACACTAAACCTACGGAGCCAACCTGGCGCCCCTGGACCTCCTGAGTTCTAACTGTACATCTCAGGTTAAGAGCCCTTGCAGGTGTTAGAAACTGTTTTTATTAACGAAGTGTCCCAAACTTCATCACTCTGACTTTTTGGAAAAGATTTCTCTTTTTACAAACACATGAACACAAGGAGTTAGCCACCTATGGAGCCCAAGATGATGAAGGGGACACAGGGTGGGAATGAAAGAGTCCCGATGATGGTACCTGTTTGCTTGGGTCAGATACCACTCTGGCTGTGACACCACAACCTACCACAAGTCGGTACCACGTTATACATGGGACCAACAGACTATGGGTCCAAAACACGGCATTTTAAGATCATGAGAAGCAACTAGCTGGTATAGGGGGTAAATTCTGTTTTAAGTGCTATTTAGATTAAAAAGACAAAAAGACCTGAGCTTACTGCTTTAGATCTTGGAAGACAGATTTTCTTGCCCCACCCCCACCACACGCACGACTCCAAGGACAGCAGTAGGCAGAAAAGAAAGCAGGTCGCAGGAATAAACGAATTAGGGAACACAAAACACAGTAGAATCAGTAAATAAAACCAAAAGCGGATTCTTTGAGGCAGCTAACAGAAAAGACCAACTTCCGGCAAATACAATCACGAAAAAGGCACAAATGAAATCAGAAATGAGGGAGTGATTATAATGACAGGTCTAAGAGATTAAAAATGGTGAGAGGGGACGATGTACAGAATTCTCTGGTAAATGCATTTTAAGTTATCAAGGAAACAGACAATGGGTGACAAAACTATAAAATAATCTGATTGCTACAACAAGAATTGTTAAGTTAGATCAGCAAACAAGGAAGCCTCTGAGAGAATGCGCATTTTATTAAAGAAGGACCCTCCCCACCTCTGCCCAGGGCAGTTTTTTACCAATGCTGAAGTCTCTAGAGAAATCTATCCAAATTTTACAGGAGAGTGCATTTCCATGTTACATAAATTATTCTTTACCATAGGAAAAATAGGTTAAAAAAAACCCTGCTAATTCATTTTGCAAGGCATATGCAGTTCTGATTTTAAGCCCTGATACAGAAATTGCTTTAAAGGAAACAGGATCCAATATCATTTGAGAGTACAGGCCCAGAAAATAGCGTTCAGCAGCACATTATGGGACTAAAACACCATAACCGCAGAGGATTTCTCCAGCAATTCAAAGAAAGTTCAGCACAAGGGTATCTATTAATACAACACATCAGATCAATAGATTAAATAATAAGAACCATATGCTCATCCTAATGGATGCCAAAAAATGCATTTCAATAGATGTCAAAACATTTTTAAAAATAGTAATAGAGTGACACTTCCTTAACATAATAAGGATCTATTTAAAACAAAGCCAGCATCCTTTCTAATGGAAAAACATTAGAGATCTTCCCATTAGAAAAGGGAACAAAATAAATAAGCTCTCTATCACCATTATTATTTCATATGTATTGATGAATCTGGCTGATGTAATAAGACATGAAAAAGAAACCATAAGAATAGTTATTAGAAAGAGAGAAAGCTTCATTCGCAGATGATATAATTATAGCCTTTAAAATTCTGATGTTCTCATCTATATCATTAGCATAAATCCAAAAGCTCAATAACTAGCTAGCTATGGACACATGATAAGTATTTTAAAAATCAATACCTTTCTTAAGTAAATGTGAAAACAAGATAGGAAACAAATTAAATACTGAGATCCAATTCATAATCAAAGGTAACTGGGGAGCCTGGGTGGCTCAATCAGTTAAGCATCTGACTCTTAATCTGAGTACAGGTCTTGATCTCAGGGTCATGAGTTCAAACTCCACATTGGGCTCCATGCTGGGCATGAAGCCTACTTAAAAAAAAATGAAGCATAATCAAATATAACTAATTACAGACACAGCCATAATCACAGGATACAAAAACTTCAAAATTTTCCTGGAAAGCATAGTAGAGAATATGAGTAATAGAAATACATCACATTTCTCAACAGAAAATCTAAATATTCCAATTTTCCGATTTAGTGATTCAGGATAATCTGAAAATGATACAAAAGGATTTCTTATAGGATTTGACTACATGCATTTAAAAACAATTTTGAAAACTACAGACAAAATGGCAAAGGATGTTCTGAAAAATGAACAGTGATGATAAATGACATGTAAATAAGTCATTGAAGGGGGCATGTGGGTGGCTCAGTTGGTTAAGTGTCCAACTCTTTTTTTTTTTTTTTAATGTTTTCTTTCTTTCTAAGAGAGAGAGAGAAAGGCAGCGTGAGCAGGGGAGGGTCAGAGAGAGAGCTAGTCACAGACTGAAACAGGCTCCAGGCTCCGAGCTGGCAGTCAGCACAGAGCCCGACGCGGGGCTCGAACCCACGAACCGCGAGATCATGACCTAAGCAAAAGTTAGACACTTAACCGACTAAGCCACCCAGGCACCCCTAAGTGTCCAACTCCTGATTGTGGCTCAGGTCATGATCTCACAGGTCATGGGATCGAGCCCTGCATTGGGCTCTGTGCTGACAGCATAGAAACACACCCCATCCTTCTTGGGATTCTCTCTCTCTCTGTCTCTGTCCCTTCCCTGCTCTCTCTCTCTCTCTCTGCACACACACACACACACACACACACACACGCACGCACACACACACACACATTCTCCCTCTCTCTCAAATAATAAATAAATAAACTTTAAAAATAAATAAATAAGTCCCTAAAGAACAATAACTGAAATAAGTACATACTAGAGCAAAATCAGATCTAGAAATTGATGAAATAAAAAGTCCAAAAGCAGACAATGACAAAAAGAGAATTTAACATATAAAAAAGATGTCACAAAGTGATAGGGAAAGGAAATACCATGGAATAAAAAGGGTTGGACAGCAGACAAGCAGAGAAATTAGTTTAGGCATATACTTAAAAATAAATTCCAGATTTAGAAGGGATCAACTAAAAATTAAAGAAGACCTGGTGAAATACACAATGGTATATTTATCTTACCTAAGACCAAGGATAGAAGAAATAGAGATTCAAAGAGGAAAAATTGATAAAATAAACCATATCACAATGCTAACTGTATGCAAACACAAACTAAAAGAAAAAGAAAAGGAATACGTTAGGGAAAAGATTGCAATCAAATGGGCTCTGAACTATTTTTAAAAATTTGATGTTTTTGAGAATCTAAAGAAAGTTGGGACCCTCTCACATATATATCAGACATGTATACATACACATACATGCAAAGACACACAGTAATACACACATTCATACTGACACATGCAGACCTACATACTTATAGATACACATGTAGGTATGCTTGTACGGGGCTGGCAGACTTCCTAAGACTCTCCAGAGACCCAAGATTAAGAATACCTCATCTAGAGGCCCTTTGATGACCCAGTTTGTTAAATGACCAACTCTTGATTTCGGCTCAGGTCGTGATCTCACAGTTTCGTGAGTTTCCACAGACAGTGCAAAAACTGTTTGGGATTCTCTTCCTTCCATCCCTCTCTCTCTGCCACACCCCCTGCTCACACACATGCACACACACACTCTCTTTCTCAAAATAGATTAACTTTTTTAAAAAAAAAGAATACCTCACCTAGACTGAATAGACTACATTAAAATATGTAAGAACACTCCTAAGCCAAATAAACACGCAGATGACATGACCAAACAATTCACTTAAAGGGAGATGGAAATAGTAAACTCAAGGACAAATGATCAATAGGCATAAAATATGCTCCAATTTTTGTCTACTAAATTATCAGATTGGTACAAAACTGATTTTTAAAAGCAAACTAATGTTGATGAGGTTTCAGGAAAATTGCCACATTGCTGGTCCCTTTTGAAAAGTAATTTAAAATATCTAACAAGAGCCCCACAACATCAATACTTTGTGACCTAACTGTCCTTTTTCTGGGAATTCATGAAATAAATTTCAGGAATAAATCTCCTCAAAGACTTTCATTGCACCATTTATGAATTGTGGGAGTGCAAAAGTAGAACTCTCCGAATAGTAAAAGAAAGGACAGCAGACAGCTAAACAATGTGGAGACTCAACATAATGGAATGATATATGGTCATTAAAATTAAAATGTTGAAAATAAAAAAATGATTATGATATGTTAAACTAAAAAGTAAAATAAAGTTGTATAATTTTTATTACAAAAATGATGGTGGATGATACATTTATGTTTTTAATTGCCCTTAATGTTATACATGAAAAGTTTTATTTATGCTAAAGATGGAGAGAACATCATGCTACAGTAGAAAGGGAGAAAGGGAGGGATTGTAGAGACAAGTGGGGCTGTCACGCAAATCTGGGACCTCCAACATCATCTAAGTGTACGCATGAGCTATCGGAGTAAGTAGGGCCCTAGGAACTTCTATGACGGACTTTTGGCTCCTTATCCTCCTTTCTCTCTCTGTTTACCTCTTTCTTCTTTCTTTCAAGTGGGTGATTCTTTTACTTCGTAAACATGGTTTGAGCTTGCTGCCTCTCCCAATCCTGTCAAACTCATAAAGCATTCAAAACATCTGTTTCAGTGCTAGAATACCAAGATATTTTAAACATGAGTGCAAATCGAGGGAGATAAAAGTCCCCACATCATATAATGCAGCCCTCCTCCAGGACACAAACTCCATATCTGTCTTCTTCCACCGCTGAATCTTAAGTAAGCCTCCAGAACATATTTGGTGCATCGTAACAGCTCAAAAAAAACAGATAATTGGATGGCTGGATGGCTGGATGGGTGATGGATGGATGGATGGGACAAAAAAAGACCCCCCTAAGAAGCAAAGACAAACAAGCTTGAAAATCCTAAAACCAAGCAAATCATGGTTATGGAGAACCATATGGTGGTCAAGAGGGGCAAGTCAAAAGATAATTCAGACCTCCTGCAGGCCACACTCAGGGCACTTGGCTGCAGCCTTTGCTCCATTTTCCCTGTAAGGCACACTAAAAGGTGATTCACTAAGTCGAGGTGGATAGTCAGAATGGTTAGAGAAGAAGCCCATGCTCCCCACTAACTCAAATAGTAAAAGCAAAATATGCTGAAACGAACACTGAATGTCCCTGATCTATAAGGCTTTTTAGTAGAGACCTTTCCCAATCCCCACTGGCATCTGGACTTAAGACTTCCTCCAGATGCATAGAATTAGGGGCTTGCATTGAGAGTGAGCTAAGAGGCAGTGAAAAGAGAGCTAAACTCACTCCCAAGAATGACTTGGGTTACTGTGTCTGCCTGTGTCCACACTCAGAGAGGAGGGAAGGACATGCTCCACAGAGACGTGAACTTCATTTAGTAGGAAGCTATTTGTCTTACAAATAGTCACAACCTAAACCATGTGGTAAATCGAATGCCCTGACTAACCAACCAGACTTCCAGAAACATACAATTTTTCTTTCTCTTTGTCTGAGATCAAAAGAACTGAACTTGCTCCCCTGGCAAACCTTCTCTGCAAACCCAGACCTGCCTCCAAAGGGTAAGTAAAACAAAGGCTAGTATCAAATTTTTACTTTCACCCAGAATTAAACCAGATATATAAGCTGAATAAATGTTTCCCTGTGAAACAGATTTACTCCAAGAAACAGAAGGGGAAATTTTTAATATAAATTTATATTTTCCATGAGATTAGAGAGTATATTGCATTTATGAAAAGGTAACCATCTAAGATAAGACAATTTTACTTTAAGATGAAAACTATGATTACAGAATTTTTAAGTGTAGTAGGGGCAGAGAAGGGCCTATTAAACATTGAAGAAAACGGAATCAATAATTTAAATTGTCTGTTAAAAAAAGAAAATCTCCTAGATTTCTGAGAGAAGCATAGCGAAATGAAGGAAGATGAAAAAAGAACATCAGAGCAAATCTGTAAGTGGTGATAAAGGTTTGAGAGAAAAGCACCCACCAACAGCAGGTACAATTAATTAAGAGTATACATCTGGACACATCCTGGTGAAATTTCCAAATGTCAAACAGACAAGAAAGGAGTCAAAGATGAATAGAATTTGAATTTTAAGAATAGGATCCACCAAAATAAAAATAAGAGAATATCCATAACTTCAGAAGGAGAGAAAACGAGAAAGTGAAAATTATGAACAATAATACCAAAAACTGGGAAAGAAAAGAAGAAATGCCATAAAAAACAATGATAGAATTAAGAGTATATTAGTTATCACAATAAATAGATCAACAGACCAAACTTCTCTATCAAAAGACAAAGATTATCATATTGAGTCTAGAAGCAAACTCAAAATGATAATGTTTAAAATAAAAGAATGGATAAAAAGATCTAAGGCAGCTGTTGGTCTGCAAAAGAAATACAGGGACAACATTAATATAAAAAGTTAAATTCAAACCAAAATTTTAAAGATAAGGCTAAACTGCTTTGATAAAAGTCAGATTCTCATTGATGATATCAGGAACTTTAGGTGCTAAATAACATGACATTACGACATACAAAGCAAATATTCATAATGAGAGGCTGTACAAACACTGCTCCACTCACACTTTCATTTCTGATCGTGATGGAGTAACTGGAATTAGACCAGCCTTCCTGCCATAAACATCCAGAAAAGTGAACAGAATACATGAGGACAGAGAGCTTAGACTTCTATCTTTGTCAAGCTGTCATGAGGCACCCCAATATTTCCTCTAGAGTGGTGTCAGAAAAGGCTCAGATGGGTTTTCATCCCTGCTAGGTGGTAGAGGCACTCCTCCATTGCATCAGTGGATAGGAAGCCTGGACTCCCTCCCCTACCTGGAGGTAATGAGGTGCCCTCTCGTAGTAGCATGGTGTCAGAAGAAGCTGAGTGGGAAGCAAGGACTTTCACCACTACTCAGTAATAACAGGGCCGTCCTTTCCTATAGGGCCAACAGAGGCCATGTGGGGAGCAGGAAGAAGGCATCCCTAACTCTTCCAACCAGGAAGGTATTAGTGGAGGCCTAGTGGGAATCTGGAATTCCCATACAGCTTAACAGTAATGAAAAGTGCCCCACCTTGGATGTCAACAGAAGCTGAGTAGGGAAATTTGGATTACTACAATTACCTGACACTATCAAGGCAGAATCAGAGTAAACCAGGTAAAACATAAAGCATAAGTAAAATACAAGTCTCATAATATGCCTAAAATGTCCAGCTTTTAATAAAAAATCACTCATCATACCAGGGACCAGGAAGCTTTCCAACTGAATGAAAAATCACAATCAGTCTATCCCTAAACTGAGATGCCAAAGATGCTAGAAATATCTGACAAAAATTTTAAATTTTTTTAAAATTTTATTACTAGGAGAAAGAGAGAGAGACAGCGTGAGCAGGGGAGGGTCAGAGAGAGAGGGAGCCACAGACTTAAACAGGCTCCAGGCTCTGAGCTGGCAGTCAGCACAGAGCCCGACGCGGGGCTCGAACCCACGAACCGCGAGATCATGACCTAAGCGAAAGTCGGACGCTTAACCAACTAAGCCACCCAGATGCCCCAATCTGACAAAAATTTTAAAGCAGTCAAAAGAAGAATGCTCCAATGAGGAATTACAAATCTGTTTGAAACAAATGAAAAGCTAGGGATTTCCAGCAAAGAAACAGAAAGTCTCAGCAAGGAAACAGAATAGGGGCACCTGGGTGGCTCAGTCGGTTAAGCATCTAACTTTGGCTCAGGTCCTGATCTCACAGCTTGTGAGTTTGAGCCCCACGTCAGGCTCTATGCTGACAGCTCAGGGCCTGGAGCCTGCTTCAGATTCTGTGCCTCTTCTCTCTGCCCCTCATCCATTCACACTCTCTCTCTCTCTCTCTCTCTCTCTCAAAAATAAATAAACATTAAAAAAAAAAAAGAAATAGAAGATATAAAGAAGGCCAAATGGAAATATTCAAACTGAAAAATTAAAAAACCAAAATAAAGGACTCAAAGGATGGGTTCAAGAATGGAATGGAGAGGATACAGGAAAGAAGTCAGTAAATTGGAAGGCACACCAATGGAAATTATCCAATCTGAATAACAGAGAGAAAATATACTGAAAAAAGAAAATGAACAAAGCCTAAAGAAACTGTGAGGCCTTAACAAAAAATTATAATATTTGTGTCATCAAAGTGACAGAAGGGGAAGAGAAAGAGGTCAGAGCTGAAAAAGTACTAAAAAAAATAGTTGAACAGTTTGGTAAAAGATATAAACTTTAAGAGTCAAAAAACCTTAATGAACCCTAACCAAAACTCAAAGAAATCTATGCCAAGAGTTTCATAGTCAACTTTCTGAAAACTAAAGACAAAACAAACAAAAAACAGCTTGAAAGCAGTAAAAGAGAAATGGCACCTTATCTAGGGGCAATACACTTAGGATGACAAAGGAGTTATCGGAAACTAAAGAGGCCAAAAGGAAGTGACACAATATTTTCCAAGTGTTCAACGAAAAGAAATATCAACTCAGGATCCTATATCCAGAGAAAATCCTTCAGGAATGAAAAATAAATCAAGACATTCTCAGATGAAGGAAAACCAAAAAACAATTTGCTTCCAGAAAATGTACTCCAAAAGAAAGACTAAAGAAATTTCTCTAAATAGAAAGGAAATAATAAAAAAAGAAATCTTGGAACATCTGGACAGAATAAAGAGCACAGTAGGCAAAATTATGGGTAAATACAAGAGACATTCCTTCTGTTGAATCTTCTAGATTGTATTTGATGGTAGAAGAAATATTATAGCAGTTTTTGAAATGCTTTGAATTTTCTGTGGAGGAAATATATCTGAAAATGATATATAAAGAGGGGAGAATAAAGGGACATAAAGGTAAGTAAGATTTTGAACCAGTAAAATGAGAATACCAGTACACTGTGATAAGTTATGTATATAAAATACCTAGAGATAACTAAGTAATGCTTAGTGCAGCCACTAAAAATCTATACAATACTATAGACAACACTATAGATAAGTCAAGGTGGAATTCCAAAAATGTTCAAGTAACCCATAGGTGATAGGAAATAAAAAAGAGATATGAAAAACAGAGCAAACACCAAACAATAAAGTAAAATGGAAAAACTTAAGCCCTAATATATCCATAATTCCATTACATGTAAATGATCTAAATATATCAATTAAGGGACAGATATTGACAAAACCGATTAAAAGATGTGACCGAACTACAAGAAACCCATTTTAAATACAGTGATATAGATAAGTTGAAAGCAAAAAGATATAAAAAGATATATCATGCAAACATTAATCAAAATAGACCAGGAATGACTATATTAATATTAAGTAAAGTAGACTTTAGAGGAATGAAAATTATCAGAGACAGAGAGAGACATTATATAATGATAAAAAAAATTAATCCACAGAAACAACACAGCAATCCTTAATCTGCATGAACTAAAACATAAAGCTAAAAAATGTGGGGTGCCTGGGTGGCTCAGTTGGTTGTGTCTAACTCTTGATTTCAGGTCAGGTCTTGATCTCAGAATTGTGAGTTCCAGCCCTGTGTTGGGCTCTGCACTGGGCATGGAGCCTACTTACAAAAAAGCAAAGCTGCAAAATGTGAAGCAAAAACTGGTAGAATTTAAAGATGAAATTAGAAAAATCTCACAATTGGGGTGCCTGGGTGTCTCAGTTAAGCTTCTGACTCTTGGTTTCAGCTCAGGTCAGAGTCTCATGATTCCTGGGTATGAGTCCCACATCAGGCTCTGCACTGACAGTGTGGAGCCTGCTTGGGATTCTCTCTCTCTTTCTCTCTCTCTCTCCCCCCCACACCTTGCTCTTTCTCTCTAAATAAATAAATAAACTAATAAAAGATTCTCTTTGGAAAAAGAAAAAAAAACCCCACAATTATGCTTGGAGACTTCCACACTCCTCTCTTAACAATTGGTAGAACAGCTAGACAGAAAATCACAATGTGTATACAGCGACACCACCAACCAACAGTAATCAACATGTATAGAACATTCTACCCAAAAAAAAAAGAACACACATTCTCTTCAAGTGCCGACAGGACATATGCCAAGATAGACCACATTTGGAACCATAAAAGAAATATCAACAAACTTAAAAGAATTGGAATAATAGTGTGTCCTTCAAACACATGGAATCAAACTAGATTTCTATAACACAGAGATAATAGGAAGATCTCCAAAATCTTGGAAACTAAACAACACTAAATGAGTTCTGAATAGTCTCTGAATCGGAAAGGAAGTCTCAAGGAAAATTTAAAGAATAAATACATTGAAGTGAATGAAGATGAAAATACAATATATCAGAATTTGAAAGACACAACTAGAGAATGACTAAGAGGAGAATTTATAACAGTAAATGCATATACATTAGAAAAGAGGAAAGGTCCTAAATCAATAATATAAACTCCCATATCAAAATCTAGTAAAAGAGAGAAATAAACCTAAAGCAAGAAGGAGATAGATAATAAATATAAGAACAGAAATCAATGAAATTTTAAATTGAAAAATAATAGAGATAATAAATAAACTAAGTTCTCATTCTTTGAAAATACCAATTTGGTTGAGAAATATTTAGCAATATTAACAAAAAAGAGAGAGGGAGAGGGAGAGAAGGTATTTTATTACCAATATCAGCAATAAAACGAGGAATCACTACAGACTGCAGACATCAAAAGTTTTAGGGAATAATGGGGCACCTGGGTGGCTTAGTCGGTTAAGCGTCCGACTTTCGCTTAGGTCATGATCTCGCGGTTCGTGGGTTCGAGCCCCGCATCGGGCTCTGTGCTGACTGCCAGCTCAGAGCCTGGAGCCTGTTTCAGCCTGTGACTCCCTCTCTCTCTGACCCTCCCCTGCTCACGCTGTCTCTCTCTCTTCTGGAAATAAATAAAAAAACATTAAAAAAAAAGTTTTAGGGAATATTAAAACAGCTCTACACTCATAAATTTGAAAACATAGATGAAATGGACTAACTTCCTTGAAAAACACAAACTGTCACAAACCAATATTAAATAGATAATTTGAAAATGCCTATAACTTACAAGAAATTAAATTTGAAACTTAAAAAAATTCCTCCCAAGAAAGTCATCAGGCCCAGCAAGCTTCACTGGAGAATTCTACCAAACATATAAAGATTTAGCACAAATTTCGTACAATCTCTTCTCGAAAAAGAAACGAAGGGGACACTTAAAATCCATTTTATGAAGATAGTTTTACTCTTCAACCAAAACCAGAGAAAGACAAAAAAATAAAGAAAACTGCAAACTGATATCACTCATTACTACAGAATTTTAAAATCCCTTAACATATATTAACCAATAAAATTTAGCAATGTATTAAAAGAATGATTCACCATGATCAAGAGAAGGTTGTTTTTAAAATAAAGGCTGATGAGATAGTTAAAATCTAATCAAGGGGCACCTGGGGGGCTCAAAGTCAGATAAGCGTCTGACTTTGGCTCAGGTCATGATCTCACAGTTCCTGTGTTCAAGCTCCATGTCAGACTCTGTACTGACAGCTCAGAGCCTGGAGCCTGCTTCCGATTCTGTGTCTCCCTCTCTCTGCCCCTCCCTCATTCATTCTCTCTTTCTCAAAAATAAATAAATATTAAAAAAAATTTTTTAAGTCAATCAACGTGCTCCACCCTATTTACAAGCTAAAGAAAAAAAAATCACATGATCATATCAAGTGATGCGTAAAAAGTATTTGACAAAATTCAACACCAATCCATGATTAAAACTTTCAAAAAAATAGTAATACAGGGAGCTTCCTCAGGTTGATATAGCACATATACAAAAAATCTGCTGCTAACATTATACTTGATGGTAAAAGAATGAATGCTTTTTGCCTAAGCCTGGAGAAAAGATGTCTGCTATGTCACTCTTATTCAACTTAGTGCTGGAAGGCCTAGCCAGTGCAATAAGACAAGAAAAAAATAAAAAGCATATCACTCAGAAAGAAAGAAATAAAACTGTCCCTCATTACAGATGACATAATTGTTTATGTAGAAAATCCCAAGGAATCTACAAAAACATCCTGGAACTAATAAGTGAGTTCAGCAAGGTCACAGTTTCTAAGATAAGAAAAAAAATTGTTAATCAGTTGCATTTTTAAATATTAGCAGTAAAAATGTGGCACAAAAATTGTAAACGCAATACCATGTACAATTGCTCAAAACAAAATAAAAAACTTAGGTGTAAATCTAAGGAACCCATATGCAAGACTTGTATCCTGCAAGTTATAAAATTCTAATGAAAGAAATCAAAGATCTAAATAGAGAGACATATTATGTTCATGTTTTGGAAGACTCAACATGGTAAAATATTAATTCTCCCTGAAACTGATATGTAGGCTTAATGCAATTTCTGTCAAAATGCCAAGATTTTTTATAGATATACACGTGATTTTTTAAAATTTATATGAACAGGGAAAGAAAACAGAATAGCTGAAAAATATTTGAAATAAAATAAATGGAAGGAATCAATCTATTGAATTTAAAGACATAGTAATCAAGATCTATATCAGACAAGAAACTTGTGTCAAGAATACATAAAGTGGAGTGGCTGCCTGGCTCAGTCAGTGGAGAATGTGCTTAATCTTAACCTCAGGGTCATGAGTTCATGCCCCGTGTTGGATGTGAAGCCTACTTAAAAAACGAAAAGAGAATATATAAAGAATTCCCACAGCCCAAATTTAAGAAGGAAAACAACCCAACTTTTAAAATTGGCAAATGTTGAAACAGATAATTTCACAAAAGAAGATATAAACCGACCACACACAAACATCATCAATCATCTGGGAAATGGAAATCAAAACCACAATGAGGTATCATTATACATTCACTTTAGTGACCAATTTTTTTTTTGTCTTTAAAAGTGTGCATTCTTTATTAGCTTATTTCCTGGTTATGTTATAGATTTTATTACTGTTGTGAATCATGTCTTTTTTTTCTTTTTCTTTTTTCTTTTGCATTTATTTATTTATTTATTTATTTTTAATATAATTTATTGCCAAAGTGGCTAACATACAGTGTGTAACGTGTGATCTTGGTTTTGGGGGTAGATTCCCCTGGTTTATCACTTATATACAATACCCAGTGCTCATCCCAACAAGTGCTCTCCTCAATTCTCGTCACCCATTTTCCCCCTCTCCCCATCCCCCCATCAACCCTCAGTTTGTTCTCTGTATTTAAGAGTCTCTTATGGTTTGCTTCCCTCCCTCTCTGTTTGTAACTATTTTTTCCCTTTCCCTTTCCCCATGGTCTTCTGTTAAGTTTCTTAGGTTCCACATATGTGTGATACCTTTCCTTCTCTGACTGACTTACTTCACTTAGCATAATACCTTACAATTCCATCCACGTTGCTGCAAATGGCATGATTCCATTTTCTCATTGCCAAGTAGTATTCTAATGGCCAAAATTTAGAACACTGATATCAGTGAGAATGCAGAACCACTGATATTTTATGTTGCTGAAGAGAATGTAAAATGCATAACCACTACAGAAAAAAAAAAAGTTTAGCAGTTTCTTATAAAATTAAATGTACCCTTAAAGCACAACCCAAAGAAATGAAACTATATGTCACATGAAGACTTATATACAAATATTTACAGCAGCTTTAATCGTAGTAGCTGAAACTGGAAAAAATCGCAATGCCCCTTAACTGAGTGGATAAACAAATGCAATATATCCATACAGTGAAGCACAACTCAGTAACAAAGAGTGAACTAGTGATACTAGCAACTACTTGGATGAATCTCAAAATATTATGCCAACCAAGAAATCAGACACAAAAGAGCACAATGTCTATTAATCCCTTTATATGAAATTCTAAAGAGGCAAACCCAATTCCTGGTAACAGGAAACAAAAGAGTGGTTGTTTTGGACCAGCATTGAGGGAGAGGGAAGAGGTTGGATTGGAAAGGCCATAAGGGAACTTTTTGAAATGATGGAGATGTTCTCTATCTTGACTGGAGCCTGGGTCATGCTAAACAAAATGCACACTTAAAATGAGTACTTTTTAATGTATGTTTTTATTTTATACACACATTAGGTTTTGTTTAAATCAATAAAATTGACTTAAAAGAAACAATTCTCAGCCTTTGATAGATCAAAGAAGGAAATAGAGGAACTGAGTAATATATTTAATTATGATAGATGAGAGAGAGAGAGAAATGAATAGAATATTCTATGCATATATTATTCTCAGAACAGTTTTAAATTGATGATCTCATAGGTTACCAAGAAAAAAATTAATCCAATACAAGTAGGATTTCATTGATACATTCACATACTGAAGTACAATAAAATAAGAAATGGATTGCAAAACAATAAATAAACATCACTTGGAAAATTAAAAATGCCCTCATAAATAAAGTTTAAGTCAGAAACAAAATAAGATTGCAACTACAGCCTGGAAAATAATTATGATAACACTGTACCAGACTTATGATATGCTAAGGTAATACTCGGAGGATAATTCATAATTTTAATGTTATTTACTGTGAAACAAAGAAGACTAGAAATAAATGAACTAAATATTCACTTCGAGAAATATAAAAGGAAAATTTACTAGATTTTCCTAAAGAAAGAGAAAATAATTAATAAGGTGAAAGTTGATGAATTGGAAAAAAAGGAAACCAAGAATTAATGAAGGCTACACTGTGTTTTAAAAGATAGTAACAATAAGACAAAGTTCTGGCAAAACTAATCAAAAACTAGAGAGTGATAAGAAAGAAAAACTAAATTAACATTATTTGGGTTATGTCAATGAAAATGGCAAGCCAAGGCCATCCAGAAATTCTTTTCTCCATAAAAACAATGAGAAAACTGGCAAAAGTGGTCAGAATCAACTTTTTCAGACCTCTGGAAACTTACCAAAGGCTTGAAGTTATGTGCGAAGTGTTTGTTCAAGGAAAACAACTGAATCGCAGTAAGAACAGAAAACCTTGTGATATTTTAATTGATTTAATCCAATCTACCATTTTCCAGCTCTGCAGTACACTTGAAAACTAAGAGTCTACCTTTGGAGTGAAAACCAGTAGCCTGGTGGCTAATAGACTGAGCAGAACAGTACTGTATCTCCTTCAAAGTTTTATTTCCAGGCACTTTTTATGATCTGACCTATCTTTTGCATCCTTGGAAGACTCCATGTTCAATGCTATCTTCATTTGACCTGGTTGAGTGCTTGCCCAGTGCAAGAAACCTCTTCCCTAGAGGTGCTTGTCAAAAACTATTACCAGCAATTGTTTAACTTCCTGGCTCCCTGAAATGGTGGAAAATAGTTGGACCAAACAACAGACAAAACAAAAAAGCTTAATGAAAGAATCTGGGGGAGCACCTGGATGGCTCAGCTGGTTGAGCATCCAACTCTTGATTTCAGCTCAGGTCATGATCTCAGGGTCATAAGCTTGAGCCCCATGTAGGGCTTTGTGCTCACAGTGCGGAGCTTGCTTGGGATTCTCTCTGTCTCTGTCTCTGTCTCTCTCTTTCTCTGCCCCTGCCCTATTTGTGTTCTCTCTCTCTCTCTCTGTCTCTCTGTCAGCCACATTTTACCATCAGGAAGGATGTTAGGGTTGATCAGGAATGGGAAAAAAAACATAGCCTTTGTACCCACTTATGCCTGTTTGAATTTTATTGAGGAAGATCATGAAGTTCTGTTTGCTGGATTTGATCACAAAGGTCATGCTGTCAGTGATGTTTCTGGAGTTCATTTTAAGGTTGTCAAAGTAGCCAGTGTCTCTGTTGGCCTTATACAAAGGCAAGAAGGAAAGACCAAGATCATAAGTTTTGATGGTGAAAACATGATAGTAATAAATCTTCATGTTCCAAAAAAATTTTTTAAGCTTGAATACCTTAAGAGAGACTATCAGAGCACCTGGGTGGCTCAATTGGTTGAGAGTCCAACTTTGGCTCAGGTCATGACCTTGTGGTTCATGAGTTCGAGCCCTAGAACCTGCTTCAGATTCTGTGTCTCCCTCTCTCTCTCTCTGCCCCTCCCCTGCTCATACTCTGTGTTTCTCTCTTTCAAAAATAAATAAACATTAAAAAATAATAATAAAAATAAAAGAGACTATCAAGAAATTGAAGCATTATCAATAATAACCAAACTGTGGAAAGAACCCAAGTGTCTATGAATGAATAGATAAATACACACACACACACACACACACACACATATGTATACACACACATATATAATATGCACATATATATAATATATACAAATGTATACATATAAACATACATATATATACACACACAATGGAATATAATAATAAATACACACACATGACTATTACTCAGCCATCAAAAAGAATGATATCTTGCCATTTGCAATGACGTGGATGGAGCTGGAGTATATTATGCTAAGCAAAATAAGTCAGTCAGAGAAAGACAAATGCCATATGATTTCATTCATATGTGGAATTTAAGAAACAAAACAGATGAACATATGGGAAGTGGGAAGGAAAGAGAGGGAAACAAACCATAAGAGACTCTTGAAGATAGAGAACAAACTGAGGGTTGATGGAGGGAGGTGGGTGGTGAATGGGCTAGATGGGTGATGGGTATGAAGGACGACACTTGTTATGATGAGCACTGGATGTTGTATATAAGTGATGAATCACTGAATTCTACTCCTGAAACCATTACTACAGTATATGTTAACTAACTAGAATTTAAATAAAAATTTTTTAAAAAGAAATTTTAAAAATTGAAAAGACAATCCATAAGATGGAAGAACATATTTTCAAATTATATGATAATTATGTGTCTGATAACTGATATAACTTAACAATGAAAAACAAATAATTTAAGATAACCCAATAGGCAAAGGATATGAATATATGCTTTAGGGAAATGTAAATAAAAATCACAATGAGATACCACTCCACACCCACTAGGATGACCATAATTTATTTATTTTTTTTTTAATTTTTTTTTAATGTTTTATTCATTTCTAGGAGAGAGAGAGAGAGAGACAGCGTGAGCAGGGGAGGGTCAGAGAGAGAGGGAGTCACAGACTGAAACAGGCCCAGGCTCTGAGCTGGCAGTCAGCACAGAGCCCGACGCGGGGCTCAAACCCACGAACCGCGAGATCATGACCCAAGCGAAAGTCGGACGCTCAACCGACTAAGCCACCCAGGCGCCCCAGGATGACCATAATTTAGAAGACAGACAATAAAGACTGTTAACAAAGGTGTTTAGAAGTTGGAGCTCTCTCTCACACACTGCAGGAAGTAATGTATAATGGTAAAGCCATTTGGAAAATCAGTTCAGTAGCTCCTCAAAATGGTAAACATAGAGTTACTCTATGACCCAGCAATTCCACCTCTAGGTATATGCCCACAAAAATTGAAAATGTGCATTCACACAAAAACCTGTACCTGAATGTTCAGCATTATTCATAATAGCCAGAAAAAATGGAAACAACCCAAACACTCATCAAGGGTGAATATTATTCAGCCATGAAAAGAAATGAAATACTGATACATTTTATAGAATGGATGAATCTTGAAAATATTACACTAAATGAAAGAAGCCAGACATGAAAGGCTGCATGTTGTGTGATCCCATTTATATGAAATGTCCAGATTAGGCAAATCCATGGAGACAGAGAGTATGTCAATGTGGCCAAGGGCTGAGAGGGAAGGGACAGTGGGGAGTGACAGTTTAATGGGTGCCAGATCTCTTCTTGGAGTGATGAAAATATTCCAGGATTAGACGGTGGTGATAATTGTAAAACCTCAGAATATATTAAAAATTGGTGAATGATTCACTTTAAAAGGATGAGCTTTATGGTATGTGAATTATATCTCAATACGAAAGTTTACAGTATTGGGAATAATAAGGCAGTTTTAACCAAAGATCTAGACAGAAAAATGTTATTTGTAAGCACATATTACATAGAAATTACAAAAATGCTCTATGCTCCAAAAACTTTTAAAAAATTTCTTTGTGAGAGAGAGAGAGAGAGAGAGAGAGAAAGAATCCCAAGTTGGCTCCATGCCCAGCATGGAGCCTGACGTGGGGCTCAATCTCACAACCATGAGATCATGACCTAAGCCAAAATCAAGAGTCGGTTTGCTTAACTGACGAAGACACACAGGTACCCTTCAAAATTAAAAATTTGAATGAACTGGATTATTTTATGAGCATATATATTCCCACAGCGGACTCAAAAAGAAATAGAGAATGTGTATAGACTATAAATCATAGCTGAATTCAAGATGGTTGTCAGAGAATTGTACCAAAAAGGTATTAAATCTGTATTATTTCATCAGTAGATCTCTCAAACGCAGGTCTGAGAGCACTTATATACACACACAGAAAAGAAAGCTAATAACCAGTCATGCTTTGGGTTATGGATATAAAATTTCTTTTAAAAAAATAAAAGAATGATTGGATCCAGATGTACATTAAAAAAATAATACACCACCACCAAATAGGGCTCATTATGAGAATAGAAGGTCAATTCAATATTAAAAATCCACAATTATAACTAATCATATTAATGTCAAAAATGGGAAACCATATTAAGCTCTTTACATACCAAAGATAATAGTTACACAATTTTATTTGTTTTAACCTACATCAAATCAAATGTCTGCATTATGCCTAACGGCAAAAGCACTGGAAACATCGTAATTAAAATCAGAAAGAAGACAAGACCCTCAACCATCAATGTTACTTAACTTCATTATTTAAGTGCTTGCCAACATGATTAGATAAGAAACTTTACCAAAACCATGGGCAACATTTAAAATATTTAACAAGAAGTTAGTGATATAAACTAATGCATTCATTAAAAACATTAAAATTTAGTCTCTTTAGCTTTCTAAGGAAACTAACACATATCATAATATTGCCAATTAATAAAGGTTATAGTTAAAATTTTTTAATAGATCACTCTAAAATTTTTTCAATGTTTACTTACTTTTGAGAGAGACAGAGCACGAGGGGGGTGGGGGACAGAGAGAGAAGGAGACACAGACAAAGCAGGCTCCAGGCTCTGAGTTGTCAGCACAGAGCCCAACATGGGGCTCAAAGTTACGAACCGCAAGACCATGACCTGAGCCAAAGTTGGGTGCTCAACCAACTGAGCCACCCAGGTGTCCCTCGGATAGATTATTCTAATAATTTCCAAACCATTTGTTGATTTTTAGAAATTATTGGTGCAGTTTTGTAAAGCATAGGGATCCTAATTAAATGATGCTCTCTCTGAGCTATAACCTAGCATATGAATTGCATCAGATTCTTTGAACAATTTACCATTACTTGGTAGTCAGTGAGTGACTTGGTTAAATTCATGTCACTTAATGTCCATAGTATCGTTCACAGTGCTGACTCATCTCAGCTTCTGCTAAAATTTTTTGGCCTTTAAAATATTTGGGATTTTATATATTTAATTTCTATTATTAAATACAACAAAATTATTTACTGTAATGTATCTAGTTTTAAAAGTCATTTGTTAATCTTCATTTACTTTCAATGGGGCTTCATAAACACTATTTTTGGACAAATGATGGCCAAAGCGACATTATTTAATAAATTAAAGAACACAATTTATTAAAGAAAAATAAGTTAAAAGATATTTAAAAATTATTACTTTTTACTTTCGTCATTAAACAACAAATATATTTCTGATAGTTTACCAATTTAATGTACTTTCCTTTTGAATCAGTACTTTATCTTATTTAAAAGGGTATACTCTTTATTTATATAAAATCTCAATTTTATAGAATATATACATTTAAATATATATATATTTAAACATTTTTAATTTGGGAGCATTTAATTTTTAATTTGGGAGCATTGATTGTCCTGTACAATGAAAGCTTAGTAAAGCTTTCTATTAAGCTAAATATATCATTGGGTATATTTATTGTATGTTATATATTATATATACATTATATACATTTTATTTAGCAGAGGGAGAGAGAGAATCTTAAGCAGGAGCCTGTTGGAGGCTCAATCTCATGACCCAGAGATCGTGACCTGAACCAAAATCAAAAGTTCTTAACAGACTGGGCCACCCAAGCACCCCTATCATTGATATTTAAGTTAAAGAATTAGTTTAAGGTACAATGACACAATTTTTGTTTGATTGATAAACTTGAAATGAATTTCAAACTGCTTTTGTAATTCTGACATTACAACCAAGCATTCTAATTTTCACGGTCTCAATTCCCAACTCCTCAGATATATTATAAAGGTTTCCTGACGTTACATGATATATGGTAATAAATTAAGAAAACATTTATAATTACTTACTTCGTTTATATGTTTTATTGCATCATTCAAGGGTAATTGAATTCAGTGACTTGGACGGTGCCAAATTAAAACATTCAAAAATTCCCCTAAATTTTGGCTGAAACTGCAGCCTCTCTCCCTTGCTAATCACAGGCGCTGTGTGTGTAAAATCCAATAAGGTTTTCATGAAAATATTTCTCATTGAAAACATTTTTCTCCTGTGTCAACAATAAATTTTGATAAATTATTTCAGATGTTGTTCCTTCCTGCTTCATGAGATCAACAAAAACCATTAAATTATCTTCAAAGTCTTGAATTTCACATTTTAAGTAAATTATTAAAAACTAGTTTATATGAAACAGTTGAAGCTTCATCAATAATGATTGAAATTTTACTGCCTTGATTTATACATTTTCTAAAAAGTTGTTTTCTCATATGAGCAGATAAATATTTTGTAACAAACAAGTCCATAAATTTAGATTGCTACAATAAGCCCATATTGATATTGCTCTTTTTTAAAGTTCTATTAAATATTTTATGTTTGACAAAGTTCAATTATTTTTTAACCATACAGATGGTATTTTCTGGATGTTTTTCATTTGCTTTATCAATACTGTGATGCATTTTTTCAGAAGTTTTTATTATTGCGGATGTCTTTTATATGAAACTGATTTATAACCTTTTTTTATAATTTTCCTCATTGGTGAGAGAAATTTTTCTTTATTTAAACTACGAGTTTTGGGGTACCTGGGTTTCTCAGTCAGTCAAGCATCCAACTCTTGATTTCAGCTCAGGTCATGATTTCACAGTTGTGAAATTGAGCCCCATATCAGGCTCTGCATTGGGCGTGGAGCCTGTTGAAGAGTCTCTCTCCCTCTCCCCGTGCCCCTCCCCTGCTTCCACACTCTCTCTCTTAAACAAACAAACAAACAAATCATGAGTAATAATGGAACATGAAACATCTGATGGAAGTATAGCACTTTCAACATTTAATTGTAAGCAAGTTTTCCAGCCTGATCATTTGTGCAATATTTACACACTAACTATAGGGAGTCACTCATTACTTTTATTCGAATGACTGAGTTGTTTTCATTCCACTTACATGACTTCTTTATTTTATTTTGCTTTGTTTCTTACATGGCATCAAAAGATGTCCAGGGTTTTGGTTTCTGCTTCATATCAGAAGCTATCCCAGAGACGTTTCATTATTAGTATCATTTCTTCCTTGTTCTTCCACAGTCAGAAGATTCATGTTTATAATATTTATTTATTTTTATTCATTTATCTTTTAGAGAGGGAGAGGGAGAACGCATGTACACACTCGTGTGAGCGAGGGAGAGGCAGAGGGAGAGAGAGTATCTTAAGCATCTTGGCCTCACACTCAGCACGGAGCCAGACTTGGGACTCGATCCCACAACCCTGGCTGGGATCATGAGCTGGAATCAAGAGTTAGATGCTCGGGGCGCCTGGGTGGCTTAGTCGGTTAAGCGTCTGACTTTTGCTTAGGTCATGATCTCGCGGTTCGTGGGTTTGAGCCCCGTGTCGGGCTCTGTGCTGACTGCCAGCTCGGAGCCTGGAGCCTGTTTCAGTCTGTGACTCCCTCTCTCTCTGACCCTCCCCTGCTCATGCTGTCTCTCTCTCTCTTAGAAATAAATAAAACATTAAAAAAAAAAAAAGGAGTTAGATGCTCAACTGACTGAGCTCCCCAGACCTCCCTTTATTTATATATTTTAAAATAACATGAAGAAACATACAAAGTCTACTCTATCTTCACTCTGGGTTTCATTTTTAATATTTTATTATTAAGTTTAGAAACCTCAGAACACTGTAGCATGACACAAAAAATTATAGCATACTAACAGTAAAATGAAGTAAAAACTGAAATATTTAGAGGCAGGGGCAATTCCATAATTTGGGTGTAATAATAAATATTGAATTCTCCCCACACAGTGGTTCTCAAACTTTTTAGTCTCAAAATTCTTTTATAGAGTTAGAAATTAGTCAGGGCAGCCTTAAATCTTTTGTTTTTGTGGCTTACATGTATCAATACTTATAATATTAGAAGTTACAATTGAGAACTTTTCATATGTGTATTTATTCAGGAAAAAATAACAATAATAGCCTGGGGAAGGCTAACATAGAATTTTTTATGAAAATAATTGTTTTCCAAAATAGTGAGAAGAGCACCATTGTTATACGTTTTTGCAAATCTCTTTAATGTCTGGCTTAATAGAATTCAGCTGGATGCTGAAGTCCACTTCTGCATTCAATCTGTTGTGGTATCATTCACCACGTAGCTTCTGGAAAACTCCACTTAGACTCATGGGGAAGAGTGAAAAAGGCAAATGATATGTTAGTTTTGTCCTCAGAGATTACAGAAGGGGTCTCAGAGAACTTCAGAGATCAGTAACTCACGGGCTGAGAGCCACTGTCCCAAAGTATGGAGTGCATCTGAGAGCATGTGTCATGAGGCCATGCTGTCTTCCACGAAACAGGCCAAACTGGCAGGGAATGCTAGAAAATTGTTCAGATGTCACTGTGTTGGGTGACCCACATATGGCCAGTTATTACGTGTTACAGCCATCAGCTTGAACTCATGGATTTATATTGGAATCTATATCACTAAATGATATTGCTGTATCTTGCTGTTACTGATATGCTATTTACCTGGTAATAACTGGTAGGGATGGATTTCAAAATCTGAAGATGAGTAGATCATACCTATACCTACCATGGAATATCAGCTCTGCTAAGAATTATACATGTTAAAAAATGTTTTTTTCTTAACGTTTATTTATTTGTAAGAGAGAGAGAGAGCATGAGCAGGGGAGGGTCAGAGAGAGAGGGAGTCACAGACTGAAACAGGCTCCAGGCTCTGAGCTGTCAGTCAGCACAGAGCCCGATGCGGGGCTCGAACACACGAACCGCGAGATCATGACCTAAGTGAAAGTCGGTCGCTTAACCGACTAAGCCACCCAGGCGCCCCCTTCCCCTTCCATTTAATTGAGTTCTTATTCTGTGCCAGATACCATGCTAATCCTCTAACATACCTTATCTCATTTAATCTGCACAACTACTTATTGAAGAAGGAATTGTGTCCATTTTGCAGATGAGGAAAGAGAACGGATTTATAGATAAATTTGGGGAGAGTTGATGACAATGGTGAGTTTCCTAATCCATGAACATTGGATATTTCCCAATTTTAGCCCTTTTTTGAATTTCTCTCAGAAATGATTTTTTAAAAATGTTTATTTACTTATTTTGAGAGAGAGAGAGAGAGAGAGGGAGCAGGGGAGGGAGAAAGAGAGAGGGAGAGAGAATTTCAAGTAGGCTCTGCACTGTCAGTGTGGAGTCTGACACAGAATTCGATCCCATGAACCATGAGACCATGACCTGAGCCAAAATCAAGAGTCGTGACTTAACCAACTGAGGCCCCAGGTATCCAGCTCAGAAATGTTTTGTAGTTTGTAGTCTCCATGTCTAACACTTCTTTTGTTAAATTTATCACTAAGTATTTTATTCTTTCTCACTGTGAATGAAATAACTTAATTGGATGGTTCATTTCTAGTATATGGAAATATAATTAATGTTTGCACATTGAACTTGCATCCTGTGACTTTTCTCAACTTGTTTCTTAGCTGTTGCAGCTCCTTTGTGGGTTCCCTGGGATTGTATACATAAAGGATAGTGTCATCTGTGATTTTATTTTTTCTTTTCAATTTGTATGTTGTTGTTGGTTTTGTTTGTTGTTGTTTTTGCCTTATTGCACTTGGCAGAAACTTCCTTTACACTGCTGAAGACTTGTGAGGAAGTAGATATCCTTCCCTTGTTCCTGATTTTTAAAAAAATTTTTTTTAATGTTTTATTTATTTCTAGGAGAGAGAGAGACAGCGTGAGCAGGGGAGGCTCAGAGAGAGAGGGATTGACAGACTCTGAAACAGGCTCCAGGCTCTGAGCTGGCAGTCAGCACAGAGCCCGATGCAGGGCTCGAACCCACGAACTGCGAGATCATGACCTAAGCGAAAGTCGGATGCTTAACCGACTAAGCCACCCAGGTGCCCCCCCTTGTTCCTGATTTTAAGGGTAAAGCATTTAGTCTTTCACCATTACGTGCGATGTTAGCAGTGGGTTTTTTGTAGATGCCTCTCTCTTCCTAGTTTGTTAGGTTTTTATCACAAACAGTTGTTAGATTTTTGTCAAGTGATTTTCTATGTCAACGGAGATGGTTAAGGGCAGAGGGAAGAAGAGAGACTCCCAAGCAAGCTCGGTGCCATCAACTCAGGGTCCGATATAGGGCTCAAACTCAAAAACCACGAGGTTGTGACCTGAGAGCTGAGAGCTGAGATCAAGAGTTGGACCACCCAGGCATCTCACCAACCTTACGTTTTCTGAAATAAAACTCACTTAGTCATGGTGTTTAATACTTTCAAAGCACTGTTCAATTCGCTTTGCTCATATTTCGTTGAGGATGTTTGCATTTGAATCTGACGATGCCACACATGTACCAGCAAGGAAAAGGTTTATTACTCACATAATGAAGCTTTCTGGAGAGATTGGGGAAGGTTCCCAAATGGCATATAAAATAACTTGAGAAGGGCAAGAGAAGGAGTCTGGTTTGGGGGGTCATGGTGGTTAGGAGATGGGGTGGAGGTAAAGGCTTCCAAGTGAATGGATTGGGCCTTGCATGGTATTGAATTCTCCCACTATCGTTGCTGAACTGTTTTTACTTTAAACCCCATCAGTTTTGTGCCAGTATTATGAGGCTGTGTCACAAGGCACATATGGAGCTGTTGCATTTTCCTAATGTATTTACCCTTATGTCATTATGAAATGTCCTTCTTTGTCTCTAGTAATATTTCTTATCTTAAAGTCTACGTTTATGACATTAATAATAGCCACTCCAGCTCTCTTTTGGTTACTGTGTGAATGTCCTATTTTCGTATGTTTCCTTTAGAGAGCATGTAGTTGGATCATGATCTGACAACCTCTTCCTTTAATTGAAGTGACTGGACCATTTGCATTTATTATTGCCATTCTGTAATTTGTTTTCTATGGGTCTCTTATCTTTTCTGTTCTTCTGTTTCTCCTTTAGTTCACATCTTTTATTAAATATTTCCGTGTGCTATTTGAACTCTTATTTTTATACTTATTTTCCTTTGGTTGCTTTAGGAATAGAGTACACACGTTAACTTATCATAGTGTACTTAAAATGTTAATATGAGCTTAATTTTGATGAAATACAGAAACTTTGCTCCATTCCTTTATGTTGTTGTCATATATATGTTATTATATACATAACAATACAGTGTTTGTATTATTTTATGTAATTTCATGTCTTTTTGAAACATTAAGAGGATAAAACAAAATAGATTCTTATATTAACTCTCTTATTGCAACTTATTACATATTTATCATTTCTGGTAGTTTTCATTTCTTCCTGTAGATTCAGATTGGCATTTGGTATCAAGTCCTTTGGGCCTAAAGGACTTTTTATAGTATCTGGTAAGGCAATCTGATAGCCATGAATTCTTTTAGCCTTTTTTTTGTTGCTGTTCTTAATCTAGGAATGTCTTTATTTAGCTTTCATTTAAAAAAATTTTTTTAAGCGTTTATTTTTGAGAGAGAGAGAGAGACAGAGTGCAAGTGGGGGAGGAACAGAGAGAGAGGGAGATACAGAATTCGAAGCTGTCAGCACAGAGCCCGACATGGGGCTTGAACTCACAAACCGTGAGATCATGACCTGAGCCGAAGTCGGACGCTTAATCAACTGAGCCACCCAGGGCCCCTAGCTTTCATTTTTGAAAGATAGTTTTGTTTAACATAGCATTCTTGGTTGGCAGGTTTTTTTTTTTTCCAGTGTTTTTCATATGCCCTTTTAGTCTCCATTATTTTACATGGAAAGTCAGTAATTGAAGATATTGATGATTTTCTGTCTGTGCTGAATCATTTTTCTCACTACTTTCAAGATGTTCTTTTTGTCTTCATCTTTCTACAGTTTGACTATGACGTGTCTAGGTGTGGATCTTTCATATTTATTCTATTGGGGGTTTGTTTAGTCTCTAGGATGTCTAGGTTAATATTTGGAGTTTACACCTATTTGGAATTTACTGCTATTATTTTTTCAAATATATATATTTCTTCATCTCTTTATGTGACTGTAGCCAAAAGCTTAAATTTGAGGCTGTAGTGTTAAATCTGTTAACTGATCCAGGGGCCCCTGGATGGCTCAGTCGGTTAAGCATCCGGCTTTGGCTCAGGTCATGATCTCACGGTTCATGAGTTCGAGCCTCGTGTTGGGCTCTGTGCTGACAGCTCTGAGCCTAGAGCCTGCTTCCAATTCTGTGTCTCCCTCTCTCTCTACCCCTCCCCCACTCATTATCTCTCTCTCTCTCTCTCTCAAAAATAAATAAAATACTAAAAATTTTTTTTAAATCCTGTTAACTGATCTTGGGCATGTGTTTTCACCATGTGATATGTGGTACAATGTTGGTTCAGCCCATGATGAGTTTTTTGCCCACAAGTATTAACTGTATTTAGCACCCAAGACTATCGTATAAACAGTTTATTTTTATTATTCTAGTTTTACAGCTAATGTAATTGAGGTATAAGAGATACTGGAGATGAATATTTACAAGTGATTGAAGTTGGACTCAGAGAGAAGGACATTGGCCAAGAGTATATCATCAGTCAACAACTACCTGAACGAGAACCTGGATTTTATGTTTCCTAATCTTTGTGCATTACCCAGCTGCTTTCCTTTAGGAGAGAACTGGGGATAAGAGTACTCCTCCACCCTCCCCCACACGTCTTACCTTATCTGCCTCACCTCTTTTTTAAAATAAAAACATTTTTTAATGTTTATTTTTGAGAGAGAGTGAGAGGCAGAAACAGAGTGCAAGCAGAGGAGGGGTAGAGAGAAAGAGGGAGACAGAGAATCCGAAGCAGGCTCCAGGCTCTGAGCTGTCAGCAAAGAGCCCAACATGGGGCTCGAACCCACTAACAGTGAGATCGTGACATGAGGCAAAGTGGGCATTTAACCAACTGAGCCACCCAGGTGCTCCAACACACCCTCTTTAAACAAAATTTTTTTAATTTATTCTGAGAGAGAGAGTACCCACACGTGAGCAGTAGAGGGGCAGAAAGAGGAGAGACAGAATCCCAAGGAGGCACCTCGCTGTCAGTGCACACCTCGATGCGGGGCTCAATCTCATGAACCGAATCGTGAGATCATGACCTGAGCATAACCCGAGCCGAAAACAAGAGTCAGACAGACGCTGAACCATCCAAGGGCCCCTCCACTACACCCTCTTTGAGGGCCTTGCTTGAGTATGGAAAAAGCACAGGTCAAAGGGCATTAGGTCATTGAAGCTCCCTGCCCCTAGATGGCGCTGCCCTTTCTAGCCCAAGACCACAGGTTGCCTAGAAAGGTGATTTAAATTTATAGCATTTTGGATTATGGCAATTGCGTGCATTCTTTCAATCTGATTATAGAGGGATTAATCTGTCTAATAAATGGCTATTAATAATTTACATTGTTATCTTTAATAATATAATTCTGTTTAAAATGTCCATTTATGTTACTTTTCTCAGGGACTTTCCCTCAACTCCTGGGTTTTAGTTGGAGCTAGTAGCAGTCTCTGAAAGCATCGCTGAATGGAGATTTAACAAGGCAATTGTTAGAGAAATAAAGATCAGTTTCAAATGAAAAAAGATGCCAAAAAATTATTGTATTAAGATATCGGTGTGTATCATAGTTACAAAATGAAAAATACAAATCCTTCTAAACGTCCCTGAAATTCCTCCTACCTCATAAACATAGGCTTTTGGGATCTTCTGGAGACAGCTCTCTATTTTACTGAGACCGACCTTGACCAGAAAGCCTAATCTTTTTGTTTAAATATAAATGTCAAGCTCAAAATGGAAAGCGTGATGGAAATTTTCTGGTTGCCCCTCCAGACCCACACTCTGCTCTTCTGTGCCCAGGAGGTTGACCTCTAAGGAATGTGTCAACCAGCTCCCTTGCCTTCTTGTTCTGACAGATTCGACCAATGAGAGGGTCCAGCAGGGAAGCCATGCAGGAGGAGAGAGAGCATCGAATTTGTCCCTCCAGCTCCCCCGCTGCTTAGCTGCAGCGTGCCCGAGATCCTGTTCTTCCATCTAAGACATGTTCTTCCTCTTGGTAGCCTTCTCCACCTCCAGATCTCACACGGTCCAGGCAAAGTCTCTTCTTCTCTGCTCCTTCAGCCCAGGGGTGGCAATGGCTTTGCACTTTTGCCGGTCCTATTTCCTTCGCCTGTCCCTGTGGCTTTCCCTTGACTCTGCTCTCATCTCTGTAAAGAGATGCCTGGTCAACTTTTCCTGCCTTTCATTTGCTTTCATGTGCAGGGATCTGCTGGGGCTCTGAATGACGCAGAAAGTCAGCATGGATAAGGAAAAGAGGGAGGGATTGGGAGTCCTGAGGTCTTACTTTCTGGTCCTAACTCAGGTGTTCTTCCATGTGAACTTGGGTAAATCCTTGTTACTCTCTGGATTACAAATGCCTCATCCATAAAAAGAGTGGTTGGACAAAATCAGAGGACTGCTTTCTTCTTCTTCTTCTTCTTCTTCTTCTTCTTCTTCTTCTTCTTCTTCTTCTTCTTCTTCTTCTTTTTTTCTTTTTCTTGCTCATGTACCTCCAGAAGAAATCCAAAAATTCACATCACCACATAAATAAAAAAATTTGTCCTCATGGTTTTAAATAGTTGTAAAGGATGTGATGTCCTGCATATTGTAAATATTAGCATTTAAAATAGTGATTTTACACCCGCTGTCATCCATTTAAAAAACAGACACACACTTTTAACATCTAGAAATATTGCAATGTTCCTTTTTCTCCTTTAAATCACTTTTCCCATTCTGCTTCCCCACAAAATTTTACAGGAATGTGATACATTTTTCTGCTTGTGAGTCTCATATGGATCATCTTGCTGTAGTCTCTAAATCGAAAATATCATTATAGGTGGAAATTTAAAAATGCTTCTATTTCCAGTGATCATAAGACACTATGGGTTAATAAGCATGTTTCTGGATTAATTTTAGGATACAGTCAATCAAAATTTCTATGATTGTTAAACATAAAAGGTAAGAGTAATAAAAGTTTGTCTCTTTTAAAATTTTTAAAGTTTATTTATTTATTTATTTTGAGAGACACAGAGACAGTGTGAGTGGGGAAGAGACAGAGAAAGAGGGAGAGAGAGCATCCCAAGCAGGCTCCACGCTGTCAGTGCAGAGCCCAATGTGGGACTTGAACCCACTAACCGTGAGATCATGACCTGAGCTGAAACCGAGAGTCAGACGCTTAACTGACTGAGCCACCCAGGCGCCCCTAGAGTTTTTCTCTTAATGAGATGGATGGGAGACGGTTGTGGTGTCTTGATCAAAGCAACTTCTGTTCCCCAATATTTGGAAATTTCCCTCCGTCCAGTGCCCTCTCCTCCCTGCCCCTGACCCAAAGTTGTGTATGCAAGGAAATAATACATATGGTAGTTAAGAGTCTCGAAACAGATTTCATAAAACTCTGCATCGATAGTGGATGCGCCTCCCAATTTGAAGGCACAGGCTTGACATGTCTGAAGAGCACCAGATGAGAACTTTCACAGGGTCATATCTACAAGGGCTGGTTCTGGGGTCTGAGTGCCTCAACGCTAATGTTCCGTAGGACTTGGGCAACTTTCTGAAGCTTTGTGCCTCTGTTTCCTCATCTGCAAAACAGGGCTGTGTACAGCTCTTTAAGAATCACTTGAGGTAGGGGTGCCTGGGTGGCTTAGTCGGGTAAGCATCTGACTTTCGCTTAGGTCATGATCTCGTGGTTCGTGGGTTCGAGCCCCGCATCGAGCTTTGTGCTGACAGCCAGCTCAGAGCCTGGAACCTATTTCAGAGTCTGTGTCTCCTTCTCTCTCTGACCCTCCCCTGCTCATGCTATCTCTCTCTCTCTCTCTCTCCTAGAAATAAAGAAAAAAAAAAAAAAGAATCACTTGAGGTAATGTGGGAAAAACACCCGATGTATGGCAAACAGTATATCCAGAATAGATTCCTCCCAGCTCTGACATGGTCTGGGAAGGGGGAACCTGCTGGGGTGTGATCTGCTTCCCTCCATTAAGCCCATCTTAAGGCCATTGTAAATGTCCTGAAGTCTCTGTAATGGAAAGTGGGACGCTCCAGACTCTTTGGGTCTGTTCTTTTTGGTAAGCTTTACTGTCCACTGAGTCTTCTCAGAAATTTCCAAACACAACATCTGTTGGTATCTGTCCATAGGCCTTGACCTTTGCCGCCTGAGGGAGGCTGGTATTCCCGGGCACTCCTGTGGTAAAAGAAAGGGGCCGTGGAATGGTAGGTGTGGAGACCAGTGTAAATGTCTACCAAGAACTCCCCCGTTTCTCAGAGAAAGAATTATACCCAGGCTCTGTGCAGGCTGTGTGAGCCCAGAAAATGACAGCTCCTGCTTTCCAGGAATGGAAATCCAGTATACATTCATTTATATGCTCTTGGAAAAAACTGGGGTGGCCTCTGGGCCAATTTTGAATCTGGCAAGCCAATATTTGAGCTTTCTGCCTGAGAAACAAAATAAGACATTGATATGCTAAGAAGTTGCTAACGGAGTCAATGTTGCTGTAGGCCTGCTCTGATGTGACTTTTGTGCTCACATTATTGCTCAGACACCAGGCCCGCACAATGCCCACCCTGCCGACTGCCACTTTGCCAATAGAATGCGGTCCTCCCCCCTCCTGGCTGAGTTCTGAATTCTGTTTCATTTCCTATTGATACAGAGGAATGCCGCTGTTTTCCCTTCATAAAGAAACCGTTTGTGCACATTGCCCCTGGTTTGGTTCCCTTCTTTACCACCTCCCGGAGCCCAAGTTTAATTTTATGGAGTCTTGGACAGCTTCGTTGAAATGGTTTTTTGCGTTTGAAATTTAATTCTGTTCTGACATTTTTGGAGAAGAGAGAAAACCGGTGCCGAGTGTGGTGCGTTGATGGCCTTCATGACCCAGTTCTTTATCCTTCCCTGTATCCGGGCCCTCTGCCACACAACTGGGCTGTGTTCTCCTGCTTGGGTTTGGGGCCCAGCTGCATGACTTGCTCTGGCCAATGGGATACTCAATGTGGGGTTCAAACAGAAGCTGGAAATGTGCTTGCACACTTGAGCTTATCCGCTCTTATTCCCCGGTGTTGCCAAATGAAGGTGCCTCGGGCTGACCTGCTGGAGGATGAGAAATGGGGGGACCGGCATCGGGTGGCCCCGGGTGTCCCAGCCAACACAGATCAGCTAAAAGCCAGCCAACACCAGCCTTACAAACAAGCCCAGCCATTATCAGAAGAACCTTTTTGCTTGACGCGCAGACTTGTGTACTAACTTTATGCTTACTGTTTGAAGAGCGGGGCTATTTGTTACATAGTGCTGTGGGAATTGATAGCTGATACATTAAGCGTGTGGCAGACTGGCCCTCGAGGAACAGTATCCAAAGGAACGCCAAGCCCATATGCAACACCTCCCATGGCCTATGGAAACGGATAGCGGAAGACAGGAGCTTTACTGTGGAGCGTCAAATGCTGCCACTATGCAGGTGGGGGATCAAACCCAGGGAGATTCAGGACAAGGGGGTAAACACAAGTACAGGCTCTGGAGCCAGACTCCTGAGCCCAAAGCCCAAATGCACTTAGGAGCTCTATGTTCCTTGGCACCTTACTTTACCTCTTCATGCCTCAGTTTCCTCATTGGTAAAACAGATCAGATAATAAATAGTACCTACCTCATCAAGTTGTCACGGAGGCCTGGTGGTTTTAATGCACTTAGAATAGCTCATTACAAGCCCTAGGAAAGTATTTGTTAAATAAATAAATAAAGTGTGACCTCATTTATACCCACAGGCTAGTGAGTCCTGGGGGACTTCAGGGATTACATTTGTCTTTTGGTAGGAAGGATACATTTGGATTGTAGCCGGCTGTTTCTCATTTCTTATAGTCGACTAATAACTTCTAAAGAACTGAATGCATACTCAACGGGTCTCAAAAATCTGGAAAATACTGATTTCCTTTGGAAAACTCTATTGTGCAAATATATCTTCGGCTCAGTTAGTTGATCTTACTAGGGTTTGGTCAGCGCTTGATGTGAGATTTAAGGAAAGAAGACAGGAATGATGTTATCCATTGTTTAAGAGGTTGGGAGGATTTCCATTTCAAATTATTGGAATTAAAACTTTGCCACACAGGGAGGCAATTCTTCACATACATTTATCGTCTCATAATTTTTGTGGGTCAGGGATCTGCTTTTGCATCTCTTGTGAGGCTGCAAGGGAGGACTGACATTTTGCTGAAGGCTCAACTGGGGACAGACTTCCAAGTTCACTTACAAGATTGTTGGCAGGACTCCGTTCTTTTTAGGTCATTGGACTGAGGGCTAAGGTTCCTAAGTGGCTGTTGGCTAACGGCTGTCCTCAGATTTTTGCCATATGGGATTCCCTAACATGGCAACATGCTTCGTCGAGGCCAGTGAGGTGGAAAGTCAGCCAGCCAGACAGAAGCTACAGTCCTCTGTAACAAAATCATTTCTGTAACCCATCGCCTAATAGGTATTCTGATTAGAAGTAAGTCTCACCCTTACTCAAGGGGAAGAGATTATGCAAGGGTGTGAATACCAAGAGGTGGGTCCCATCTCGGAGTCTGTCTACCAAGTTGCCTACTAGAGTGGCTACACATGGCCTCTCAGTGTGGCTTAGTTTCTTCACAACATGGCAGCCCCAAGGAAGTTGGACTACTTACATGATGGCTCAGGGCTCCAAGTAGAAACACTCTTGTGAAGACGATGGAAGCTACTTTGTTTTTTGTGCAGCAACTCAACATCACTTCCACTGTGGACTGCGAGTTGAAGCCATCACAAGTCCAAATCCACAGGGAAGAGAATTCTATTGCAGCTCGAGACAGGGAGAGGTAAGATCACATTGTAGAAGAGCATCGGGATGGCAAACATTGTAGCCATCTTTGGATTCTGCCACACCTCCTGTGCTATTATTTCAAGCTTTTGGTAAAGTCTGAAACTACTGTTCAGCTTTATGTGGGGGGCAGTGGAGAATCAAGGCATGACACAATAGAAGAGAGGTGTGACCTGCTAAAGGGAACCATCTAATTTATTATCCAAACGATGACACTATCAACAGCACAAGGGTGTGGTCTTAGTAATCACGCTGGGACCACAGGCATAAAACAGAGCTGTTCAGGGAAAGGAGGGTGCCAGGTCAGCCCAGACCTGCCTTCATTCTCCCTGCTCCTGGAGCCCCTTTGGAAGAAATATCATTGTACTGGGTAGACTTTTTCTGGAGTCCCAGGTGGTGACCAGCAGTGATAAACCCAGTGGTTCTTCACAGCAGGGTGGCTAAGAGAACTGTAGAGGAGCCCATGGTGATCAGGAACATTACAGTCAGCGAGGTGAGCCAGGAGAAAGCCAAGAAAAATCATTTCTTTTTTAGCTACAAGGGACAGAGTCCTTTCTCAAATTAACAAAACAAACAAGAATATTGTTGACTCATGAGACTAAAAATTCAAACGAAGACAGCTTCAGGCATGGCTGGATCTAGGGGTTCTAACCCTGTCATTAAGGCTGTTTTTCCCCATCTTTGGATTTTGCTTTTCCATGTGCTAGCTATATTTAGGCAAGCTTTTTCCACGTGGTATTCCTCAGCTCCTCTAGCTCTAACCTATATCCTCTCAGTAATCTCAATGGAAAAGGAAACTTTGCTTTCGCATTTGCATATTCTAGCAACTGAATCTCATTGTCTTGGCCTGCCATGTGACCATCCCTGAATCAATGGAGGACGAAGGGTATGGCATACATTGATTAGCCAGGCCTGGGTCATTTGTTGATGGCACTCAGGGGTGATTAGGGCAACTCTAACCAGAATACACAGATTAAGCACGGTGGAAGTCTTCTTCTCCAAGGAACACTGAGATCCAATCACTAGAATGAGGGGCCATGGAAAACAGATGCTCTCCGTGGCTCTCTTTCCCAATATACTAGAGGAGGGTAATCTTCAAGAGGGAAGAGAAGTCAGACTTTAGATTGTAACTGTCAGATTCTAGACCTTCCAGTTCTGGCATTTACCTCTTATGTGAGTTCTGTGAAGTCAGGGAACTCGGTCATTTCATCACCCTTTGACGATGCAGAACCTGCAGCAGGTTGACAGAGGAGGAGGGGAGATGTATCAGTTACCTGTTGCCACAATACTGTTGTGTAACAAAATGCCCCAAAACTCCATGATATGGAGCCCTATGCATCTATTGAGCTCATCAGTCTGTGGTTGGTGGGGTTTACTCTGGATAACTCTGCTAATCTCCTCTGAGCTCCCTCACATTCTACAGGGTGGGAAGGATGCAGTAATTAGCTGTTGGCTTGGAACTCATACATCTGGTGGTCAGATGGAATGACCATTCTCTCCTATTCTTCTAGCAGGCTACCTTGGGCACGTTCCCACGGTTAAGGCAGGAGTGTAAGAACAAGTGCAAACTCAGTTCATAAACACTTTTAAGGCCTCCACTTACGTGAAATTTGCCAACATCCCACTGGCCAGAGCAAGTCACACAATCAGATCCAGACTCAAGGGATCAGAAAATAGACCTCTGCTTTGGGGTGGGAAAAACTGCAAAGTCACATGATGAAGAGGGATAGATGTAGAGAGATGTGCCGATTTGAGGCTTTTACCGTAATCAGCCTACCACAGAACAAAAGGGGAAATGGAGCATCCCATGATCCTTTGAGGTTGCTAAAGATAGATGTATGGATTTTGTTTCTCCATAGACTTGGGATAAGTGGCAGAAAGGATTAATCATTGTTCTACCTTGATTAAAGCAGCTTTAAAAATGTTTAGCTGCTGCAGACACCATTATGGCAGTTTCTCAAAAAATTAATGTAGAGTGGCAATATAATGATTCCTCTTCAGGACATACAACCAAAATATATGAATGCAAGGACTTGAACAGATAGATGAAAACCCACATAGCAGCATTATTCGCAACAGCCCAAAGGTAGAAATCACCCAGCTGTCCACCAAAATATGAACAGATAGACAAGAATGGTCATCCATTCGATGGAATATTCTCCAACCTGAAAAAGAAACGCAATTCTGACACCTGCGATATATGTCAGATGCAAAAAGACAAATACTGTATGATGCTGCTTACATGCAGTAATGAGAATTATCAAATTCACAGAGACAGAAAGTTGAATGGCGGTTATCTGAAGCTGGGGGGCAGGCCAAGGCGGGATAGAGTGTTTACCAGATACAGAACTGCAGTGTGGGAAGACGAAAAATTCTGGAGAGGGACAATGGTGAGCGATGGTTCCACAAAAATGTGAATGCACATGATGTCACAGAACTGTACACTTAGAAATGGTTGAAATGGTAAGTTTTATGTTATATACATTTACTACAATACGAAAAAGAAGTTCCTTGTCTCTTGTTGCTGATAGTCAAGGCTTGGGTTGAGGCAGCAATAATTCAGTTAAAGTTTTTGCCTAACCTAATGAGTAATGGGCCATTCCGAAACCATCAGCCTGTTCCCTCTCTTCAAGAACCTCATAGTCAAGCTAGGGAAGTGGGATTATGTAATGTGGTTAGCCAGGCCCAGAGAGTTTAATTATTATACTACCAAAAATACAAGGTAAGCGGGGTCCCACAATAAAGCAATGGGCCACTGATGGCTAAAATCTTGAGAGGTGGGGAGGGGTAGTTAAAAATACAGATATCTGGGTCCCGTCCCAGACCCACTGATTCAGAATCTTGGGGTGTCCGGGGTTAGAGGCTGGGAAACCTGTCTTGTTCACAAAGCCCCGGAGGTGAGTCAGATGCCCAGCCAGGACTGAGAATCCCACTAAATCACACAGAGTAAAACTAATTTTTGGGGTGGATGGGGGGGGAAATCTGTTTGAAGAATTAAATCTTTCTGCTAACACTGACAATCTCAGAACTTGGAAAACTTTTTACTTAGTAGAAATAAGCAACAGGAAAAAACTGACAAAGATTGATGCTGCACATGGTAAAAATTGTTATTGACTCAAAACTGATGGAAGACCCTAAATCTGCCTGACAAAACTTAGATCACAAAATTTGCCTGGGAAAATTGGACCTGGTAGGAATAATGGTCACAGAAGAAAACACATGTTGTTGAAAAAAAAATTAATCAGCAGATCTTGATGTGGACAAACCAGTGATCAATGAGTGAAATTTTGTCATTGAACTCTTTTTGAGTTCTTTCTGGTGAAAGTAATTTCAATGTAGGCTTCTGGCTTTCTCAAGCACTTCAGATACATGACTTTTCTTTCTTTCTTTTTTTTTAAATGTTTATTTTTGAGAGAGAGAGAGAGAGAGAGAGAGCGCGAGTGGGGGAGAGGCAGAGAGAAAGGGAGACAGAGGATCCGAAGTAGGCTCTGTGCTGACAGCAGAAAGCCTGATGTGGTGCTCAAGCCCACAAAACGTGAGATCATGACCTAAGCTGAAGTCGGGCGCTCAATTGACTGAGCCACCCAGATGCCCCGATATATGACTTTTCTTAATTTTTTATTTTGAAATAATTTCAAAGTTATATGGAATGGTTGCAAGAATTATACAAAGAACTCTTTCATCGTCTTTACCCAGATTCACTAATGTGGTAATATATTAGTGCCTTATCTCATAAGTATATGACATATTTGCATGTAGGCATAGATAGATAGATGATAGATAGTAGATAGATAGAAGATAGATAGAAAATTTGTTTTCTTGAACTATGAGAGTTGTAGACATCATGCCCTTTACAACAAAAGTGTGTACGTCCTAAGGGCAAAAACATCCTCTTACACAATCATAGGACATTTATCAATCCAGAAATTTAGCACAAATATTATTTAATATCCTACCGTATTCAGATTTCACCAGTTGCCTCCACAATGTCCTTTGTAGCAGTGTTTTTCACTCTGCCCTGGGGTCCAATTCCAGATTGCTCTTTGTATTTAGTTGTCATATTTCCTTAGGCTCCCTTAATTTGAAACAGTCCCTCAGCCTTTCTTTGTCTTTCAGAACATTGACATTATTGAAAAATGCAGGCCAGTTATTCTGTAGAAGGCCCCTCGATCTGGGTTTGTCTGACGTTTCCTCATGATTAGGTTTGGGTTATGTATTTTTGGCAGGAATTCGGTGTAAGCACTGTTGGCTCTTACCAGTGTCTCACATCAGGAGGTACATCATGTCTGTTTGTCCGTCTACTGGTAAAAGTATATTCCACTTACCTTCTGTGCCTCACTGTCCTCATCTGTCAATGGAGCCAAATGAGGAGCAGAACTGGGGTCATGGCTGAGCCATTATTTCAGACCTGCCCCACCCACTGGACATTTGTGCAGATACAAGCCACTGGTTGAGGTCTTACTGTGATGAATCATTGTCCCTAACATCCAGGACACCTACCTTGTGCTGGCATTCATTGTTTTTTCCTAATCTTCATAGAAAGCATGGGCGTATCTGTTGTTACTCCCATTTGGCAGAAAGGGAAACTGAGGCTCAGAGATAGTTGTGCGAGGCTCTACGGCTCACATGGCTGGAAAGGAACTGAGCTGGGATATGAGCCCAGTGCGATCTGAGCCCAGAGTCTGACTGTCACTGTCAGCTAATCTCCTAACAGCAGAAAGGACAGATTAAAGCCTCCCTTGGGGGCCCCCAGACGGCATTAAGACAAAACAAGATGAACCAGCTTCTGCCATCTTCATTCCCTTCCCTGCCTTCCCTTGGCCTGGGTCTTTCTCCTTTCTGAGATCCAGCAAACTGCAATCAAGATTGGTATCGTATTTGGGGGCAAAGCCTGTTGGCCTTGGGACAGCTGCCTCCAAAACGGACTTTGCTCTCCTCTTGGCTGGATACCAATAAGCTCTCATATGGTGACTTTGCCCTCCCTCCCCTCTGGTGCCTGTGTTTCCTTATATGTGTTAGAATGGAAATGGGCTGGGACTAGAGAAAAGAACTACCATGTGGTTAGTGCATAACATGAGTTAATCCTTTAAATAAACCTCCATGTGAGGTACCTTATTTTACCCATTTTGCAGATGAAGAAACTGAGGCTTTTATGGTGGCTAAGGTCACAATCTGTTGAGTGTAGAACAGGGATTCCTATAGGTCTAACAGCAGGGGTGAGGCAAGACCTTCCCTAAGATGCTAGGCTACTTCTAGGCTTTGCGTGAGGAGTGCCTCAATGGAACAGGTCTATGAAACATGCCTTACATTGTAGATACACAACAAACATTTGGTATTGAATCCAGGGTCAGACTGCTCATATTTGGCTCTGATGTGGATTCTTGGTCTGAGCCTTCAGCACGTCTCTCTCTTTCGATGCGCTGGTCTCCTGTCCTGGGTCCTCCTTCTGTCTGACTTTTCCTCCTGGACCCACCACCCTAGGGGGCTGCCAAGACCCCAAATACCTGCCTCTCTGGGGACTTCGCCCTGGTCTGCAAGGCCCTCTCTTGAGAAAGCAGATCACTGCCCCAGCTTCCCAACTTGAGGGACAGGTGAGAGAGGTATGAAAGGAAGGAGAAGAGGAAAATTCCAGAGCCAAGGCAAGATGATTTAAAGAATCTGTTGATTTTGATCCCATTATGCCAGAAAGTTCCACAGACAGTAGCCAGAGCACAGTGGGGAGGACACTGCATGAGAATCAGACCAGGCTGCCACTGGCTGGCTGATTTGGCCAAGGACTTGAGACTCAAATTCCTTATCTTTAAAATGGGGGTGGGGCCCTGGGTGGCTCAGTTGATTAAGTGTCTGACTTTTTTTTTTCAAAAATTTTAATGTTTATTTATTTTTGAGAGAGAGACAGAGTGCAGGCTGGGGAGGGGCAGAGAGAGAGGGAGGCACAGAATCCAAAGCAGGCTCCAGGCTCTGAACTATCAGCACAGAGCCTGAGGTGGGGCTCGAACCTATGAATTGCAAGATCATGACCTGAGCCTAAGTCGGACTCTTAACCAACTGAGCCACCCAGGCGCCCCAAGTGTCCGATTCTTGATCTCAGCTCAAGGGTCTTGAAGTCAAGCCCCGCATCGGGCTCTGAGCAGAGCATGAAGCATACTTAAAAAATAAATAAAATTCTTTAAAATGGGGGTGATTGTACCTTCCTTACCCACTCCAGAGAAGTAGCGGGTCAAGTAAGAAAGTGCTGCCATCTTGTTTGATAAATTGCTTAGACATTTTATAAGACTAGATTGTGTGGTTCTCTCCCACTGAGTAGAAACTCAGGGAGCCCGAGTCTCCGTGGCTGGGCTGTTAACAAGAGCACTTCCTCCATTGCTTAGGCTTTGGGGAAGAAGACACCACTTTGTGAAGTCCTTGCCTTCCTTCTGTTCCACACCCCTGAGAACCTACCGTTTCACTCTAAAATCATCTTTCCCACCAGAATCTGTCCACAAAACTTTAGCCAAGCATCAGATTCTGTTTGGGACTCAAAGGTCACGTCTAGGACAATTCTCATCTCCTTGTTCCCTTCAGCTGCCTGTAACAAAAGCTGGGCACCTGACAATGTCTCACTATCCCCAACCCTTGATCTTCCCAAACGTCTCCAGATTCCAGCAGGAGGAAGCGTGCCTTTTGAGTGTCTGCCTGTCCGGCCCTGTGCTGGGCACTGTCACGCTCCTGATCTCAGCAGATCCTCACAGCCCTCTGAGATCAACATCCGAGGAGTCTGCTCACCCGCCATGCCTTCTTCCGTCAGGGATGGGTCTCAGAAGGTTACGGGCATTATGTGATTCCTCTCCTTTTGGTCATAGACGCTCGGTTTCCTGTGGCTTCTGAGCTAAAATGGGCCGATCGCATTCTCTGCCCTGAGAATTTGGATTGGAGCACAGAGATACCGGTCAGCACCTGCTGGCACCTAGTTGCCATTTGACTGTGTGCTCCGAGAAGCCAAGAATACCTACCTGGAGAAAGGTGAGGAGGAGGGGAGGGAAGGAGAGAGACAGAGAGAATGAATTAGGGCAGGGGTGCCTGGGTGGCTCAGTCGGTTAAGCATCCGACTTCAGCTCAGGTCATGATCTCATGGTTCCGTGGGTTCGAGCCCTGCATCGGGCTCTGTGCTGACGGCTCAGAACCTGGAGCCTGTTTCAGTCTGTGACTCCCTCTCTCTCTGACCCTCCCCTGCTCACGCTCTCTCTCTCTCTCTCTCTCTCTCTCTCAGAGATAAATAAAACATTAAAAGAGAGAGAGAGAGAGAATGAATTAGAGTCGAGAAGCCTGTGGCCTAGAGTGAGGGAGAAAGCAAACCCAGTCTCTGATGACTTTTTAGATCATTCCTGGCTCCAAATCCTCTCGAGGTTTCATTTCATTTCCTGCCTTTGGGTGCCATGATCTACCTCCCAACTTAATAAAATAATCCCCCACCCCCTTTTTAAGTTTAGCATTATTTCGTTACTGTTGGTTATAACTAAAAGAGTGTGTTAGGCTGGTAGGCTTGGGGAGCCCCATTTTATAGAAATGGAAACTAAGATGTAGCGATTAAGCCACGAGCCCAGGGCCACAGAGCTTGTCAGTGGCATAGGTGGGAAGCACGGCTGTGTGATTCCAATGTCGGAAGTGTGTGGGGTGCTGTCTTTATACCAGGCACTTTCTGCCCTATAGGGCAGGCACTATTGTCAACGCCATTTGAAGGATGGGGACTTAGAGGCCAGGAGAGGCTGAGTTGTCTGCTCAAGGTCATGTAGCCTGTGACGGCCAGAGTCTGGCTCAGAACTCAGGCGGCTGACTCCACAGGCTGGGCTTTTAATAATTATGCCGTATCGCTGTCGGTTGTGGCAATGCTGAGTCTGGAGGCAGAGGGCTGGACACGGATGGGGTCAGAAGTGTTCAGAAATTGAGGAACACATGATTTTAATTGAATGACGGACGCTTAGACCCTCAGAGGATGGGTAAGCCTTTGCAGATCCCACTGGACTAAGTTGCCACCTACCGTATGTGTCTGGTTTTCAGCAGCTCTGACCAACGTTCATTCCATTCCTTCTCCGCGATATCGCGCTGCCTGTTCCATCACGGAGCAGGTTTGATTTTACCCCCTGGGATCTCACTCCATTCTTTGGCTCCTATCCCTGTCCTTCCCTCTTCTTAGACTCTTGCTGGTGGTGAGCCTACCCTTAATGAACCTCCAGAGCGAGGATAAATCAGAGCTCTGGGTGACTGAGTAGTTTCCACGAAGGGTTGGGAAAAGCGTGCGTTCATTTAGAAACTGGATTTTGTCAGGAAGGCATCGGGCTCAATCTCTGTGTTCTCAGCATACCCTTCATGGCCCAGCAGAGACAGAGTGAAGAAGGGACAGACCCTCTAGACCTGGGGCTCCAGTTGAGGACAAGCCTCTCGAGGCGATGTTCGATGCACTCTGGGCTCTCTGTCGGGATGTGTTAATGGAAGAGGAAGCCCAGCTCCTGGGGTCTGTGGGTAGTAGAGAAGCAGAAAGGGCTTCCACTGATTCCAGAAAGAGAAGGTTGAGAAAGGCCCAGGAGGATTTTCTAGGCATTTCTACCTGGAAATCATTCTAGGTTTGCAGATCATTCTAGGTTGGGGTCACCGACCCTTCTGAGAAATTGGTGAAGGACAGAGGTTTTCTCCCCCCAAATGCACATAGAGACATAAATGTGCTTAAGACATAACCTTGCGTAGTTATGGATGCCCAAAGCTATCCAATGATTAGGAATCCTTGATCCGAAGAGACAATCCCACCTGATTAAGAGCCGGAGAGGAAGGATGCTTCTACCCACCCTTCCAGTAGGATGTTAATTTCTCTTGGAATCTTTGCTGACCCCCTTCCCTCCTCTCCTCTCCCTGCACCCCTGCCTCTGCCCTGGCTGGTTTGAGCCCTTCCTCTTTCTCTTGTGCCTCTTGGCACCACTTTGCAGGGGTTAGGAAATGTGGTCCTTAGACCAACAGCATCCGCATCACCTAGGAACTTCCCTCTGGTACCCTATGACTTTGAGCCACGGTGACTGACACTCCATGTTCTTTGGGACCCATTCCTTTCTACTCCAGGGCCCGCAGTCAGCCTGGGTTCCGCTAGGCAGAGAAGGCAGCTTAGGCGTGAGGTATGTGCCGGGAGACCTTTACACAGAGATGGGGACAGAGAGACATCAAACCTGGAGCAACCCTCTGGGTAGCAAGGCCTCAACCACATGGCGAATGAGGGGCGGGCAGGCAGGGGCTGCCTGCCCCTCACCTATGTCCAGGGGCCCAATTCTGCCAGACTTCACAGGCTGCCCGGCTCCCCTCCATGCCTGCCCGAGAGCAACCTTGGCAGAGGATGGCGAATGTCTGCCAGGAAGATGCTTGCCAGGCTGGCTGGGAGGGATACGGCCACTTTGTATTTTTAATGATTCCAACTTTCCATGGAGGAGAAGGATGGGTGGAAGACCCCTCTTAACTTCAGCTGTGCATTTGGTCTGGGGGAGGGTGGAATCAACCCTTAATTCCCTGCCTCCTCTGTAGGGTCACGTTTCCCTACTTTCCTTCTTCGGGGAGAGAAAGCGTCTTCTTATACAGTTTCTTACTTTCTCACATGAAAAAAAAAATAGCTTTGGGGGTGCAGGGAAAAAAAATTCTGTAACTCTTCCTATCTCCTATCGACTCAACTCTTTAAACATTAGAACAAAGTTTTTGATTTTTTTAAAGGTAGGGACAGAGAAGATACCTGTTTACTATCAATTTCCCGTGCTTTTATTTTTTAAAAAGAATCCTTGTGTATTTTTCTCTTAGGAGGGGTAAAGAAAGGTTTCTCTCATCTCATATATGGGCACTTCTTCAATTTTTATTGTAAAAAATCAATCATCTGTGGAAGATGTAGGTTGAATCCAGCAATCCTTCTTGTCTTGTTATGGGCTGGGTCCTTCATACTTTTAATTAAAAAAAAAAATCAGAATTTTGGGGGGTGTGGTGAGGGAAAAAAAATCCCCTCTAGACTTTCCCAAGTCATAAGGAGGCAGTTCCTCAAATTAAAAAAAAAAATCTGATATTTTAGATTGTTGGACAGAAATATTCTTGGTCACCATCGATTTCACATAGAATTTCTCCCATTTTTCTTCTTAAAATCAACTTGAGTGGGGGATATGGGAGGGGGGCTAGCCCCCCTGAACCTTTAACCCTAGTGTCTCTCCTAGGGCCAGTTCCTCAAACTTTTATTTTTAAAATAAATCTGTTCTTTAAGAAGATGTTGACAAAGGTAGACAGAGGCATTCGCTTCATCCTGCATTACACATAAAAGCAGCTCCTCAAATATTTATTTTTAAAATCCATCTGACTGGGGGGGGCTAGAAAGACTCCCCTTAACCTCCCTGGTCTGACCCAGGGCCAGTTCTTCAAACTTCTATTTTTAAATGACATTAGCTGTTTTTTTGGGAGGGAGGGCAGGCAGGGGCAAGAAGAGCATCCCCGATGAGCCTCGCGATTCTTCCATAAGGCCAGCTCTTCAAACTTTATTTAAAAAATCAATCTGATTTTTGGGGGGTGGGTGGGGGAGCAGCAGAGTTCCCATTTAACCCCTTGTGTTCCGTCAAGAGGCGGCTCCCCAAACTTTTTTTCCAGCGCGAACATGACCTTTGCCGGGGGCTGGCGAGCCGGGGGCGGGCAGAGGGGCGCCGGGGGGCGGGCGCGGGGGGCGCGGGGAGGGCAGGGCGCGGCGCGGGAAAGTTTGGGGGCGGCGGCGCGCGGCCGGGAGGCTGGCGGGCGGGCCGGAGCGGCGGGGGGGCCGGCTTGTGTACGGCGCGGAGGCCGGCGGCGCGGAGGCCGAGGCCGAGGCCCGGGCTCGCGGGCCGCGCGGCGAGGCCGGCCCGGGGGCGGGCAGGGCGGGCGGCGGCGGCGGCCCCGCGAGGGGCGGCTCGGCGGCGGCTGCGGCGGCGGCGGCCGGTGCGGGCCGGGGTGGGGGCGGCCGGGCGCCCCCCGCGCGCCCCCAGCGCCCCGCCCCCGGCCTGAGCGGGGCGGGCGGAGGAGGGAGCGGCGGCGGCGGCGACGGCGGCGGCGGCGGCGGCGGCGGCATTGTGCGCGCACCAGCAGCCCGGCCCGGGAGGAGCAGGACGCGCCGGGGCCGCCTCCTCCCGCACGGACCCATGAACCAGCCGGGCGGCGCGGCGGCTCCGCAGGTACGACGGGGGGCCGGGGGCATGCACCGCGCGGGGGACCCCGGGGGGCCGGGGCCCGGGGCGCTGCGCCACTTCATTGCAAGATTTGCAAAATGCAAAGTGTCTGGGCACGTTTGCGGGCTTTTTGTGGGCGCAAACCGGGGAGTCGGGGTCTGGGGAGCCCCCCCTCGGGCGCCGCGGGGCGTGGGGAGGCTGGGGGTGACGCGGGGGTCTCTTCGGGCCCCCCACCCGGCGTCCCCTCCAGCCCCGGGCTCGGACCGGAGCCCAGAAAACAAAGCGGCGAGAGAACAGAGCAGCCATTTCAGTTTGGACAATTCACATTTTGCAAAAATGCAACCCCTTCCAGCTCTCCCCCCTCCTCCCCCCAAATTCGCAATTTCCCCCTGACCCCCTCTGCGCTCGGGGTCCCTGATGACCCCCCGGGAGGTCTTTCCCCTCTGGCACCCCATCTTTGCAACAGTCTTTTTTTTTTTTTAGGCCATATTTCCCTTTCTCAATTTTTTTTTTCTAATTTTTCTTCAAACGGTAGTTTTTTCCCATTAAAACGACGCCACCTAGAGGATACTATTTTGTAAATAAAAAAAGAAATTAAAATTGAAAAGAAATATTTTTTATTTCTTATTTTTTCAAAAGTTTGCACTCCAAGGCAGTGGAGGGGTAAAGGATTCTTTTTTTTTCTTTTTTGGGGTGAAAATTTACACTTTGATCTTTCTGGGAGCATGGAGACAATTTTTATTTCTGAAGCCAAATCCAGATAATATGTAAATGAAAATTAAGCTAGAATTTGAATGAATTCAGGTTTTGAGAGGGAGAAAGGAGAAAGCCTCCTAAAACCGAAGTCATTTTGGCTTTCCAACTCTTTTAGTTTGAGAAAAAAACTAATTGGAATGAGGAAAGGAGGGAAATTGTTGAGTTTAGAGAAAACTGGGAGAATTGGCTTTATGAAGCAATTAGAAATTGTACTTCATTGTAATTTGGAACTTGTTTAGCCCAGCGGGCAGAAAAGACTAATTTTACCATTTGGCAATATTTAAAGTTTTTCTATTTTCGAGAGGGAAGGATTTCAAAGAGAAAATAGAACCTAAAATGTTGGCTTTGGACACACCCAAAAATTGTGTGTTTTTTTTTTTTTAAATTTCGTATTTACATTTTATTGCATTTAAATCCCAAGGTTCTAAAGAAAAACAGAAACTGGGAAAGTTAGAGTGAAATCCTGCCTTTTTTTCCTGATTTGTTGGGTTTTGTGGTGGTGGTGGGGTTTTTTGGTTGTTTTTTTGTTTTGATGGAATAATTAAGACTATTTTCTGATTTTGTTTCCTGAAAGGTCTAGGCATTTCGTTTTTTGTTGTTGTTTTATCCAGAAAATGTCAGGAACCTTTTTTAAGCAATATTCAGTGGGAAAAAATGTAAATTCATTACATTATACAAATTGAGTAGCCCACAGATTTGTAGGAGAGACCGCCATTAAAATAAGATATGCATAATTAACATTATTATGAAAAAACTAACAGTGGATTCACAGAAGCTCATTTTTTATGACATGCAACTGAATCAGTTGATAAAGACAAGGGTTGAAGAATCTTTGGTAGGAGATAATTTTTCCTTTTCTGTGCTTGCTTACTCTTCCAATTTGAAAAATTTTTTATTTAAAAAAAAAAAATCCAGATTCGTTTTAGGCCTCTTCGATTGTGATGTGGGGTTGGTAGTTTATTAGCATTTGGTATTTGTCACAAATTTGATTACTTTCAAAAGGGAAAAGAAAATCCATTAGCTTTGATCATTTTTTGGGGGGGTTGTGATTTACAAAAAAGCACAAATTTTACTGACTTCAGAAGGAAAGATAAAAGAAGGGAAGAACAGAGAGGAGACCAAAATTCTGATTCTTACCCATCTTCTCTAGTGGAACACTTAAGTTTGCTTAAAAAATGGTGTAAAACACCAATTCAGCTGATTCTAGCTGCAAAATTTAATTTTTTTAAAAGGAAAAAAAAAAAAGAAAATACACACAAAAGCTAAACCCAAACATACCTGCCTCTGGAACATGGGAGCACAAATGCAAACAGTATAGTTTCGTGGCCTTAAAATGAAATCAAATGAAGGTGGAAAAAAAAAATTTTTTTTTAGAAGACAAATATTGACTGAATTAAAATTTAACAGATGAAAATAAGGTACCCACCCAAAGTTGAAGGGTTATTTGTGATGAATTTGTATCTGGTTGAATTTGCTAGGGATTTTGAATCCAAAAAAAAAGTTTAATTTTTTTCCTTGAAAGAAGGGGGGGGAATGCTGTTCGCATCTGCAGGGTGGAATCTTGGTGGGACTTAGTGTGGGGGCCGATGGTGGGTCATACAGGGCTGGGACAGGAAGCCCTGTGTCCCTTTCGCCAGCCACCAGCTGGTCTTGGAAAAAAATGGTGGCCTCAGTTCATGCATCCCTACCCCGTTTTGTGGAGATTCAAATTTCTGAGGGGATTTGAATTCTCTGAAATCTGTTTGACAGTGGAAGAGGTTCGACGTTTTCCATCATCGCCATTGCATTTGGGAGATTTTATTTTTTTAGTAACAAAATCCTTCAGGCCTGCTGGTCACATTCTGACATATTTGGAATGAGCTTTTTTTTTTAAGTAACATAATTAAAAAATTTTTTTTCTGTTGAATTATTTAGGCCGATGTCTAGGACGATCAAAGAATTTATAATTTCCAAGGGCTCTGGAGGCCTCATGAGACAGTAGGCCTGAGTTCAGCAAGTGTTGGAGGGGAGCTGTACCCCAGGCTGGGAGGGCTAGGTGGGCACCCCTACTGGGCATCTGAGAACACGTCAGGGTTGTAGATAACAGGTTCTTTCTGGTGCAAGGAATAAAAATATTGCGGCATGGCCCTTTGTGTGTCCTGGTCTCCTGATACCCAACTCAGATTCTTTTAATTCCATTCTGCTGAAATTTCGATGTGTTGTCTCTGGTTTAAAGGGAACCCCTGGCGAGGACTTGAAAAATCATTTCTGTTTTGTAGACTTGTTTTTTCCTTTTTGTAAAAAATTGGTTATTCTGATCGTGTTTGTTGTAAAGGAAATAGAGGTGCATGATGGTACTGTTGGGGGCGGAGTCAGTTCTCTTTTGTTTCTATTGGCATCTCCCAGGCCTGAGATCTGACCTAGGCCTTGCCTCTCTCACCTCTTATTTTAGATGGAAGTGTGACCAGAATGGATATACGAGCTAATTTTTATGAGCTGTTCACCAAACTCTGTTGTAATATTGGGCAAAAAATCTGGCAAATTGGACTTGAGGGGTGGTAATTTGATGATGGGCTGAGTTATTTTGGTGAAAGATCATTTATACTGTTTCACAGTACAGACTCTTATTACTTAATGTTTTGCTTTTCTGCCTAAGGAGGTTTTTTTTTTCTAATAAGGTTTGAAATTTCAAGGGCCTGCTTTATAGCTTGACTTTGGACCAAGCTAGGAAAAAGGGTTTGCTTATACTTTCAGCCCTGCACAGAGGTGAACTTGAACAAGGGCTCTTGCTTTTGCAGAAGAAAAGCAACAAAGATGGCTGGTCAGTGTAAGGCTGACCTCTCCCTGGTTCTAGAAAATAAACAGCCGATGGTTTGTTTCATTTGCGAAACAGAGTTTAAAAACTCCTCCATTGTCACATACAATTTTTTCCCCCCAACTTTTGACTCAGCTCTTGGCAGGTTGCTTCCTCTGGCCTCAGAATCCACATGTCTTCTTCTTGGTAGGGTGGTAAGACCTTCCCTGCCATGTTTTAGTGGATGTGTAAGCTGACTTTTCATAGTCGTGGTGAAAATTTAAATTTTTTCCATGTTCTCGTAATGCTTTGTATCAGTTGTGTCTCCTCCCTGGTGATGTGAAGTGAAGTGGCTTTGTGGGTCCGCAGGAGCTGTAGCTCACCCAGGGTCTTGCTGTATGACCTTGGAGAAGACACTTTTTCCTTCTGAGCCTCAGTTTTTGAGAGTTTTGGATCAGAACAAGGATAATCAAAGATAGGTTGCCTCTCTGATTCGGACTTGAGGTGATTGGCCGCAGCTGCCTGGAGCGCTCACTGTGTTGGGAAGGATCCCGAGGTCACATCTGGATGCGCCTCTGCTGGAGAGAGGGCTGCAGCATCCACCCCAGAGTGAAGAGTACACTTGTTATTCTCCACACCCAGTTTAGGTCATGCATCGTGACTGTGACATCTGTTTAGTGGCTTGCGATCAGCAGAAACCTAGAGAAAGGGGTGAAGAGAGTAGAGGAGCACACAGAAGAGCAGAGGCATAGCCCAGTGTGGAAGGCTAGTGTAGTCTTACGAAGCGTCCGTTTGATTTGTCTTTGCCGATAAGTGTGTGTAGGATACATGTAATTTCCTACCGAGAATCACCGTTGAGGGAGTCAGCAAGGTACTGAACCGATGCTCCAGACCCACCTGGATACACTGCACGCACCCCACACTTCCCCGCTTCCGCTTTACTCACTTGTTACCACCGTTGACTTACCGTGAACCCAGTGCAGTAGGTACATGGTTTGTCCCCTGGCCGAGCCTGCCTTATGCTCTCCCCCGCCCCTTCCCGTGAAGAAGTCTCAGCTGCCCGGTGATCGGGCGCACCCCCCAGCTTGTTGGTCCTGGAAGAGCCTGGAAAGACACGTGCTAGGGTGAAGGCGGCATGGCTGGCACTGTCTCTTGCTGTAAAGATGTGTGGAATATCTTGGTACCGGGGAGAGCATCCACACGTGGTTTTATTCCACACTTTTACTTCAGATTGCCAGAAGAATTTTTCCTGGAGTTGGAGACTTAGTGTTTGCTCCATATTTAAATTTTAAATCAAACTCTAGGAGTATCTTTTTGTGTGTGCGCTTCCTAGAAACTCCAGAATTTGCTGTCTTTGTCTTCTCATCTTTTAACATGTATCAGACCAGCACTGTCCAATAGAAATATAACTTGAGCCACAAATGTGGGCCACACACATAATTTTAAGCTTTCTAGTGATCCCCCCACCCCCAAAAAGTAAAAGGAAACAGGTGGAATTCATTTTAATAGTATAGTATATTTAACCCACTCTATCCCCCAGACCATCATTTCAGCAAGAATTGTGATGGTATTTTATATTCTTTCTTTGGGAGGTATTAAGTCTTTATTAACTAGCCACATTTCAGGTGTCAGTAGCCACTTGTGGCTAGTGGCTTCCGTCTTGGACAGCACAGGGCCGGACCAGTGTTCCATCTAGGTTTGGTTACAGGGTGGCCTTAGAAGGTTAGTGACACATCTTTCAAAGCTCTTAGTTTTTCTGGTGGGACTTCCTTCCTGAGCCCTAGATGCTCTGCGGTATTTCAGCCTATAGTGGTGATGACTTCCACCGTTCAGTCTCTTCTGGCTGAAGTGGTCCACACCTCTCTTTTATTTGTCCCTTAGCAGTCTTCTGCCAGGATTATGCCAGAGTGCTTTAGTTAAAAATGACAAATGATGGCTAGGAACCCCGGGATGATGTGTCTCAGCATGTGCGCCCTTGACGTTGAGAAGTCCAAGTGCAGGGGGCAGCTGCGGGAGGTGGGTTTTAAATAAAGTATTGCCTGAAAGAAAGATGAAGGTACCAGAAGAGAGCAGGTGCATAGGACCACGGTTGGGATCCTAGAGGAGGGAGATTAGGGGCAAGATGGTCTGTCAGTGGGGTCTGTTTCTGGATAGAGCATGGGCCCCCCTGGGGAACTGCCCCGGCTAGGCCTTGGGGCCTTAGGTCAGAAGCATAGACATTTTCTGACATCCACCCAGTTGGTGAAATGGAAGTTGGGATTTGAGGTCAACTAGACCAGAGTTTGGAATCCAGTCTTGTGGCATGGTTAGCTCTGTGTCACTTTGGGAAAGTCATTTCTGGATTTGGAACCCCAACTTCTGCCTCTGGAAAAAGGGAGTAATTATCTTGACCTTGAAGGGCTGTTTTACAAGGAAATGAAACAGCTCATGTGAAAACACCCACCAGTCCTTAGAAGGCGGCCCTTAGAAGACGGTCAGTACATGTCAGCTACCTGTTGACCCAGTGGCCAGTGGGTCTCCATATGGGGAGACTGAGTCGCAGTGACAGCAGTTTTGGTAGTTCTGGAAACCTGGGGCCTTGTCTTCACGGGGCAGAGTTAGGTAACAACAGAAAAGGTCCTCTCTTTTGGTTGTTGCTCTTACACACGGGCATGACACATCTTGACCTTATGTGTCTTTCCTGTCAAAGGTGTTCTTCATGTGTTCATCCCAGGGATGCTGTGGCTTCTCTGAACGTTTCTGGATTTGTGTCAAAGCCTGTGACACAGTCTTTAAAAGGGATGGATCTTGGGGTGCCTGGGTGGCTCAGTCAGCTAAGCGTCCGACTTCGGCTCAGGTCATGATCTCACGGTTCGTGGGTTCAAGCCCCATGTCGGGCTCTGTGCTGACAGCCAGCTCAGAGCCTGGAGCCTACTTCCGATTCTGTGTCTCCCTCTCTCTCTGATCCTCCCCTGCACACACTGCCTCTCTCTCTCAGAAATAAATAAAAAACATTAAAAAAAAAAAAAGAGATGTATCTTACTCCTGGGTGAACTATGTCCTTTCCAGCTTCCGTTCCTGCTGGGCCTCCTGTCTGTAGTGCCCTTCCCCTCATTCATCTCCCCTCTGGGGAACCGGCCCCCCAACCTCCACCCAAGACCACTGGCATGTTCTCTTCCGCGGCGCCCCCCCACGCCACCCCAGGGGGGTTCATCTGTGCCCACCCGGCAGTACAGGTCCCAGATACTACAGGTCCACAGATGAGAGTTAATTGTTGGCAGGTCTGTTTCTCCAGCCAGCTTGGGAATTCCTCGAGGGCAGAGAGCATGGGTTATTCATTTTAGGGTCTGGCACAGAGCAGCAGCTCAATAGAGATTTGATGACTTAATTTGATTTTTTTGGAAATAGCTCAGATCAGTCGGATTTGAGTCTAGAGAAGAGTGGTGAAGAGTGTGTGACCAGGTTGGGTCTGGCCGTTGGGTCGGGAGCCCTGTGGTACGAGGAAACGTACTGGGCACGTGTACCTAGAGCTGTTCTGAAGCCCATGCCGTCTTTGGAGTGGTCCATTGGAGGAGGCTCCGGATGGTGGTAACACTCCTTTGACTTTACACATTTTGGGGAGTTTTTAAAGCGTCTCCACCCCCTTCACTCCTCCCGGAGTAACTATTTCTTGAAAATGGATAGGGGGCCAGGGAGGGCCATCACCCAGATGGCTGGTGGGCAAGTAGGACGACTGGACGCAGCGGTCCTGAGGCGGGGGGCGTGGGGAAAGCCGTGAGGCAGGAGGGCCGGGTGGGAGGACTCTGGCACCCTGTGTTTGTGCTAGGAGCTGGTTGTCTGGGTCCTGGGCGCAGGATGGGGCACCGGGGGGCTGTTCATAGCACACCTGGAACACCTTAAATGTGTGGCGGCTAAATGTGTGATTTGATGTTCAGTCAGATCTTCTCCGTGGTGGGATGATGGCTTGCAGATGGCCAAAGATTCAAGGGAAACTTAACAGGAGAAACTTGAGAAGATTCTGTGTATTTGCCTATTTTTTCCTGTAAGCTTTATAAAACACTGTCACTTTTTTAAAATATTTATTTATTTATCTATTTCTGTATTTGGGGGAGAGTGCACGTGGGGGAGGGCCAGAGAGAGGGGGACAGAGGATCCGAAGCAGGCTCTGTGCTGCCAGGGTGACAGCAGCGAGCCTGATGCGAGGTTTGAACTCATGAGCTGCAAGATCATGACTTGAGCCAGAGTCAGACACCTTAACCGGCTCAGCCATCCAGGTGCCCCTAAAACACTGTCACTTTTAACACTGGTGGCCCACCCCAGCAAGTGAGCCCAGGATCCCAGTTTGAAGGACACCGTATTTCCTCGATGGTCATGTTTGCACATATTCATGTTTTCTGAAATTGGGGTGGTCTTAACAGTACCTGTTTTGTTAGTGCGTTCCCTTTCGTTGTCTTCAACCCAAAAAGCTGTTGTCAAAGCAGTGGTGGACTGAACGGTCAAAGGCATCTTGGAGTTGAGATAGAGTGTCCTCTTCTTGGTGGGGTGGACTGTGGCCTTAGGGATTCCCAATTCTGCTCTTGCTTACCTCACTTAGCTCTGAGCTTGGCTTCTCCACTTGTGCGGTGAGGGCGGGACTTGGCCTTGGGAAGAAGCATCTGGAACTTGGAATTAGCACCCCTTCCCTTCCACGTCTGGAGGGGTTTCATGACTTTGCCATGCACCTTTCTTTAAAGGATGGAAGTAGCCTGTGGGAGGAAGCTCAGTACCTTCTACTCACAGCCGGATACCACTTAGACATTTCCAGGGGTAGAATGAACAGGCCCAAACGGGAGGGATAAGGCTTGGGTTCCCTGCCTGCCCTGCTGCTTAATCATTTTGTCATCTTTGCCAAAGTTCTTCACATCCCTGCACTTTTCCCTTATGTTTGAAGTGGGGATGATGGGGATGATACCCATAGTACTGGGCTCTTATAAAAAGTTGTGAGGGGTTGTGAGAAGCAGCTTTGTAAAGGGCAGAGTTTTTCACTTGCAACATGTTACTGGTGGTCATCTAGTCCGGGATGGTAAATTAGCAATATACATACCGTTACCTCCCATTTTCAAGCCTGTGGCAGACATTACTAATCCATCTTGGCACCCTTTTCCATGGAAGTGTGGCCCGTGACCTCACAATCCTTCTTTCTTAGTATGATGCAGCCAGCCATTGAGTTTAGCATGGGATGTGAAGCCAGTTTGTCATTTCTGATCTAGTTCCTCAGTCACCCACCCACCCATCCACCTACACGCGCACACACAGGAAGGAAGGTACTTGCCCAGAACCTCAGTGAATAGGCAGAGGTGAAATTTCAGGCCTTAGATTTCCAACTCCTCAACCATTGCTTTTCCTACTAGCACATACACTGTGTCAAATGAAATTAAAGTTAATTTGGCCTTGAGAAAGTGAGGATTCTGACTCCTCCCTTTCCTCCTTGTTATAATTAGACACCCTTGGGGTTTTCATCAAAGCAGGGCTGGGTGACCTGCTTCTCTGCTTGATCCCGGAGTGATCGGATATCAGAGGGGGAGATGCTGGTGGTTGGGGCGCTGGGTTGGGCGGTATCGGTGTCCCCCATTCGTGTAGCATAGATGACATGGCGGAGGGGCAAGGCAGGCCCCCGGGTTGCTGGACGATGGCCTGGGTATGCAACACGTTTGCTGTTTGCACGCACTTGAGACCACAGGCAGATTTCTCAGCCCTGAGGAATCTTAATTTCTCCATCTGGAGAATGGGCTGAAAATAATCCTGCACAAGAATCAAATGAAAGGGCTTATTTGAAAATGCTATCTCCATTTCCTTTTGTAAATACCTTCTATTTATTTTTTTATTTTTGAAGTATCCTTTTTAAAGTTTATTTCTTTGTTTTTGAGACGGGGTGGGGAGGGAGCGGGGGAGGGGCAGAGAGTGATGGGGAGAGAGAATCCCAAGCAGGTTCCGTACCATCAGCACAGAGCCTGACGCGGGTCTCGAACTCATGAGCTGTGAGATCATGACCTAAAGTGAAGTCGGATGCTTAACTGACTGAGCCAGCCAGGCACCCCTTGAAAATGCTCTTTAGACCAAAGCCCTACATATGTGTTATTTATTTTTTTTACACATGGATTTTTATAACTAGCACTAGTCACTATTTGCAGGTGTCCTGTTGGGAAATTTTGGAAACCCAGAGTGACAAATGGGTGTCTACAGAGGTCCCTTATCTTATTTTATATGCCGGCTGCAGGTTTAAAAAGTTTGGAATTTGTAGGCCTTGGACAGAGTATGTACTCTGCCGTTCCAGACAGTTCCCACGTATGTGACCTGCCCAGCCCCGGAAGGCACTGGGCGCTGAGCCTCTGTTTGTTTATCTGTTAAGTGGGAGAACAGTTCACTTGTATATTCCTGACGGGCTTCCTGCAAGCATCATGTGAGTTAATGGATTCAAAAGTGCTTTATAAACAGTGAAGAACTAGAGAAACATGTTGGCGACAACTCCTTTCTTTTCTTGAAAAGAGGGAGAAAGAAAAAGGGAGAGAGGCCAAGGTGAGGATGGTATTGAGTCGACAGAAACATGATACAAATATTTTAGCTGACAAAGCACAAGGAGGCTTCGTATATGAGCTAAAGAGAATAAATAGAGTCAGGTGATGCTTGGTTCCCTAGTCTGCTGTAGAAAACCCAGAAAAACCTGCTTTCTAGTGAAGTGAGTTGCGTGTCAGGGACAGAGTCTTGAATTTCCTAGGGCTAGCTCTAGCCTTGCGGGAGTCGGGGTATCCAAGGAGGAAGAAATCTGACATCTCTACCCCATGGGTGGAAATGACTCTTGCAAAGCAGAGGAGGCTGGAGTGTCCTTGGGCAAGCCCCTGGCTTGGGGTTTATTGGTAACATTCAGAGTCAGAAGCTGTTTTGGCTAGTGTACTTGGATGTGTTATTGTCCGAGACAGCATGCCCGGGGGACTAGCCATTCCATCACTCAGACTGGAGCCTCTGCTGGACAAATTCCCACTAGCTCCAGCATTTCTGTAGAGAACTAAGGATGGGAGTTTTTATCAGGTGAAATTTTGTGGAGAGAGTGCGTTTCTTTTATTCTGGGCTCAGAGTTTTGTGAGCTAAGTGGATATAGCCAGGGTTATACCCAGAGAGAATAGATAGCATTTTTGGATGCTGGAGATTTTTTCTTTTTAATTTCATCAACGGAAAAATAACTAAAAAATTAAGTGTGTTTATGTGGGCTTTTCTTACAATGCATAGTGGAAAGGCAGAAAGTGAAACTGATCTGAAATAAAACTGAAACTGGCCTGGAAGAGGCCCCAGGGAAGGGTAACTTCCCTGGAGGGCTACTGGCTAGAAGTGGAATTTGTTGTGAGGGTGGTCATCTTTTCGGATCTGGGGAGTCTAGGGCTTAAAGGGTTTGTAGAGATGATCTATGTCTCTGCCATCCAGAGTGTGTTGGTAACCATTGGCCACCTATGGCTGTTGAGCAGTTGAAATGTGGCCAGCTCTAAGTGTAAAATCCACCCCGGGTTTTGAAGTGTTCACAGAGAAGAAACGATTGTATAAGACTTCAATAATAATTTTTAAATTTTTAAGTTTATTTATTTTGAGAGGGAGAGAGAGAGCGTACATGCGCCTGCAGGTGAGGAGCCGAGAGAGAGGGAGAGAATCCTAGGCAGGCTCCATGCTGTCAGCGCAGAGCCTGATGTGGGGCTTAAACTCATGAACTCAGGATCATGACCTGAGCTGAAGTCAAGAGTCAGATGCTTAACTGACTGAGCCACCCAGGCGCCCCTCAGTAATAATTTTTAAAATATGGATTGCAAGTTAAAATGATGGCACTTTATATACTGGGTTAAAGAATATATATTAATCGAATTAATTTCACTTTTTCAGATAAAATAAGGTCGCTACTAGAAAAATTGAAATTGCCTGTGTGATCTATGTGTTCTTTTGGACAATGCTGATCTAAAATTCTAAAATTCTGCCCCCCACCCCCACCCCCCAGCTTCATCAGGTAACTGGTGAAGAATGCAGAGCTTGGGATTGAGAAGAAGGGTGATGTAGTGGTGGAAGCATCAGTATAACTAGGTGGTTAAATGGAGGGAACTTATGACAGGGAGTGAAAGAGATTGGTAATTTAGGAAGGAAAAATTAAGCTGTTTTCCACTTTGCTTATCCATTCCCCTAAACATTAATTAAATGCTTTGGAAGAAAGTATATCTAACAAGACAAGCAAAAACAAATCTAAAAGATTACCCCTGGCAATCTCTCCACTTGCCAAAAAATTCCAGCCTATTTAGTCTTTGGGGTTGAACCAGGGTTTATGAATCAGACTGTGGTTCATGGCTGGTCTGGGCACGGAAACCCAGGTCACATCAGGGGCTGTGGATTTAGGGTCCTGAGTGGCCACAAGTCATTCTCCTGTTAAGTCATGTGTGCTCCGTGGTAGGGAAGCAAGACTTCCGGAAAGCCAGAGGGCACTCTGTTGGAGTGGATGGGTCTGGCAGCATGTGGAGGCCATCCGGCCCGCCTCATTTCCAGCCTGGATCCCAGGGCAGGGGTGTGGGGAGCCGAGGGGCGCAGAACCGCAAATTTGGCTAGACTCCAACACAAGTTTCGAACTTTGTATCTTTGTTCTCTGGCTACTAGCGCTTTGAAAGGAATAGAGCCATGTGTTGGAAATTCAACCTTACAAATTAAAAAAAAATTTTTTTTTAATGTTTATTTACTTTTGAGAGAGAGAGAGAGAGAGAAATAGAGCACGAGTAGGGGAGGGGCAGAGAGAGAGGGAGACACAGAATCTGAAACAAGCTCCAGGCTCTGAGCTGTTAGCACAGAGCCCAATGCAGGGCGAGCTCACAGACTGAGATCACGACCTGAGCCAAGGTCGGACATTTAACCGACTGAGCCGCCCAGGTGCCCTACAAATTTTTTTATTTTAATCAGGACGTGTTTCTGTTAAAAGGCCGAAGTTGAGCATTCTTACTTATCTCACTTGATTTTTGCAAAATAGAGTTTTTCTCCCTCAAAATATAGTCATCGTTGCACATTTTCCAGGTGCTTCTTACATGCCAGGCACTGGACTTATTTAACATCTATTGTCTCAGTTAATACAGTCACCCTGGAGAGCAAGTTTTTTTTTGTTGTTGTTTTGTTTCTTTAATATTGGGGAATTGAGAATCAAAGGTGAAAGGGTATACAGCTGGTAAGGGTGGTTGGCTCCAGATTCAGTTGGTTGTCAGAAGTGAGGCTCCCAACGGCCCTTTAAGGTTCTGAGTCTTAAACATTCTCGCTTCCAGTTGAGGAAGGTGAAGTTACTTGTCCAAGTTGTGGCATTGGTGATTGGCTAGGACTTGAACCCAGTCCGTTGGATGCCCTCCCCTTCGCAGGGGGGCTGAATTGGACCCCGAGGTTTCAAGATCTTGCCCTTCCTGCTCAGTGGGACCTGGATCTGGGGCTCCCAGTCCCCCAGTCCCCAGCTCCCTATGCTCCTCGGCGAGCTCGTGGCTTGTGTGTTTCATGCTCACAGAGCCTTTAATACTGCGTTTGAAAACAGTTGCAGAAGGTTTGCTGTAATTAATTACATTTGACATACTTGGAACCGAGGCCTCCTGGATTCAGAATGCAAATTTATGCCCAGACAGATGTAAGGTATGCTTGGAGCCAAGAGCTCTGGCACGTCCCAGCCAGGGCCTGCAGCGATGCTGGCTGCCCGATGAGACTACCATTGCTGACAGTAGGCAGCCGAGGCACAGTTCAAACTTGGGGTACCTGGAGCCCATGGAGCTGTTGGAGGAGAAATAACTCTGGGCTTCACGATAGGAGCCATAGTCTTAAGTCTGAGCCCTGCTTCTAACTCAGCCAGAGCCTGGGGTAATTTCTCTTCCCTCTTTGGGCCTCCGTTTCCCCTGTTATACAGTCAGGGCTTGGATTTAGTTGCTCAGAAAGCATGTTCTGCTTGTTCCAGGGCAGGAGGGCAGTTAATCCAAGTCAGAGCTTGGAGGGCTGGCTTTTGGAAGTATAAATAGTGGAGGTGAGAAAAGCTCAGAATAGAAGGGTAATAAAATAAGCAGGAGGCTGTTGGAACAGAAAAGAGAAGTGTACAAGGCCTGATATTTAGTGCAAGACGTGGCTGATTTCCAGGGCTCCACATCGAGAGGTCATGCGTTCAGCCTCAGTCTCCTCTCACCATCTGTCTCAGATCGCCATGTAACAAATCACCCCAAAACTTAGTGGCTTAATACAACATGATCTGTTGTCTCTCTTGGTTTCTGTGGGTTGGGAATTCGGGAGTAGCTCCATGGGTTGGTCTTGTTTAGGGTTTCTCTGTGATGGTGGTCATATGGTGGCCAGGGTCATCTTCACACCTTCTTTACTCTCATATCTGGTGCCAGGGTTTAGAAGACTTAAGCAGTTGGGAGTTCCTTAGGCATCCATCTGTCTGTCCATCCATCAATCCATCCATCCATCCAGCTCATGGGATCTTTCTAGCATGGAGGCTTTACACATGGCCTGACCTCTGTATGGTGCCTTGCGTCTCCCAAAGCACATGTCCTAACAGAGATAGAGTCAGGCAGACTCAGTCTCTCCTTTTATGATTTGGTGTCAGAAGTCATAAAATGTAACTTCTACCTCAGTCTGTTGGTTGAAATAGTTACAAAGATATGTCCATTTCAGGAGGAGAGATGTGAACCCCGCTTCTCTGTGGATTTGGGACAACATCACATGGAGCATGTTGGAGGGCATGTATATTAGCGTGGTCGTCTTTGAAAATATAAGCTGCCCGACCATCTGTTTACTCATCAATCCATCTGTCTAGCTATCACCTATCCATCCATTTCCACCCACCCATATCATCCTTCTATCCTTCATATGTCTTAGGATTGTCTGTCCATCCGTCCATCCACCCCATTCAATCACCTGTCACATCTTGAGTACCTAATATGGTTTAGATGCAGCTAGGGTGCTTTCAATAATGAGCTCAAAGGGGAGAATGAAACCAATAATTATTTAAAAACATTTTTTAAATGTTTTATTTATTTTTGAAAGAGACAGACAGAGTGCAAGCAGCAGAATCTGAAGCAGGCTCTGGGCTCTGACCTGTCAGCACAGAGCCCGATGTGGGGCTCGAACCCTAGAACCACGAGATCATGACCTGAGCCAGAACTGAATGCTTAACCAACTGAGCCACCCAGGCACCTTGAAACTAATAATTATTGAGAACCTACTCAGTGTTAGTTTCTTTATCCCCCAAATAACTTGCTGACTTAGAATTTTCATCATGTTTATTTTACAGGTGAGGAAACCAGGGTCATTCAGAAGCTAACTTGCCCAGGGTCATTCAGCTAATTAGTGTCAGAGTCCTCCCTCGGACCCCATTCTTCAGACTCTCCGATCTGGTTTCTGAGTGTGAGATGGCTGTCCACGGGTTGGTTCTCCACTCTTACATTTCTTCCAAGTAAAAACAGCCCCCCCCCCATTATAAAATAATACATTCATTACAAAAACGTTAAAGCAGTACAGAAAAAATATGATTATTCTTTTAATAAACCACCCCAAATCCTACTACCCAGAGACAACCACCGTTCACATTTGATGAGCATTATTTAAGTCCTCTCTCTGCATATTTAAATGTATATGATTACAGTTTTATACAAATGGGATTATATTCTACATGCTGTTCAGAGTCTGCTTTCTTTTTTCTCTTTTAAGCTCCTGGATATCTGCATCAGTAAATAGAGATCTTCGTTATTACTTTATTGACTACATTGTATTTCTGTTGTATATATGTCTCTCTACTCAGCACCCTGTTGGATTTTGGGTATTCCTAGACTTTTTACTTGCAGGGTTTCTAGCTTATATGGTCATCCCTTTATCGTCACTCTCTAAAAGGCGGATTGCTGACCCATAGCTTATTTGCATTCTACAGGTGGCATTAGTTTTCCTTCCTACCAGGAGATTGTGTGCGCTCATCTTCTGCGTCATGGCCACCATGTTGGATTGCCACTGTTTTTTTAACCATCGATGTCTGATGGGCAAATTGATGAGGTTGGTTGAACATCTCAGTGTACTTTTATTAGCTACTTGCATTTCTTCTTTTGTGAATTGCCTGTTCATGCATTTGGCTGATTTTTGCCTGGGGTATCTATCTTTTCCATTATTTTTAAATTTTATTTATTATTTATTAATATATTTAATGTTTATTTAATATTTATTTTTGTGAGAGAGAGAGTGTATGCATGTGTGTGAGCGCGTGGGAGAGGGGCAGAGAGATGGGGGTACAGAATCTGAAGCACGCTCCAGGCTCTCGCAGTGCCCGACGTGGGGCTCGAATTCACAAGCCGTGAGATCATGACCTGAGCCAAAGTCCGATGCTTAACTGCCTGAGCCACCTAGATGCCCCTTTATTTATTTATTTTTTAGAATGTTTATTCATTTTTGAGAGAGGGAAGGGTCGAGAGAGAGGGGAATGGGATCTGAAGTGGGTTCTGTGCTTACAGCAGAGAGCTTAGTGAGGGACTCAAACTCACAAACCATGAGATCATGACCTGAGCCAAAGTCAGATGCTTAACCAGCTGAGCCACCAAGGCGCCCTTTCATTATTTTTAAAATAAATTTTGTATTTTATTTATTTAAAAAAAGTTTACTTAAATATTTTTTAAAAATTTGTTTCTGAGAGAGAGAGAGAGAGAGACAGCGTGAAAAGGGGAGGGGCAGAGAGAGAGGGAGACACAGTATCTGAAACAGGCTCCAGGCTCTGAGCTGTCAGCACAGAGCTTAATGCAGAGCTCAAACCCACGAACCGTGAGATCATGACCGGAGCTGAAGTCGGACGCTTAACTGACTGAGCCACCCAGATGCCCCTAAATTTTGTATTTTAGAGATACTGACTCTTTGCTTTTTAAATTTCCAGTATTTCTTTTCCTGGAAGTTTTTTTTTTTTTTTTTTAACCGCTGTTTAGTAGTAGTTGAATAAAATATTTACTTTTAAAATGCTTGCATTTTTGTGTTTTGGATTCTGACTATATTGTTTTGGTGTCACACTTAAAAAGACTTCCCCACATTAAGAATTTATAGTGAAAAGCAGCCTACAGAATGGAAAAACTATTTGCAAATCATTTATCTGAATGAGGGTTAGTTTCCAGAATATATAAAGAACGTCCTACAATTCAACAACAAAAACCAAATAACCTGATTTTTAAAAAATGGGCCGAGGGCTTGGACAGACATTTTTCCAGAGAATGTGTACAGATGACCAACAGGCATATGAAATATACTCAACACCACTGATCATTTGAGAAATGCAATTTAAAACCACAATGAGAAATCACTTACACTCATTAGGATAGTCACTATAAAAAACAAACAAACAAACAAAAAACAAAAAAACAAAAAAACAAACAAACCCAGAAAGTAAGTGTTGGCATGGAAAATTTGGAACCCTATGTACTGTTGGTGCAGCTGCTATGGAAAACAGTATGGCAGTTTCTCAAAAAATTAAAAATAGAATTCTCATATGATCTGGCAATCCTCCTTCTGGGTATATATCCAAAAGAATTCAAAGCAGGATTTCAAAGAGATAGTTATACACCCATGTTCATTGCAGTGTTATTTACAATAGTCAAGGGGTGGAAGTAACTCACAGGTTCATTGATGGATGGGCGGAGAAACAAAATACGGTCTGTACATAAAATGGAATATTATTCAGCCTTAAAAAAAGGAAATCCTGTCACATGCTACAATATGGATTAACCTTGAGGACACTATGCTAAGTGAAACCGGCCAGTCACAAGAAGGTGAATACCGTCTGGTTCTACTCACATGAGACATCGAAAGTAGCCGAACTGGCAGAAACAGAAATTAGAAGGGTGGTTGCAGGGGGAAGGGGGGAAGTGGGGAGATGCTTCTCAGTGGCTGTAGCCTTTCAGTTTGGCAAGATGAAAAAGTCCTAGTGATCTGTTGCATAACACTGTGAATATACATAGCACTCTTGAACTGTACACTTAAAAATGGCCATGATAGGGAAAAAACAAAGTTGAACATCTATGTTATTTAACCAGTCAACCGTTTGTCTTCTAGGAACATTCACAGAAGGAATAGGTGTGTCTGTGTACCATGTGAGACGTGCGTGAGTGCTCCTAAGTGTGTATGTGATCAGATACCTGGAAACAAAAGAAGAATTTAGAAACATTCATCTTTATTTCTTGTATGTGTTTTGTTTTCTAACATTTAAATTGATGATCTATTTGTAATGTATTTGCTTTAGAGGAAGAGCATAGAGATTAGACTCTGGTTTTTTCCCCCCAAATGTCTAGCTTCTTGCTGTAACCCCAATAATTGAACAACCCATCTTTTCTTGCTGGATTTGAAATGCTATCTTTACCTGATATTAAATTTCCATGTGCTCAAGTCTCTTTCTGGGCTCTTTTGTTCTCTGAGTGTACAGGTATAACAGGTATATGATCACTTTTACATAAACTTTATCCCTGGAATCGTGTCTTAAGAACTGACCTGTAAAATAGCATGTGCCTTGCCATGTGTGTTGTCTACTAGGTTGGGCTGTTTTCTAGTGTGTTTTTTCGCGGGCAGACTGTCTCTATTTTCCAGACTGACCTCAATGTTACTATAGTTGCAGAAACTGAAGTTCAGTGAGATTCGATAACTTGCTGTGGGTGTCTAATGAATGTTGTCATTCACCACGCCTGGGAAGTGACAGTGCAGAGATTGGAGCCTCAGTCCCTCTGTGAAGTGTGTGGAGTACCTTTAACCACACGCCGTATCTCACGGATGCTCAGATATCTTTCCCTAGGGACCGTGCATGCCCTGGCACAGACTGCTGCTAATATGTGCTTGTTGAATTGGATGGGAAGCAGTAGTCACGGCTTATTCAAAACAGATATTCCTAAATGGATTATTCCCTGGTTGCAGTTAGATGTATGCTAATATTTGTTTTAATAAGTTAATTTTTAAATAATTGAAGTAACCTAATGATATTACAGAGAAATCAAAAAGTAAGGAAATAAAAAGACTGTGGTAAAAAAAATGCCAGCCCTCTTATATTCACTATTAAAATTTCGGTGTATTTCCTTCTAGTTATTTTATAAGCATATTTTTATTATTTGAATCATAATATATTAGTTTTGCCTCCTGCCTTTTCCTTCCTCTGTCTTTTGTCTTCCTAATTGTCATTTTTAAAGACTCCATATTATTCACAGAAAACAATGAATGTAGTTTATTTAACCCATATTCTATTGTTGCACATTTAGGTTGGTTTTAATTTTTCTCTTTAATATGGTTACACTGTAATGAACATTTTCATATACAGAGTATTCTGATACTTTAAAGCTCTCTCTGTTGGATATATTCCCAAAGACAGATTACTGGATCAAGGGTAGATATTAGTTAAATACATTTCCATATATCCTGCCCCTTTTGGGGCAGTTATTGGTACCAGGCTTTGGGAATCTCTGTTGATTTGGGAAAGAAATACAGCAAATCCTTAAAAAAGATATTTCATTGACTTTATTATTATGAAAGGGGTTCATGTTCAATGAGGAAACCTAGAGCCTATATGTAGAAAAGACTTCAGAACTGCACACTTCTCCATGGTGAGCCCTCTTAATTTCATGTCTGTTCTTATTTATTTACTCTATCAGCATTAATTTTTCATTAAATTCTTTTTAATTTCATTTTATTAGCCAGGATTCTCTAAGAACTTGTTTTTCTGCATTTATGCTGATAAACCATTTTTGGATGATGCTCCTTCCTCTTTCAGGATCCTAAATACTTCCTGAATTTATTGATCCATTAAATATTTGTCCTAATTATGGCTGATGACTCCTGTTAGGTGCCAGGGTCATCAATGAACCAATATGGATTTGGTTCACAGCCACATACAATGTGCTGTAGAAAATGTTCATGTTCTAAGACCAGTTGCCAAGTGTGTTTAATGGAGGGAAAGATGAATCCTCGAAAAGAGAATCCAGGGCATCTTCCTGGAGGAAGTGGTATTTGAGTGTGACTTTGAAGGACAGATAGGATTTGAGGGTCTAAAGATGGGTCTGTGGGAGGAAAGGGTTGGAACAGAGCATTCTGGGCCGATGAAATCAGATGAATCATCAACGCAAGATGAACTTTGGTGAATTTTTAGCATTGAGTACTTATTATTATAAATCTAATTCCTTGAAAGCTGATGACTCAGAAAATTCTGCCCAAATGTGGTTATCCTTCATGTAAGCTCACCAGAAGGTTCTGCTAATCAGACTCTTGTCTCTGAGGGGGTGCAGGTAGGTGGGGGGTTAGGGGGGAAAGATGAGGGATGAGAGGAAGAAAGCGAGCCTTAGGTAATCTGGTCTGAAGTCAGAACAGTGTTTAACTCTGCAAAGTGCTTTTGCAGGTGAGATCTCACTCCTGCCTCCTGGTGTCCCGACAGAACTGACCTCTGCAGGGCTTGCCCAGACTTTCGTGACTGACCCACTGGAAGGAATACATTTTATATCATCATCTCATATGCACATATTCATAAAAGTCAAGCAAAAGCAGAGAACAGTATTTACACTTAACCTCTTTCAATGCTTTTTGATACATTTTTTTAATTTTTAAATTTTATTTATTTTTTTATTTTAGAGAGAGAGAGAGAGAGAGAGAATGCATGCAAACAGGGGAGAGGGGCAGAGGGAAAGACAGAGAGAATCTTAAACAGGCTCCAGGCTCATTGAGGAGCCCAACACGGGGCTTGATCCCATGACCCTGGGATCATGACCTGAGCTGAAATCAAAAGTCAGATGTCTGCTCAACTGACTGAGCCACTTAGCACCCATGCATTCTGCTATTTTTAATTCTCTCTCTCTTTTTTTTTTAATTAAAAAAAAATTGCTGGCTGTGATTCATTACATTGATTTCAAGACCCAACAATGGGTCTTCCGGATTTTCCTGCCAGGATATCCCAGCTGTTCTGAGTGGTAGAATCCAGAGCCCCTTTACCCCTCCCGTCCAGCAGGTAAGGAGCAGATCAGAAATGTGCCTGCTTGGCTCCCCCTCCTCAGGATAAATAGTCATCTTTGTAACTCCCCTGTAAGATGTGAGCGCACAAAGCAGGCAGCCATGGGCTTCCTGAGTTGGTGAGCTGAACTTGGAGGTGGGCCTGGAGCAGCTTCTCAGAAACGATGAACTGGAGTTCTTGGGTCCCAGGGAGACCCAGGGAGCAAAACCATTAATGGAGATGAACCTGGAGAGGCATAGGGTTCTGGGTCCTTTTTTCCCCTCTTTTGCATATGCTAAGTTTTCTTCATGGAACACGAACCTCTTTCATAATAACAAAGTAAGTCAACAAAACACTTTTTCAAGAGTGTACTGTATTTCCTTTCCAAATCACCAGAGGTTCCCAAAGCTTAGTACCAATAATCCCTCTTTGGGAATATATCTAAAGGAAAGGATTTTAAAATACCAACATATTTTATATATGAAGATCTTCTTTACAGCGTAATTTTACCGAAGCCCAGTGTGAGGTGTGGCAGGAGTGTGCAGGGTGGGTCTCAGTGCTGGGGTGCGTGACGCCCCCAGAAAAAATGGTCATTTTGTTGCTGCTCTGAAAAGTGTGACAGCAAAGTGGCTAAGGATGCCCACTTTGTAGCCAGACTTTCAGGGTGCAAAACCCAGTTCTGCCCCTTGCAGACCACATGACTTTGGGCAAATTATTTAACCTCTCGGCATCAGTTTCCTGATCTGCAAAATGGGCAGGGTGAGAATTGGGGGGTTACTACTAAAAGCAGTAGCACAGTGTGGACACATAGGAAGTCCTGCGTAAGGGTTAGCTGGCAGTGCCATCAGAGTGCTGTTCTTTTTCTTGCACAGAAAGTGGAAACTACCTGTAGGCTCACCAGGCCTGTGTCTGAGCCCATTTGTCTTTTCGGACGTAGTGGATGAAGGACTGTAGGGCTGGATGCAAGACACCTGGTGCGGAGGGGTCTGTGCTTTATCAGGGCAGAGTTTGGGGTGTCATTTTCCCTCTTGGAAGCACTGTTGTCTAGAATATGAGATAATGAGCTTGGTTTTGTTCTGCCTCGCAAAATTGTCGTGAGGATAGAAGCTCATTCACCCATAAAATGAAGACACTGGACTTCACAGATGTCCGAGGGTTTTTTTTCTGAATTCCAGCTGTGGTTGGTTACTGGCTCCATGGATGGGCCATGCTGGCAGAGATGCTGGGATTGATTAGTGATGTCTGCCACTGGGAAGGCAGTGTGATGGTGGTCTAGTTCACATATGCTGCTTCTGGGCTGGATGGCTTCGTGGGCCCCACTTAGTCCATGGCTGGGTGGTTCGAAGGGTTGTAAACGATTGAGAAACTGGCCGTCTAGTACTGCTACCAAGAGATGGGTGGATTTGAGTCCGTATTTTCTAAATGCGTATATTAAAATATCTTAAAGCTACAGTAACTGAATGAGGGTCGACCTGGCATAGGCGTATACAGGCAGATAGATTTAATCGGTTGCAGTGCAGAAGCAGACCCAGCACTTCCTGCTGTGTATTAACTTTAGTTCCTGTGACACCCTGCTTTGGTTAATTTTGCTTTTAAAATATTGTAATAGTTGGTCAACATCTTTCCCTATTTTTTTGTTTTCAAGATTTTCATTAGTTTCACTTTTACCTATTCTACCAGATGAATGCTAGAATCATTTTTAAAGGTAAAAATTGCTTGGGGAAGGTAATTGTATTAAATGTATGCACTGAATTGAGTAGAAAGGGCATTTTTAACAAGACCGTGTTTTTCTGCCCGTTAAGGTTGTGGTCTTTTTCTTTTCTCATGTTCCCTTAAATGACCCACAGTAAAGTTTTCCACCTAAGTTTTGGACTTTTATTTTATTTTATTTTATTTTATTTTATTTTATTTTATTTTATTTTAAATGTTTTTATTTATTTCTAGGAGAGAGAGAGAGAGAGACAGCGTGAGCAGGGGAGGGTCAGAGAGAGGGAATCACAGACTCTGAAACAGGCTCCAGGCTCTGAGCTGGCAGTCAGCACAGAGCCCGACGCGGGGCTCGAACCCACAAACCGCGAGATCATGACCTAAGCGAAAGTCGGACGCTTAACCGACTAAGCCACCCAGGCGCCCCATGGACTTTTATTTTAGAGAGAGCATGCGAGGGAGGGGGGCTGGGGGAATGGAGGGGGGGGGGCAGAGGGAGAGAGAGAGAGAGAGAGAGGGAATGAGAATCCCAAGCAGGCGCCATGCCCAGTATGGTGTCGTATGCAGGGCTTGATCCCATGACCCTGATCATGACCTGAGCCAAAATCAGGAGTCAGACACGCAACTGACTGAGCCACCCAGAGACACCTCAGAAACTTATTTTTAAGTATATTCCTGGGGATTTGGTATTTTTGACTGTAAGGGGGATAATTTCCCTTGTTGTGTTATTTTGCCTAATTAATTCAAGTACATAGAAAAGCTGCTGGATTTTATGTGGCTGTTTTGTTAGTGGATAATTTATTACCATATTGTGTTTCTTTAAACATTTAAAAAAAAAATATATATATATATATATATAGAGAGAGAGAGAGAGAGAGCGCGCACCAGTGGGGGGATAGGAGCAGAGGGAAAGAGAGAGAGAGACGGGGAGGGAGGCACTGTTTTAAGCAGGTTCCATGCTCATCAGGGAGCCAGATGCAGGGCCTGATCCTATGACCCTAGGATGATGACCTGAGCCCAGATCAAGAGTCAGACGCTCAACTGACTGAGCCACTCAGGCACACCCCACCCTCATATTTTCTTCTTAATTCCAGCAGTTTCTTGTGGTTTTTAGATAGATCGTAATAGATGCAGATAATATTCATTTCCCTTCTTCTTTTACAACATTGTCCTTTTTTTTTCTTCTATGTCGACTAGGCCTTCTAGGCAGTAGGAGTAAACAAATATTCTTGTGTTGTCTTATTTCTTCTTTTAGTAGGAAGGATTCTAGCATTTTCTAATTAAGTCTGAAGTTTTATTTTGGTTTCTGACGCATATTCTTTCTTATTAAAAATTTGTTTTAATAATCTTTTTAATGTTTATTTATTTTTGAGAGAGAGACAGCACAAGTAGGAGAGGGGCAGAGAGCGAGGAAGACACAGAATCCAAAGCAGGCTCCAGGCTCTGAGCTATCAGCACAGAGCTCGATGTGGGGCTCAAACCCACAAACTGTGAGATCATGAGCTGAGCCGAAGTCAGATGCTTAACTGACTCAGCTACCCAAGTGCCCCTTATTTAAAAAATTTTAAATGTTTATTTATTTTTGAGAGAGAGAGCGAGAGAGCGAGCGAGCGAGCACGCATGAGTACAAACAGGGAGGGGGCAGAGACAGAAAGGGAAACACAGAATCAGAGGCAGTCTCCAGGCTCTGAGCTGTCAGCACACAGCCTTGTGTGGGGCTGGGACTCACAGACTGTGAGATCACGACCTGAGCTGAAGTTGGACGCTCAGTCCAACTGAGCCACCCAGGTGCCCCATATCCTTTATCACTAAGTGAGCATCTTCTGAGTTGCTAAGTTCATTTTTAGTTTTGTTTTTAATTTTATCAAGATGGAGGTGAGTGCTATGATTTAGGGGTGCTTTTCACTCTTCTGTGTTTGAATTTTTCTTTTGCAATGGAGTGTGACTCATCCCCTCCCCCACTGGAAGACTGTTCACTAATAAAAGGAGGGAAAAGAATGATGAATCTTAAACAAATACCTTTCATTGTATACCCAGATGGCCATATGGGTTTCTTACTTTGATCTGCTGATGTGATGAATTATATGAATAGATTTCCTAATACCAGCCATCCTGGAAGGAGCCCATTTTGTTCACGGGGTTCCATTATTTTAACAGACCGTGGATCTCTTTTGCAGCATTTTGTGTCCATCTCCATCAGTGAAATTGTCTCGCGGTTTTATTTTTAGTGTGCTCTTTTTGTCGTTTTAAAAACCGGGGATTAGGCTAGTACAGTGGGTTGTAAATTGAGAAGCTTTCCATCATTTTCAGTGATCTGGGACAAGGTGGATAAATACTCTCAAATTGTGTACCTGAGCTGGCCATGTTGAGAAGGAGTCTGAGGTCCTCCGTGTGTAAACAATTGAGTGTATTGTATAAGTGTAGGAAATGAGAGTTTAAGCGTGCATGCCAGATGTTTATTTGTAGTCCCTGCCAGGAGTGATTTATATTGCATGGGAATTCTCTATCTTTTGAAAGTTTAAAAGGACTAGCCTTTATAACTATCTTGTTTTATTTTTGGAGATGATTCTTTTCTGTGTTATCCTTTCTTCAGTAATTTTTTTGGCTCTTCCTCTGGGTGAAAATAGTTTTGGTCATTTATATTTTCTTAGAAATGTTTCCATTTCATCATGAATTTGAACCATATTTGCATAGAAAGAATACAACTTACAAAAATGCTTTCTGGTTATATTTTCTAATCTGAACTTTTCCCCCCTTTTTTGGTTGAATGCTAATAATGCACTCTTAAAACTTTGAAGTAATTTGTCACTTCTAACTATTTACAACATTTCTAAATTACTACGTTTATGTTAAATCCACCCTTTTGCCTTCTCGAGCTATTTTAAAAAATTGAGTCCTTATTAGCTCATTATTTTTCTCTGGTTAGTAATAAAAATGCTGAGTCAATGAATTTTCCTCTGAGTGCATTTTTGGTCACATCCTGCAAACCTACTGTGAATTGTTGTAACTATTTTCTCAATATTTTCTAGTTTTAGTTTTGATGTTCTCTTTAAATTTTTAAAAAATGTTTATTTTTGAGAGAGAGAGAGACAGAGACAGAGACAGAGCATGGGTAGGGGAGGCGCAGAGAGAAAGGGAGACACAGAATCTGAAGCAGGCTCCAGGCTCTGAGCTGTCAGCACAGAGCTTGATGCAAGGCTTGATCTCTTGAACTGTGAGATCATGCGCTGAGCTGAAGTCAGATGCTCAACCAGCTGAGCCACTCAGGCACCCCTTGATGTTCTCTTTAAAGATGATTTAAAAGTACTAAATTTTTGTGAGTCCCCTTTTTACATCAGCACTTATGTTCATTTGTTTTTAGCTAATTGTGAGAGGCCATTGCCAATGATGGTTTTGCTTTTGGTAATTTATAGAAAGTTTTGGAATCCTTTTTTAAAATATCAGTTTGTGTAAATATTTAATTTCCATTTTGGGGCTTACTCTTTTCTACATATACATCTCTTTCTCTATTTCGTATACCATGGACGTTAATCACATTTTTCAGACTCCCTATAGAGTCCTAATAATTTTGCTTTTCCATTTATTATTTCAAGAATTTGAGAATCTGTTAATGTCTTCCAATAGTATAATGTTTCTTTTGGTGTTAATTTGCTTTATTTCTGGGTTATTTAACAGAAATACATGCCTGCCTGCTCACATTTTTATTATGGGTTGTACTACTAATCTGTAAAAATAGGTCCTCCTTGACTTGTTCTGTGTTTTCTGCTTTCAAAGTTGTAGTTTTTCTCATTTTTATAGAGCATTTCCTGATTTCACCTTTAATTCCAGTGATTTTTATCAAGCACTTTCTGCTTTCTGTTGTTGGAGTTTACCTGGTGTAATTGTACATTTAACTTCTTCTTTTTATTACTTTTTCTTTTAACCTTTCTGTGCCTTTTAGAAAAATAGCTGTATTTCTTTCACATAGCCTGTCGTTTTTTTTTTTTTAATATTTAAAAATTCAGAGTCTGAGCGTCTGTGTCTTTTAATATGGAGCTTACCCCAAGCTATATTTATTATAATACCTAATGTTTTTTTTTAAAACTTCTTTTATCTAATTATAGCGTTCTCTTTTCTAAGTACTTATATAACTGAGAAGGTATTTTTGATTCCTTCTCGTGTGAATGGCAGCTTGGATGAATAGAGCATTTTGGGTTACGTATCTTATTGCTCAGTACTCCGTAGATGCCCCCTAGTCTTATGTGGTTAATACTGGATAATTCAGAGGCCACGTGGTATTTTATGTTCATGGTTGACCCCCCCAACTCTCCACCTTCCTGATTGCCTGTAGCATTCTTTTCCCCCTTGAAATTCAAGGGATATTCCAAGCAATATCCATGTTTTGGGGTCTTTTTATCAGTTTGCGAGGTGCGTAGAATATACTTTGTCTACAGATTTAGCTCTTCATAATAGGAACATTTTTGTTCCATTGTGTCCCACTGGACTCCTTTCTTCTTGGAACGGCAGTTATCCATATATATCCATATAGTCCTATTGTTTGTTTTCTGCATTATCTCTTGTTTTGATTATTTGAGCCTCCGCTTCTCTCTTCGGAGGTTTGTAAGTGCTTCTCAGGTGTATCCTTTACATGCCCTGACTCTGATTTCTGTGCTGACAGCCATGCTGGTCCCTGCTCCTGTGATGCACGTTATCGTTCCGCTGTGCCATTATTTGACTCCTTGTATTCTCTTCTGAATTCCTTGAGCTAACCTTTCATTTTACTCTGTTCTTGTTTTCTTTAATTTTGTTGGGGGTGCAAAGGAGAGGCTGCCTACATTTTATTTTAGCTTCCTGGAGTAAAACTTTTACATGCTCCTTCCCTGAGTCTTGAGTAGAACGTTTTTCTCCTTTTTTTTTTTTTTTTTAACACAATCTTGTTGCATTTGCTCCCTCCCCCGCTCGCTTCGTTTGTTCCTCCTAAATGAGGACAGGTATGATCTGGTGTGGTGTAGACCCTGCAGTGATAGCAGCAGCAGCTTTCTCAGGGCTTGAGTTGAAAGGGGCGGGCCAGATGTTGTCCATGTACGGGACAGGTGGGCGACACGGTGGCCAGAGGTCGAGGGGGCCGGGCCGGGGCTGTAGATTCTCTCAGTCTGAGTCCCCTCATTGTGAGGCTACACTGTGACGTGCCCAGTGGTTCTGCCTGGATTCTGTGCTCATGGGGTAAGGGTTGAGTTGGAAAGTAGAAGGTTAGCCACCACGGTGATGTCTGGGATTCCCTCTGGGTCCTGTCACCACCCCCAGGGGTGATATATTTGATTTTCGTCTTATCAGTTCTGTGTCAGAATCTTCAGGAGGGCGGCTGCGGATGGGTCATCGCGACCCCTTCCGTGTATCCTCACCTCCCTGACATCCAGCAGAAATTCCTTGGCAGGCGGGTTTGTATGTAAAATCACCTGCTAGATTTCAGGACCTTTTTGTTTTTTAATTTAACTTTTTAATTGTGTTAAAATACAGTATGTAACAAAATTGATCATCTTTACCATTTTTGTGTGTACGGTTCAGTCGTGTTAAGTATGCGTACATTACTGTGCTCCCCATCTACAGACCTTCATCTTGTGAAACGGAAACTCTCCGTAAAGAACTCTCCATTCCCCCTCCCCCAACCCCGGCGACCACCATTCCACTTTCTGTCTCTGAAGCTGACTACTCTGAGTACCTCCTATGAGTGGGATCATACAGTATTTGTCTCTGTGACTGGCGTAGTGTCCTGGAGGCTCTTCTGTGTTGTAGCATGCATCAGAATCTCCTTCCTTCTCAAGGCTGTAAAATTCCGCTGTGTGTACAGATGCCATTTTGTATATCCCATTATCCATCGGTGGACACTTGGGCAGCATCTACACTTTGGTTATCACGAGTAATGCTCCCGTGAGCCCGAGCGTACGGACATCTTTTCGAGATCCTGCTTTCTGTTCTTTTGGGTCTATACCAAGAAGTGGAATTACCAGATCATGCAGTAATTGTGTGTTTAATCTTTCGATAAGCCACCATAACTGTTTTCCTCCTATTAAAAAAATATTACGGGTGGCGGATAAACGTCTGATTCTTGACTTCGGCTCAGGTCATGATCTCATGATTTGGGAGATCGAGTCCCATGTCAGGCTCTGCACTGACAGCACAGAGCCTGCTTGGGGTTCTGTCTCTCTCTCTGTGTCCCTCCCCTGCTGCTGCCTGTCTCTGTCTCTCAAAAAAAAAAAAAAAAAGAATAAATTTTAAAATATTACGGAAAATTTCAGAAGCATGCTGAATGAACAGAGCTGTAGAGCGCCCCACTAGGTCCTGTGGTCTGGCTTCCGCCGCCATCAGCGCGCTGCTCTTCCTTTATTACCTGTACTTCCACCTGCTCTTCTACTCGGTGGGATGGTGGTTGTGACGTCAGGACAGCTGTTTCAGGAAGACTTACGTAAGTAAATGGGACAGTCCCAGCTGAAGGTTTGGGTAAGCGGACAGACCCGTGGAACTCCTCCCTTTGGTGCCACGTGGAACACTCCCAGCTTCCAGAATGTGTCCTCGGGTCCTTTGTCGGCTGTACTTCTTCCCTCAAGAGGCAGCAGCTCTTTTGATCATCTTCACGTTAGATGGGTTTACCTGGTCTAGACATTTGTGTAAACAGTGCCTCCTGTGTTCTTATTCTTGGGGTCAGTCTCTCGGGGTGGGGAGCGGAGGAGGCATTGGTGGTTCCGGCAGCATCTGCCACATAGGCCTCCCCGCTCTCACCCCCTTGCGGCTCTGGAGTTCACCGTCCGGTTAGCTTGCCACTGCCTTTGGTCTTTGTTTTCATTCGTCCTGCCAGTGTTATAAATTAGGAGCCCCGTGAAAAAGCCTCGACATTTAAAACTCCTTGTGTTTAAGACCAACTAAAACTCGATGTATTTAACCCCTCCTTTTATAAAAGCAGTTATCCATATAGTAAAATTGAAATGCAGGAATTAGAGGGAAGTAAATCCCTCGTTATATCGTGTTGTAATCTCAATCGGCAGTTCTCTGTTAACTTTGTCTTTTTTCTGGGTGGCCTTTTATCCTTTGTGTAATACAGCTATCATCATAGTGCCCACAGTGTTATACCCTGCCTTTTCCCGTTAACGTCGGTGTTTTCCTGGCTAGCTGCGGGACTGTCTGGCAGTCATTTTTTTATTTGCTCCACGGTAGCGGTCGTAGGGGGTGTCATTTGAGCCTTTACACTGTGTCTTCCACTGTTCTGAGCCTTCCCATCTTAGACCTCACACCGTACCTTAAGTCTTCACACCGTACCTGTGAGGCATGCACTGTTACTCCCATTTTATAGACGGAGAAATTGAGGCCGAGTGAAACAAGTCACACATTTGGTGGGTAGGGAAGCCAGAAACCAAACCCAGGCATCCTGACTCCTGCCCTCAACACCCATGCCCGGTGGTTAACTCCGTCATTTCTTTGAGTGGACTGTACAGAGATCTTTCCTTCCATTTTGGGATAAGTAAACAGCCCCAGAGGGGAAAAGTGACTTATCTGAGGGGAGGCAGCAAGGAAGAGGCAGAGTTGAGGCTGGGATCCAGGCTGGAACCCTCTTCCCTGTTCGTGGAGATCCTTCGTTCTCCTTTTTTTGGGGGTGGGGGTGCGGGTCCTGCCTTGTCTGCAGTTCTGCCGCAGGGCCGAATCCCCCCTTCTTCTCAGTCTTCTGGTTTTCCTTTCATTGTTGCCTGCTGTTCTTCCTGCAGCCCCAAGGCCCCTGACCTCTCCGGGCCTCAGTTTCTTCATCTTGAAAATGGGCCTCCCCTCTCTCCCACTATTGGGGCTGTCGCTTCAGCCCTTCCCTCTCCACGCGGCCAGCCCGGCGCCCTCCCAGACGCTTGCAGGGAACTCTACTCGCGGCTGAGCGAGCATCTGCTTCCCCATCTGGTCCCAACTTTTTCCTTAATTACCCACTGAATTGGCTCTAACAAAATGCTGACAACTTGAGTGAGACATTAGCGGATCCATCAGCACCCGTGCCAGGGCTTCGCGGGCTTTTCCGGGCCGGGACGCACTCAGGCGCGGCGAGGTCCCTTGTTCCCCGGCCGGGGTCCCCGTCCTGGCTGCGCGGCGGGCCCCACTGAGACCCAGGGTTCTCGTGGCCCTCGGAGCTCGGACGTGCTGCCTCGTGCGGCTGCTACCCGGGCCTCTGGGTGTCTTCAGGGCTGGCTCCCAGGCCCGGAAGCGGGGTTCGTCTTCTCCCCTGCCCCTCCCTTGGTCTCTGAACTTTCAGGCCTTTTGTGCCAAGCTACCAGTCTCCAAAGAAATTTTGTTTCGTTCATTTCTTCACTTTTGCAGCTGGCCTTGAGGCAGTAGAACTAAGTGCCACAGTGGGGAGAAACTGGCCTGGGTTTTCTTGGCTTCCGGGTGGCCCTGCAGTGCCTTTCGGGGGCCCGTTTTGCATCCACATAAAGGGATCTGACAAGGTGTGATACAGGCTCTAAGTCTGGTTTCCTGGATTCGAGAAAAGGCCGAGCTTCTGTTTCCTCGTTGTAAGTCAGGTAGGTAGAGGCAGAGGCTGCCCTTGGGGGTGAAGAGCATAGACTCAGGCACCAGCCATTCTGGATTCTAGTCTTGCCTCTGCTGTTTCCTCCCGGTGTGACCTTGGGCAAGTTGTTGGACCTCTCTGTGTCTCAGTTTCTTCTTTATAAATTGGAGCTCACAGAACATCATGAGAGAGTTCATAATGAGCAGTACATAAGTTAATACACGTAAAGCAACCGGCATGTGGTCATTCAGATGTCACCTGCCCCTTATTTTTTACGTGTAGCACGTTAAGTTAATGTACTCAGTTTTGGGCGCTTGATCATTTTTGGCTCATTACAATCCTTCCCTGCCTAATTTAGTTAATTCTTTTTATCCCTATCCACTCTCCTGGCACTGCACCTCTGCTCTCTCCAGTATTCTGTGTATTTAACATGCATCTTTTGGTTTATAAGTGTTCTTGCAAAGGGTGTGCTGTTGTGTCATGTGCATGTTTAATAAGTGTCCCCTCAGCGCTCTGGTGTCCAGATCTCATTCTGTTTTTCACTTTTGCCTCTCAGCTTTAAGCGTTTGAGATCCACCATGTTACTTTGAGCCACTGGGTGGATTTTAACCATCCGCCGCTCCGCGATGGATAACCAGGCCTCAGCTTCCCTGGCCCCCAAACAAAGCTACGGCGAGCATCCTCGTCTGTGCTCCCGTGTGGGCTTCAGTGAGACCTTCGTTACAATGTGGACCCAGGTGGGGAGTTTGGGCTAGAATGAAAAAGAGGATATTTGAAAGAAGCAAAAGAAATAGCTCTCGTCATACCCGAAATTGAGCGTATCATAAATAGTACTTAGCCAGTCAAGAAGTTGACTATCTATTGCGCTTGCCTTGAATCCCAGCTGAGGACCGCTTTTGTATTTTATATTTGAACTTGAAATCACACGGACGCACATGTTCTTTGAAAACAATTCAGATGACGAGAAGTTGGCAGTATAAAGGACGGAATGGAAAGAGCCCCTTCGCGATGTCCCCCATCCTCCTAAGCCCTGTTTCCGGCAGGACAGCTCTGGTGACTGTGGAGCATCTCTTGCTAGGGCTTGTTTTTTTTTTTTTTTAAGTATTTTTAAAAATGTCTTATTTATTTTTGAGAGAGAGAGACAGCGTAAGCAAGGGAAGGTCAAAGAGAGGGAAACACAGAATCTGAAATAGGCTCCACGCTCTGAGTTGTCAGCACAGAGCCCGATGCGGGGCTCAAACCCACGAACCGTGAGATCATGACCTGAGCCGAAGTTGGACGCTTAACTGACTGAGCCACCCAGGTGCCTCACTAGCGCTTGTTTTATATGCACAGATATGAACCATTCATATTGTCGCACAGCTTAGCTCTGCTCACCTAGTAGGATGTCACAGGGCTGTTTCATGTCAGCCCCAGTAGATTGGCTGCGATTTTTATCCGTGTTCCCTGTCCCCTTGTAAGGATCTGTCATAGTTTATGTCACTGGCCCCTTTCTGATGGGTGTTTTGGGTGTTGCCAGTTTTCTGGCCCTTATAATCCAAAATCCAGCACTCTTGTGGTGTTGATCTGCTGGTGATAAAATCCTTGATTTTTGACAGATATTTTTGCTCCTTGTTGCATTCTGGGTTGACAGGTGTTTTTTTTTTTTTGTTTTTTTCTTTCAGTACTTAAAAGATGTTACTCCACTTTATGTTTTATTTCTTTAATTTTTAAAAAATGTTTATTTTTTTTTAAAGAGAGAGAGATAGAGTGCAAGCAGGGGAGGGGCAGAGAGAGAGGGAGACACAGAGGGAGCCGAAGCAGGCTCCAAGCTCCATCCAAGCTGTCAGCACAGAGCCCAACACGGGGCTCGAACTCAGTAATCATGAGATCATGACCTAAGCTGAAGTCAGACATTTAACCGACTGAGCCACCTAGGGGCCCTCTCTTTTTTTCCTGCTTTAAAATTTAAAATAATTTATTTATTTTGAGAGAGAGAGAGAGAGAACACATACCACGCTGGGAAGAAGCAGAGAGAGAGGGAGAGAGAGAATCCCAGGCAGGTTCCATGCTGTCGGCACAGAGCCCGATGTGTGGGGGCTTGAACTCACGTACCTGTGAGATCCATGACCTGAGCCAGAATCTAGGGTCAGATGCTAAACTGACTCAGCCACCCAGGTGTTCCCACTGTTTTATGTTTTAATGTTTTTGGTGAGGAGGTGACTGTAATTCTTATTTTGTTCCATGGTACATTATATCTTCTTAAGCTTCCTGACCACTTTTTAGATTTTTTTTTTTTAATCCCTGGTTTTAAGCAGTTTGATTGTGATGTGCCTCAGAGTGGTTTTCTTTGTGTTTGTTCTGCTTGGGATTCATTAAGGTTCTGGGTTCTGTGGGTTTGTAGTTCACACCAGATTAAAAACTCTGGGCCATTGTTTGTTCAAATAGCCTTTTCTCTCCTCTCCCTCATTCCTCTTCTTTCGGGACTCCAGTTGCATATATATTAGGCCTTTTGACATTGTCCCACAGCTCATGATGCCCTGTTTATTTTTGTTCCTGTATTTTCTCTCTGTGTTTCATTGTTAACAGTTTCTGTTGTTATGTCTTCAAGTTCATCAGGTCTTTCTTCCCTCAGTATCTGATCAGTTCTTCATTCAGGTGTTGTTATTTTTCATCTCTGGAAGTTTGACTGGAGTCTTCTTTAAATCTCCTGTGTCTCTTTCTGTGTCTCATATTTTTCCTCCCTTCAAGAATTTATGGAGTACATGTATAATAGCTCTTTTAATGTCCTTCGCGTCTGTCTTCTAGGTTATTTCCGGGTCTCTTCCTATTAATGAGTTCTTCTACCTCTTTTTTTTTTTTTAATATTTTTATTTTTTTCTAGAGAGAGAGAGAGAGAGAGAGAGAGACAGCGTGAGCAGGGGAGGGTCAGAGAGAGTGGGAGACGCAGACTCTGAAACAGGCTCCAGGCTCTGAGCTGGCAGTCAGCACAGAGCCCAACGCGGGGCTCGAACCCATGAACCGCGAGATCATGACTCAAGCAAAAGTCGGACGCTTAACCGACTAAGCCACCCAGGCGCCCCACTTCTACCTCTTTTATGCCCAGTGATTTTTGACTGACAGACATTGTGAAGTTTGCATTGCTCAGTGCTGGATGTGTTAGTATGCCTTTAAGTATTTTTGTGCTTTATTCCTTTATTGCTTTTGTGCTTGTCTCCTGATTGCTCCTGTAACTACCACACACTGAGTGACTGAAAACCACGCAGATTTGTTAGCTTATAGTTCTGGAGATTGGAAGTATGAGTTGGAGTTCACTGGGCTAAAGTGAGGATGTTGGCAGGACTGCCTTCCTTCTGGAAGTTCTAGGGGAAGATCTGTTTCCTTTTCTAGCTTCTAAAGTCTGCCTGTGTTCCTTGGGCTCCGGCTACATTTCTCCAGTCAGCAGTGTTGGGCACAGCCCTTCTCATGCTGCCTTTTCTCTGGTTTGTCTTCTACGTAGAAGGACCCTTGTGCTCATCTGCATAACCCGTGGTAATCTCCCCACCTCAAGGTCATTTGATTAGCAAGCTTAATTCCATTTGCCCATATCCTAACATTCACAGGTGCTAGGGATTCAGATGTGGAGGGAGAGGGGGAGCCATTGTTCTGGCTACCACAGCAGTTACACTGTGTGGGATCACCAGAGCACTCTTTACAGTAGAGCAGGGTTTGGCATACCGTATCCATGGAACCAATCTGGCCTGCCACCTGTTTTTGAAAATAAAGTTTTATTGGAACACAGCTATGCGCATTCATTTTTGTATGTCTATGGCTGGTTTCAGTGACCCACAAAGCCTTTAAGGTGTACCGACCCCTGGCCTAGGGCTAATTTTTCCCTGCTATTGAGGCTACACCTTTCTGAGTACTCAACCCGATGCCATTAGTTATTATATTTCCCCACTTTGGCTGTTGGGAATGTGAAGTATTCTTAGCTCTAGGTGAGCCCTGAGAGTTGTTCTACTTGGTTCTTTCTGGTGGTTCCTGGCCTGGCCTCAGGTGGTTTCCTTGTGTGCATGCTCTGATTTGTACAAAAGCAACTGAAGAATTTGAGTGCACTCTCTGGGCACCTCTGTCTTCTCTGACTCTCTACCCTGCATATCACAGCTTCCTTGCCTTCCCCACTTCTAAACTGTCCCCTCAACTTGGTGACATCCCCTGAACTCAGCCTACTTGGGTTCCCCGTCCCTGCACTGCCGCCTAGAAATTCTTCAGCCTAGAATTCAACAGAAATTGCTTTTCCTCTCTAAGGGATCACCATCCTGCGCTGCCTGTTGTCCAGTGCTTAGAGATCATTGTTTTGTCCAGTTACTTGGTTGCTTAAGGTAGGAGGTAAATCTGGTCCCTCGTACTCCGTCAGGATTAGAAACCAGTTACAGCATATTATTTTGCATTTATGAGGGGATTTTTGGAAGAGGCTTCCTGGGGGTCAGAGATTCTGCATTCAGAAGGAAAAAAATTTTCAACATTTATTCATTTTTGAGAGATAGGGACACAGCACAAGCAGGGGTGGGGCAGAGAGAGAGGGAGACACAGAATCTGAAGCAGGCTCCAGGCTCTCAGCTGTCAGCACAGAGCCCAACGTGGGCTCAGACTCATGGCCCGTGAGATCATGACCTGAGCTGAAGTCAGATGCTCAACCGACTGAGCCCCCCAGGCACCCCAGAGATATAGCATTTTAACGATACTGCAAATTGACCTGTGTAAAGGCTGTGCTACTGTGCCTTTGAGCCCCTCTAATAGCAGGGGCTGTGGGGGTAGATGATGAGAGGGAATCTCTTTGAGCGCTGTAAAGGGTTGGCAACCTGCCAAGGCTTATGACTCTGAAGAGAGGGCTTCTCTTAGCTGTTCCTCTTTTGACTCGGGTGTCTGGTGGCCATTTCACTCTGCCAAGCTAGCCTCAGGCCAGGCCCTGAACGACTAAAGTTTTTTCCATAGCAAGGGGGGGGTTGTTGGGGGGGAGCTGGGGCCAATCTTCTGCTAGGCTGCTCCTTTCTTTTCCTGACATCTCTTGAGCACCTGCAGATGCTGAAGAACATTTCAAGCGCTTCATGTAGTCACTGGGATATAGTTTAATTCTCCACCACAACCATGGGAGCTAGGGATGAAATGGAAACAGAGAGGTGGCATGGTTTGCCCCGTGTCATACGGCCAGTTCCCAGCAAAGCATGGCTTCTTTCTGCCTTTAAACCAAATCTGCCAGTTCATAGGACAGACCATCCGGTTTAGTCAAGACCCCTCAGGCTGCAGGTGACAGACGCATCTCAAATTTGCATAAGCCCAGAGGGACATTTACTGGTGTGCCTGCTGTGAGTCCCGGGCGGCCCCAGGTACAGTACAAGTGCACTGCTCTCCATCTCTCAGCTCTTCTTCCCTGGTGCTAACTTAGGCTTCACGCAGCCCACCCCAGGCGGTGGCAGCTGTATCCATAGGCTGATTTCTAACCCCACTGGAAAGAGGGTACCTGTTTCCTAAGGATTTTAACCGAAAAGGCCCAAGAAAGGCTCCCATTGGCCCAGCTTGGGTCATAGGCTCATCCCTGAGCCAGTCATGGTGTCAAGAGGGTGTTTTCTTTGGGTTGGACAGATGTGGGTTCTGGGGTCGGGGTCTGGGGGACAGCCCACGGACACCACTCCGATTATGGGTTCTGGAAAGGATTAGATAGTTCTGTATTAGAAGAAGGGAGGCTGAATAGGTAGAAACAAAAGTGTCCATTTCTCCTGTCTGACCTGGGGTTGACAGGTGGTGGGGTGGTGTGCCGTCCCAGGTTCTGACAGTCAGCTCTTCTGTTGCCATGTTGGGTGGGTGAAGCTTCCTGGCTGTCCCTCCCTTCGCTGGGGTGGACTCTGGCCCCAAACTGCACTATGTTGAGAGTGAGCACATTGGGGGAGGTGCCAGGCCCTGGTTTCTCAGCCCTGGGGCCCTAGTTCGTCAGCCCCAAGGATGGGGATGAGCCAGGGGAGTGGGGGTTGAGGCTGGGAGAGTGGAGGAATTGGGTGTGGGGTAGGTGTGGGGGGGTCGGATGTATTGCACGTTAGAGGGAAGCTCCCTGCACTGTCTGTGCGCATTCTACTTCTTTTTTTTAAAAAAATTTTTAATGTTTTATTTATTTCTGAGAGAGAGAGAGTGACAGCATGAGCAGAGGAAGGTCAGAGAGAGAGAGAGACAGAATCTGAAGCAGGCTCCAGGCTCTGAGCTGTTAGCGCAGAGCCCAGTGTGGGGATCAAACTCACGAACCTGTGAGATCATGACCTGAGCCGAAGTCAGACACTTAACCGACTGAGCCACCCCGGCGCCCCAGTGCGTATTACTTCTGAGGCTGCCACACAGGCGCCCTGTGAGGTGACACCTTACCCAGGTGTAGGTACCCAGAAACAAAGGCCCAGCCATCTGGGGACACTTCCGAGCCCCATGTGTTCTCATTAGTAGGCGAGCCCTTTTCCGAGGGTGGCCCAGGACCTCTGGCGCTAGAGCGGCTGTCAGGTGCGACCTCCACGAGCAGACGTTCCGGGTTCCGCGTCCCGGGGGAGCGGGAGGTCGAGAGTCTGAGGTTCTAACCGGCTCCCTGAGTGACCCACGTGGCATGTCGAGAGCCTCACCTAGGTGAGCATCTGTCCCTGAACTTGCTGGGTTTTCCTTGGCTATGTTTTCCTTTAAAGGATTCTCCTTTCCTCTGATGGGACTGTCTGATAAGCTTATCCAGTTTTCAGGACTTTCCTCCTTCAGACTCGAACTGCTCACTATTTGAGCTGGGGGTTGAGTATGGCGTGTGGGACCACTTTCTGAAGAGCTCAGCGGTATTATTTTCCACCTGACACTTCCTATGTCTCCAGGTGTCCATTGGAAATAGTATGCAAAGGAAGGATAACACACAGCATGCCTACATTACTTTTTGTTTTAAAGTGTTTATTTTGAGAAAGTGTGTGAGTGCACGGGGGGAGGGGCAGAGAGAGAGGGAGAGAGAATCACAACAGGCTCCAAGCTGTCAGCGCAGAGCCTGATGCAGGGCTCGATCTCATGAACTGTGAGATCATGACCTGAGCCAAAATCCAGAGTCAGACCCTCAACCACCTGAGGCATCTGGGCGTCCCGTCCCCCCCATTCCTTTATCAGGAGACGGTGACTCCGCCAGTGACCTGTCAGGATTGGTCATGAGTGCAGGGAGGTGCACCTGTGTCAGAGAAATGGAGCCTTTGGCTTGACAAAGCTCAGTTGGCTGCTCTGACACCACATTTCATCTGTTCCTACATCAAGACCCTAAAACTCTGGAGTGAACGGCATGATCTTCACCTGCTGCGAAATTTCAGAAATCTTTCTGGGCCAAGAACCTCTGCATAAAGAAACCTTACATAGGAGCTCAGCATATTGAATAGGTAAAGGCAGTTTTTTTTTAAAAAATATATTTTTTTATTTCTAGGAGAGAGAGAGAGAGAGACAGCGTGAGCAGGGGAGGGTCAGAGAGAGAGGGAGTCACAGACTGAAACAGGCTCCAGGCTCTGAGCTGGCAGTCAGCACAGAGCCCGACGCGGGGCTCGAACCCACGAACCGCGAGATCATGACCTAAGCGAAAGTCGGACGCTTAACCGACTAAGCCACCCAGGCGCCCCAAAGGCAGTTTTTTTTTATAATTGGGGCAGGAGGTTCCCATTATGACTTCAGTAAGCTGTAGGCCCTTTTGCCTTTGTGGGCTTCTTCCTCCATAAGAAATATTAAAAATTGTATTTTATGACTGCATTGGTATAAAGATGAGTAAATTAATATTATATGTTCAGCATTTTCTCCATCCCAAGAGTTCAGTTTCTTTAGTCTGATTTTAAAGGAAATGAAAGTATTTTTGTGGCCCTTAAAGGTATGTGGGACCTCTGTGCCGTGACTCCTCTGCCTGATGGGGAGGTCAGCCCTGAGCAAATAAGCCCCTGTGTAGCCACCCCTGTTGAGCCCCTGAGGCAGGGTGGAGGAGGGGCACCCAGTTCAAAGACCTTGTTTAGACTCATCAACCTGTGTCTTACCAGACACTGTGGTGCCTCCCCGGGGAAGAATCGTAAGGTATCCCAGTTTAAGGGTAGAATGTCAAAGTCATTTTGTTTAATTCCCTCCCCACTAACCCAGGCCTTGTTCTTCAACGTATCTCTTTTTTTTTTTAGAGCACGAGCAGGGGAGAGGGGCAGAGGGAGAGAGAGAGAATCTCAAGCAGGCTCCATACTTCGCAACATGGGGCTCCATCGCATGACCCTGGGGTCATGACCGGAGCCAAAATCAAGGGTCAGACACTCACTGACTGAGCCATCCAGGTGCCCCTTGTCCTAAAATCTTGTAAGCGTCATTCCTGCCAAGTGATCTTCTGTCTAGCCTCTGGTCAAACCTCTCTAGGGACAGGGAATTCATTACCCTTTGTTAGTTCTCCATTCTGGTCCATTTCTGTAGGGCTTTGTGGTACCTAGCGATCGATCACCGTTTGTCTGTTAAGCCAGTGAGTCCTGAAGGGTCTGAGCCACTGGTGAGCTGGGAAGGGAGTCCCTGAACTTGGGATTCGAGGTACAGCACTGCCCCTCTGCTGCGTGTGGCTGCACAAGGACACTCTCCTCTCTGACCTTGAGGTACCTTGTTTGGGAAAGGAGTGGGTTGGATGTGATGGAACTGTTACCCAGCGTGTGATGTGAAAGGGAAACTGAGGCACGTCCTGGGCAGGTGGTGTCCACAGCTCGGGGTGGAGAGTTGGCTGCCTCTTGCTCAGAGGTCAGGAACCAGAGGCTACTGTCCTCCTTCCCGGACCCTGTACCCCCTTGATGACAGGTGTGGAGAAATGCGGGGTGACACGGAAGGGGAGCACTCAGGTGGCTTAGGAGGATGATCCCGGTGTCCTTGTCTCCCACCGACTGCTCACTGACTGTTCCTGAGATTGGGTGAACGTGGCTGTCCCAGAGCCCGGCGGGCAGCTGTCCCTTGCCCTCACGGTGCTGTGTGCCAGCAGGCCCAGGTTGGCGACCTGCTTTCTCCCTGGGCCAGCAAGCCTGGGCACAGCACAGTGGGGCTGTTCCGTCCCTTTCCATCCTGGTCCAGCCTCCCTAGCCCCTGGTGCTTGGTCGAGGGGTGCATTCATCCCACGCCCTGCCCCCTGACCTGTGGTCCTCAGGGCCCAGCCCGGCTGCTCTATGACTTGGGACCGTCCGCTGCCGTGTCTTGTCCCTGCCGTACTAAGTGGCAGTCACACCTGGGATCTTCTCCGCACTTGGTACGTGTTGTCCCTCCTGCAGGGCGCTGCCCTGATGGCCTCTAAACGGGAGCGTCCTGCCCAACCAGCTTCAGGTCCACGCCGCCGTTTGCTCACCTGGCCTCTGCTCTCCGCTCTGTGATTACTGATTCCTGCCACGTCCACTCGGCCATGAGCGCGCCTGAGCGGACTTGCCACCCGGATGCCAGCTTCAGGGATTTAGAAGTTTCTGGAAACAGTGACTTCTTGCTGGCCTAATGAGCGTCTCTGCCAGGGGCGTGCAGGAGAAGGCGGCAGTGTGTGCGGGGCTGGGCAGGCTGTCTCTGTGGGCGCAGATGGATTTTCCGTTCTCTCGGGTCTGGCTTCTTCAGGGATGTTTTCTCTCTCGCCATTACGTTCTGACTCAAATACCTCATCCACTTACGTGTCAGGGGAGAAGCCCGATTCATGGAGTGTTTTATGGGATGCCACTCTCCTTCATGCATCTGTCCGTCCTCCCTCCCTTCACACCTGCCGAGCACAGGGCCACTCCGTCCCAGCCATCGACAGTCTGGCATGAGGCATGAACCCAGATGCCGAGCGAATTCCAATCAGTGTGCAGCCTTCCACCTTCCAAGCACTGTCTTCTCCCAGAATCTTTGTTTTGTCTAAAGTGGTTTGTTTTACTTCATTATATAAGGTAGCAAATGTGCTTTATAGAAAACATTGAAAAACACGGCAAAATACTTGGGAAGAAAGGAAATCAGCTGTAGATCCCTACCAGATTTTTATACCTTTGACATTTTGGTCCTTTTCCTTCTAATTGTGTGTGTGTGTGTGTGTGTGTGTGTGTGTGTGTTTAATTTCTTTTGAAGGCAAGAGAGGGTGTGAGGAAAGAGAGAGAAACAGACAGAGAATCCCAAGTAGGCTCTGTCAGTGCAGAGCCAGACTCGGGGCTTGAACTCACAAACTGTGAGATCATCAACTGAGCCGATATCTAGTTGATGCTTAACCGACTGAACTACCCAGGTGTCCCGTGTGTGTGTGTGTGTGTGTTTTAATTTTTTTTTAACGTTTATTTTTGAGAGAGGAGAGACTGGCGAGGGCAGAGAGAGAGAGGGAGACACAAAATCTGAAGCAGGCTCCAGGCTGTGAGCTGTCAGCACAGAGCCTGACGCGGGGCTCAAACTCACAAACCATGATATCATGACCTGAGTTAAAAGTCGGATGCTTCACCAACTGAGCCACCCAGGCGCCCCTGGTTTATTTGTATGTTTTTTAATCAATAGGTGCAACAGATACAGTTCTCTCCTGCTTAAAAGAAAAAATAAAGCTCGATGTTCTAAGATTAGCGTTTCCCAACTTTCTTGTGAACCCTGCGGTTTTGGCTGTATGGTGTTCCAAGATGTGGTGGTATCCTGGCTTACCCAGCAATGCCCTGTTTGGGGGATCTTGGGATATTTCTGTTTCTCCCCTATTATAAATAATGCCGTGAAGAGTATCTTGTAAGTGAATTGATTTTCCTGCTTTGGATTGTTTCCCAGACTTTTTCTTCCAGAATCTCCATGATCACCCAGAGCGCTTCTCTACTTCAGCGTGTGCTAAGCATCGCCTGGAGAGTGTTATAGTACAGCTCCCAGGCTTTGACCCCCCCCACCCCGAGACCCTAATGGGAGGGAGGGGGTTCCGGGGAGTCTGCCTTCTGACCAGCCCCGGGGCCGCTGCTGCTACTGGTGCTCGGGGCACTCCCGGAGTGCCATCAACCAGCCTCTGCTTTATGGTGAGGGAAGTTGAGGCTAAGGAGATGGGGGCGGGGCTGGCCATTGCCTGGGCCGGGCCAGGGATGGGGGGTTCCACGCTGGAGCACCCCCTGCCCTTGCTGCCGCTGTGCCTGGGAATCCTGCAGGAGGAGGCAGCACTCACCCACCTGAGGGGACCTCCCTCATTGGAGTGTTCGGCCACACGGGCGGGCAGGAGCCTGGTGCGGACACGGGCTCAGTGTCGGCGTCCCTGCGGGCCTGGGGTGAGGGCTACTTAGATGATGCTGGTGAAGTCCGCGGTGAGCTGTCTCAAGTGAGTGAGTGACAGCCTGTCTAGGATGCAACGGGTTAAGCAGGCGGCTGGCACAGCCTCCCCGGAGCCAAAGGGGGAACTCAGGAGTAAGTCGTGACTGCCTAATTAATTCAATTAAACTCCTTCATAAGCTCCGCTGGTGTCAGTAAATTGTTAAAGTCTATAAAAACCCAGTGGAACATGGTGAGGGTTTGGGGATGCGGCATCACCTTCTTAAGAGTTTTCCCCTTGTGCCCACCCCCTTCTGGGAGTGGGGTACAGCAAAGGGATGTTTGAGCCCCTGTGAGGTGCCCCCACCAACCTTCTGTGTGTGCTGAGGCAGATCCCACTGCCCTTGGGCCTCAGTTTCCCCATCTGTACAGTTAAGTGATGGTCTGGGTCTTGAACACCCCTTTGGGACCAGAGTTCCTAGGATTTTCCAGTCCCTTCCGGTCAAGGGCAGCTGTTCCTGCAGATGTGCCTGGTCTCCTCCCTCCCTTGACATCAAGTTCACTTGGGCAGTTTCTTGGGGGCGGCTGTGAGGACAGGTGAGCCCAGGGGCAGGTGCAGGCTCCGGAGATGGGAGTGAGCAGAGCGATTTCACTCAGCGGCTGTGTACTTTCTCATGCAACAACCCCTCCGAGCTGGGTGTGGGATCCCCAGCGTTTACTGGTGAAGATGCCACGGCTCCCAGGGTCAGAGCCGTCTACCCACAGGTAACTGGTGGAGTTGAGATTGGAATTCAGGGCCGCCATGTCTCAGAGTCCCTGTGGTCCTGCGTCAGTTTGTGATGAGAGCAGCCAGGGAATTCAGCAGGAATGCTCCTCAGCGTGGACACTGGGGTTACTGTTTTATGGTGGATCAGATCCCGTTCAGCCACGCCATCCTGGGTTCGAGAGCAGCCTCTGTCATTCATCAGCTGTGGCTCCTACTTTCCTAATCCCAGAAGATAGGCTCGTTCCCCTCACCTCTGAAAGGTGGCTGAGGAAGTGTCCTGTGGGTGCTCTGCAGGGCAAGGGGCAGAAGGGAGGGAGAGCATGAGTTGAGCACCAGATACACCTGTGCGTGGAGTGTTCTCTGCCTTCCGGATCCAGAGAGGCCGCTGGACCTTTCCAGGCTCTGAAAAATCCGTCAGTGAAGCAGGGAGATTAATTTTGTTTACCCACCCTTGCCCAACTCAGCCATTCTTTCCCTTTCCAAGCACATCTTCTGTTAATGACCTGCTGGCTAAGGTGAAGGGATGTAAACGCTTAAATATTACCCTGGAGGAGAGCTGCCTTTTAAGGTGGTCACTTCTCTGTTGCTTTCTGTCACGAGAACACCCTGTCTCTAAATTGAATTAGCCAGCCCGTAGCAAAGTGGTGTCTGAATCCCCAAAGTCGGGTTTTCTTGAGCCCAAGTCCATGTTTATTCTAGGCTCCCGGAGGCCTGCTAGGTGCCAGGAGCCCCTCTCGCTTCCAGGAGCCTTCAGGAGCCGGGTTCTCAAGATCTGTAGTTCACCCTACTCCTGGTCCCCCCGGTGAGCGCTTTCCAGTCCTGGGGGAGACCATCCTCTCTGCCCTTCAGACCACGCTGCTGCTTGGAAATTGTCTATAAACGGGCACAACAAAATCCGGGTAATTCGGAGCTGCCGCTGTAAGAATTCATGAACTGCCGCTGACCTTTGCAAAAGAAGGTTTGCGAAGGAAAATGCTCATGTAAACAAGATCTTCAGCAGGGGGGACCTCTAAGGTGTGTGAGGAATCAGTCTATTTATAATTCTTTCGAAGACCCTTCTTGGAATATAAACACTGTTCTAATTATGAAAACACCTTTTCTGTTCAAAACTTGTGTAAACAAGGTGGGCTGGGTGGAGGAGGGGCAGGAGTGTTTGAGCAGAGGCGAAACCGGGTGTGAAACACTGGCCACGGCGTCGTAGACCATTCAGATTTCTTCCCCTTGTTTTGACACGCGGGACTCGCAGGTGGTGGCGGGCGTGTGTTCCCGCTGGCGACAGGCAGCAGGAACAGGTGAGAGCGACCTTCTCATGGCCCCTGACCTGTTGCCTAGCACACCCCTGCCTTTCTAAGAACAATTCTCCTCAATGTTTTAAGAGCACAGTTAGCATATAATCACTCATTTCCTCTCCCTCGGCCTTAGAGGAAGTCCTCTGCCTTGTTCAGCAAAACTTCCAGAGATTAGCAGTTGCAACGCCAACCAGCCATTATTTTATGCGTCAGTCTCTGTGCAAGGTGCTGGAATTGGGTGCTGAGGAAGATTGCATCCCTGCGCCCTCCCCCCCGCACTCCGAGATGGCTGCCTGCCATGGTGCCACCTCGGGGTGCTTTGGAAGGTGTTTTGCAGCCCCACCCTTGTCACCCAGGGCTTCTGCCATGCCTGTCCTGTGCTGAGGTCCGAGGATTCTGAAATGGTGAACGTGGTCCTCGCCCTCGACCTGTTATCACAGAGAGGAGACAAAGGTCGGGACGAACTCCCAAGAAGTCAGGCTCTGGGACCCCTTTGCTCTCTGAGGATGACGAGGTGTGTGTCTGGGGAAAGGATGGGAGGGCTGGCGGGGTTAGGTTCGGGGACACCTGCTGGAGGACGAGTGTGACCTTGTGGTGCACTTAATATTGAGAAAGGCGGAGGGGAAAGGAGGGGCTATCCCAGGCACTAATACAGAGGTAGAAAGATTATAATTAGCACAGGTTTATATGCAAATGCTATTTCACAATGCTTAAAAATATCTTTTGAGAAAGGCTGAAAATAGCAGGTGGTCTGCTTGAACAGAGAGTATTTAGGTGAGGGGGAGGAACATGGACGGATAAGGCAGTGTGGAGGGCGAGATGTGGATGGACGGACGGATGGACCGAGGGACAGGCAGGTGTTACGTATCTTTGTGGAGGACCCTGAAAACCAGGTGGGGAATGTCACTAACCACAGACGCAGATTCGACCAGGGCAGAGTCTGTAACCCTTGTGATCACTGTGTTCTCAACTCCCAGCAAGGGCTTCATGTAGTAAATGCTTATTAAATATTGGGTGAGTGGTGAGTGAAGGCACTTTGTTGGTATTTATCACACTTATCTTTATGGCAACCTTTTGAGGAGGTAGTATTTTCCTCTTGCACCAGTGACGATAGGCCATTCGTAGACGCGTGTGTGTGTGTGTGTGTGTGTGTGTGTGTGTGTGTGTGTGTGTATTGTGTTAGGGGGAGGCCCAGGGACGCCAGAAAGCTTTTTTTGTAACAGTGCCGTGAAATATTGATCAATTTGATTCCATTGTATGACCCAGGGACAATTTTACTAGCAAAAAATATGACTGTGTTATATGGCTGCAATAAAAAATCAGAGCCACAAGTCAGGCCTGGAAAACGAAGCAGCCTGCCAGGGGAGGCAGGACCGGTCGGTTCTGCGCCCTTCTGTAGCGTTCCTTGCTGGGAGTTCCTTCGCGGTCCCAGTGAGGAGCTCAGCGGCAGGCAGGAGGTAGCAGGTCCCGGCAGAGAATTTGTAGATGAGAAGTCTAACCGTGAATTCACTTTGCAGTGTTTAGTTGTAGGTACCGGTCTAGCCTGGAAACTCCCACGGGGAGGTTTTGAAGCAGGGACATGATTCGAGGAAGGAGAATCAACAACATCTCACCTTTTGTGCATTTAGCTGTGGAGAATATGAATTGTGCAGGTAGCAGGTGCCCCGGGGAGTCTGTGCGGGGGGGGGGAGGGGGGGCTGATGACCGGGAGGTGAGAAGCGCCATTCTCTGGTCCCTCACAATGAGAGCACCTTGCCAGGCTGACTGATTGTCATGATGCAAGGATGTGTGTCTTTTGTACGACACGGTCCCGTGATGCAAGCCAGCATCTTCAGCTGGTGCTCCACCCAAGAAGCACTGCTCTATTCTGGCTCTGGAGGACAGACTGGCCATTAGGATTCTAGAAAAGTGGGAGGAAAGACTCTCCAGCATGTTGCCTTCCAAAGGAGCAGTTGATTGGTAGTTTAAATGGTAAGATTTCAGGTTAATGTACTGCTTTAGGACCCAGTCTTGTCACAAATGTGACTGTGCCTTACTGTCAGGTAGCCCATCTGGCAATTTGTTCAGGGGGAACTGGGGCATGGAGGGGTTAGAATGAGGTGGCTGGCTCCCCCGGAAGCAGGGATGGAGCTGAGAGATTGCCCCCATTTACTCTGTCCTTTATTTCCCTGTGCCACACCAGGGACTGTGACCTCAGGGCTCTTACACTGACTGTTCCTCTGCACAAAATTCATCCTCCAGTTATTCTCTTCTCTCATTCCCTCACTTTGATATGTCCTCCTCAGCAAGTCTTCCTGACCATACTGTTTAAAATTACACCCTTTGTGGGGTGCGTGGGTAGCTCAGTTGGTTAAGCATCCAACTCTTGGTTTAGCTCAGGTCACGATCTCATGATTTATGGAATCGAGCCCCACGTCAGGCTCCACGCTAACAGTACAGAGCCTGCTTGGGATTCTCTCTCTCCCTCTCTGCCACTCCTCTCTCCCTCCCCTCCTGTCAAAATAAATAAACTTAAAAAAAAATTACACCCTTTGCCATCCCATTCCTCTCTTTGTTCTGTTTTTTTTTTCATACTATTTTACCATCTAACAGTATATATCTTATTTTTAAAAAAATTATACTTCCTTTCTATCCCCTCCCCCCAAGAATGTAAACTCCAACCGAATGGGAAAAGATAGTTGCAAATGACATATCAGATAAAGGGTTGATATCCAGAATCTATAAGGAACTCACCAAACTACACGCCTGAAAAACAAACAACCCAGTGAAGAAATGGGCAGAAGATATGAACAGACACTTCTCCAAAGAGGACATCCAGATGGCCAACAGACACATGAAACGATGCTCAGCATCCTCCTCATCAGGGAAATACAAATCAAAACCACACTGAGATACCACCTCACGCCAGTCAGAGTGGCTAAAATGAGCCAATCAGAGAACTCTAGATGCTGGCGAGGATGTGGAGAAACGGGCACCCTCCTACACTGTTGGTGGGAATGTAAACTGGTACAGCCCCTCTGGAAAACAGTGTGGAGGTTCCTCAGGAAACTAACAATAGAACTCCCCTATGACCCAGCAATAGCACTGCTAGGAATTTACCCAAGGTATACAGGGGTGCTGATGCATAGGGGCACATGTACCCCAATGTTCATAGCAGCACTGTCCACAATAGCTAAAACCTGGAAAGAGCCTAAGTGTCCATCAACAGATGAATGGATCAAGAAGATGTGGTCTATCTATACCATGGAATACTACATGGCAATGAGAAACAATGAAATCTGGCCATGTGTAGCAACATGGATGGACCTTGAGGGTGTTATGCTGAGTGAAATAAGTCAGGCAGAGAAGGACAAATATCATATGTGTGCACGTATAGGAGGATTAGGAGGAACTTAACGAGAGGACCAAGGGGGAGAAGAAGGGCGGAAATGGTGGGGGAAAGGGGAGAGGCAAACCATGAGAGACTCTTGAATGCTGACAAAAACTGAGGACTGGTGGATGTGGGGGGGGGGAGGGGTGGGCATGGAGGAGGAGGCACTTGTGGGGATGAGCACTGGGTGTTATGTGGAAACTAATTTGATAATAAACTATTTGTAAAAAAAAAATAATAAAATAAAATCCATACCACTAAAAAAAAAAAAAAAAGAATGTAAACTTCGTGATGGCAGGTTTAAAGAGTTCTTTTTCCACGTTTCATTTGGAAAGAATTTCAGACATAAAAATTTGCAAAAATAATACAGAGTTCCCATCCATCCTTCACCCAGGTTTTTCAGCTGTTAACACCTTATGTAGCCATAGTCTCATGACCAAATGATACTCGGAAATTGATACTAATACAGGAAATTAATAGTAATGCAGTAGTATGAACGAGGCTACAGACCTTACTCAGATTTCACTCCTGGTCTCACTAATGGCCTCTCTCTGGCCCAGGGTCCCATCCGGAGGATCCTGCGTTTGTATTTTGGTGTCTTGTCTCCTTAGTCTCTGCTCTTCTGGGACGGACCCTTGGCTCCTGTTTGAACTCCATGCCCTTGACCCCTCTAAAGAGTCCTGACTAGTTATTTTTTAGAAAGCCCCTGTGTTTGCTGGTTCACCGCTTCAGGCTGTGCACTTCTGGCGGGAGGACTGAGAGGTTATGCTTGCCCAGAGCATCTCAGCAGGGGCTGCTGGGTGTTGGTGGGGACTTTTCTCACTGGGAATGTTAATTTTGAACAACTTGGGGAAGGCGGTACCTGTCCGATTTCTACTCTTTCTCTCTCTCTCTCTTTTTTTTTTTTTAATGTTTGTTTAATTTTGAGAGAGACAGAGTGAGCAGGGGAGGGTCAGAGAGAAGCAAACAGAGAATCTGAAACAGGCTCCAGGCTCTGGGCTGTAAGCACAGAGCCCGACACGGGGCTTGAACCCATGAACCGTGAGATCATGGCCTGAGTCGAAGTCAGACGCTTAACCAACTGAGCCACCCAGGTGCCCCTCTACTCTCTTACTGTTTGCACGAATAAGGATTTTGCACTTTGCCACTGTGCAGATCTCTTGCTTCTCTTTATGCTAATTTTAGCCTCCAAGGATGGTCCTTGCCTGCAACAGTTATTCCTGCGGTGTTTGCCAGATACTGATTTCCTATTTCCATCATTCCTTCTCCGTTTATTAATTTGAAATCTACTGTAGAAACAACTCTCCTTTCTCCCCCATTTATTCATCTATTCACTTACTTATTTACATCTATGTAGACCCCTGGCTACTTATTTTATGGGCTGTAATCCATCACTATCCTTCTATCGCTCAAATTATTCCAGAGTTGGCCAGTGGGAGCCCCTTTGTGCAGGGTCCCTCTGCCCTTTTGACAGGTCCCCATCATTCTTCGAGCACTTTCTTAGACTCTGCAAGAGATTCCAGGTTCATCTTGCAAGTGCCTCTGCCCCAGCTCTGGAATCAACCCTTAGTCCATGCAGGAGGGCCAGGGCTTTTGTCTGTATCCATCGTGAGGTGGGATTCATAGTGCTCACAGTGCCTGGCACATAGTAACGTCCCAGCAGATAACTTTCGGTTGAAAGAATGAGTGTATGAATTCTGGAAAGGAAGATTCCTTAGGCCACCTTACGGACGCTGAAGCTCCTGCTTAATAGCCTCCTCCCGGTGAGCCTGAATTAGTGATTAGAAGGGGAGCGTCTCTTCCCTGTTTCCTCTCCTTGTGCACCTTAGAGATTTGACAGTCCCATTTTGTCCCATTCAGCCTATTCTCAGCATGGCACAGTCTGAAAAGGAACCCAGGGCATCCCTGATCTCGTTGAGTAGGAAGAGCCAGGAACGTGGAGAGCATCCAAGGAGAGCAGGCTGGCGGGAGAGTTAGCTGGAACTGGAAGAGCCCGGGCTCGCTCACTCACTGCTAATGACTCGGTTGGACACCAGCCGCGGCGGGCAAGATGTTCTCCCATGTTTGATGGCAGAGGTCCTGGGGCCCCGTTGGCATATCTGCGGCCGGGGGCTGCTGAGAGCCCCTGCTCGTCTCCTGAGACACATAGGCTTTGCTTGAATATTTTATGAGTTTTTCTTTATGAAAGATTAAAACTCAGTCACATTGGCTTTGGAAAAGCTTGTGATAATCGGATTTTTATTTATGAGTTGAAATGTGCATGTGCGGCCCTGAAGAGGAACACGGGCTGCCAGGGACTGGTACGCCAGGCGCCCTTGGCGAAGGCCAGCCTTTGCATGGTCCGTGGAGGCCTGTCCGGCTCCTGGCTTGCCGATGCTGGTGTCCTCCGAGAACGGCACCGGCCCCTTCACAAGGCGGAACCTTCCCTATGAGGAGTTTTGGATACGGATACCTCCTTGACCCAGCAGTTCAGACTCGCAGAGCACCTTGACCTCTGTGTTCTTGCTGAGTCTGCATGGTGGTTCGCAGAAGTAGGCGAGGCAAGCATGCTCGTCCCAGTTTGGAAGGGAGAAACTGAGGCCCAGGAAAACGGGAGTGTGCCTTTCTGTAGTGCCAAGGGGTCTAGAAATCGTGAACGTGAGTCACAGGACTTGGAGCCCCAGGGAACACCTGATGCCAGCTATCAACCCCTCGGGGCAGCAGCGAAGGTTTGTGTGGCTGACGGAGAAGAGGGAGGAGCAGGAAGAGGAAGCACATTGACTTGGGACAGGTCACCTGAGAGGGAGAGAGCAGGGTGAGCTTACCTTGAACCTGTGTTTGCTGAGCACTTACTGTGTGGTACTTCCTGACAAAAGGGCATGGAGAGACTCCTGCAGGTGTTGGGAGACCGCTGCCAAGGACACGGAACCTTCTGCAGCTTCTGGTGAGGCCCGTTCGCCCTGCCCGGGGATGTAGCCATCAGCCGGCCTGAGCATTGCCCCCAGCCCGGGACACCCCAGCTTCGCACGCTGCACGTCCGACCTCGCCAGGGCGCCGGCAGCCCAGCACGGGTCCCACTCTGCCCTCTTTTCCGTCGACCATCCGCCTCCCTGCGAAGTGTTTACTGAGCACTGTCGGTATGCCAGGCGCTATGCCAGGCGCTGTGCCAGGCCCTGGGCTGAACTAGACGGCAGGTCCCCTGCCCTGTGGGGTTCACAGGTAAACAGTCGGGCACTTGTATGTGATGTAGGACAAGTGCTGGAGGGCTGGAAATCCAGGGATATATGGGAGGCCCCCTTGTCCCCACTGTGTAGGTATGTCTTTCCGAGGATGACTCCGTGAAGCAGGGGCTGTCATGGTTTCCGTGTTACTGGTGAGAAAACGGCGGCTCCGAGGTTGCTCTGCTGACAGGTAGCAGAGCAGTTTGGAGCCTGTGCCCGATGCTGCGGTGAGGGGACGGCTCGGCCAAGTGTTTACCTGGCCCAAAACCTTACCATCACCCCAGCCATGCAGTCTTACCGAGATCTGGGTCAGTGAGAGTGCTAAGGGCCTGGGGCCAGGGTCCTGTCCCATCCGCACTGGGTGGGGTCCTGATACCTGGTTGGAGTTGGGGAGCCTGTGGGGCCCTGGCCTGGGCCTGGGGGCCTCTCTACAGTTTCTGGGTCCAGAACGGAGAATCTCTGCCGGAAGAGCACCCAGGCTTGAGGTTCTCCTCGCTGAACCCCTTGGATCCCCATGCTCCTAACAGGCCTCGGTCCACCAGTTGCCGTGGTGATGCTGAACTCACCTCCCGGTATCGGAGAATTTTGCCTCAAGAGAAGCCATTAGTGTGGAGGTGCCTTGGAGGCCAGGAGGCTTTTTAGCTGTGATAGATGCACGTTGTGTGTGTTGTACATGTGTGTGGGAAGGTCCTGCTGGGGCACTTCTCTCTGCTGGGAGAAGGTACTAGAAGAAGGTACCATAAGAGAAGTAGCTCTTGACTTTTCACTGATTTTTAGTCTCAGTTTACTTGCCTATAAAATGGGGATAAGTGAGCTTAACATCACAGGGTGGTCATGAGGATTGAGTGAAATACTGGATACGAAGTGCCCCTCCCTTACCCCCCCCCCCAGCCCACTGTGCCAGGTACACGAGAGAGGCCACAACAATGACAGTCTGTGGTAGTATTAATAAGATTCAGCAGTGGAGGGGAGCCTGGGTGGCTTAGTCGGTTAAGCGTCTGACTTTCGCTTAGGTCATGATCTTGCGGTTTGTGGGTTCAAGCCCCGCGTCGGGCTCTGTGCTGACTGCCAGCTCAGAGCCTGGAGCCTGTTTCAGAGTTTGTCACTCCCTCTCTCTGACCCTCCCCTGCTCACGCTGTCTCTCTCTCTCTCTCTCTCTTCTAGAAATAAAAAAAAAAAAACATTAAATAAGATTCAGCAGTGGAGATTTCCGCCATTTGCCACGTGGCAGCTGTAGTTTTGTTTAGTCTTACGTTTGGATTCCGGCTGGGTGTCAACACAGGCTCTACCGGGGTAGCCTGTTTTCTCAGGCGGAAGCCCGGTGTGTAGTTGTTAGGGGTTGTGTGATGGGTTTCCCCCGTTCGCATACAAACTCCAGCAGGGACAGGGACAGTGGCTTTCTCCGTGGTGGCATTGGCTTAGAGCCTGGCACAGATCAGGCACTCCATTCCTTTGCCATAGAAAAAAGTTACTTGAATATACATAAAGCTTCATTTATTGGGACGCTTCAGCATCTGTCGGATCAAGCTTAGAATCTTGAGTCTTGTTTCTTCCACTTAACAGCTGGGTGACTGTAGGGAGATTACTTCATGTCTCTGGTCTGTTTCCGCAGCTGTCAGATCGGGTTAGTGTTACCTACGTGGGATCTGCTCTGAGGCCAGAGGTCCAGAGAACTACTTGGGCCTTTAACTTGTCAGCCTGAGGGTGTTCTGTGTCCCTCCAGTTGGTTGAAGGCCCCTTCCTGGTTGTAGCAGCTGAGAATCCAGTCTCTTTTTCTGGAGATTCAACACACCCTCACTCTGAAGAAGAAACCCCCAGAGGCTGATGGTGTCAGGAGTTGCCGAGCTCAGAACTGAAGACCTGGGAATATGCCGTGACCTCCCTTGATGAGAAAAGGTTAGAAGGAAGGAAGAAGGAAGCGTTTCTTCATTCTCCTCGGGGGAAATGGGACTTTCTGAACTTCACACAATCCTGAAAAGTTTCCTGCGAATCACATCCTTTTTTTGGACTACTCCTCACATAAAAGACTTTTTATGACAGAGCTTTTTGACAAAGTCCAAAGTGACTTCCAGATAGTGAATCATCACTCCTGGTGTTTCCTGTGTATAAACCTGACCTTTCTTATGTTGTGTTTTCTTGCTTTTTTTTTTTTTTTGCTTCTATTATTATTTTTATTATCAAACGTAATTCATGTTCACTCTTGAACAGTTATGAAGTCTCAGTGAGCTAAAGAATAAAAAAACCCAAATCACCCCTAACCTTCCCACCCAGAGATCATCACTCTGGGTGTCGATATTTGATACATTGATATTTTGATGTATGTACTCAATAGACATATGCCGTGAATATAACTTAAAAACTTATTCATGTAGGAAGTGTTTATTGAGTGTCTACTGTGTGCACAATGCTAGAGAGGAATCAGGGACCAAAAAACAGATACTTAGTTCCTCCAGGGTGGAATTTGTGTAGACCAAAGGAAGGGAAGATAAGGGAGTGCTAATGGGGCTGAGGAAAGGCCTGGAATTGATAGTGAAAGTTGCCATGGACTCTGGGAAGTTTGACTGGACTCCTGAGTGAAACGCACTACATGGGGCAGGATTAAATCAGAAGATGAGGAAGATAAACTTAAGTCGGCAGGATGGACACATCTTGCCCAAGAAAAGAGGTCATGGTTGGTATCTGTATGCTGGGTCCTGAGGGGTTTATGCAGGTTGGCTGCCCAGGTCTGGCACCATTTGTTGAGAAGACGGTCTTTTTCCACTGAATGGCCTTTTCCTAAAGGTTAGTTGGTGGCATGTGTGTGGGCTTTTTTCCGAGCTCTCTGCTCTGTTCTTTTGACCTCTTTGTCTTCTGTTTTGAAAACATCACAGTCTTGATTATTGTAGCTTCATAGTATGTCTCAAAGTCAGTAGTATAAGTTGTCTGACTTTGTTCTTCAATATTTTGTTGGCTCTTCTATCTCTTTCTCCTTTCCATGTATACTTTAGCACCAGTTTTTTGATATCCATAAAATAACTTGATGGAATTTTGGTTGAGATTATGTTGATTCTGTAGATCAAGTCGGCAAGAATTGACATTTTAACAATATTGATTCTTCCTTCCATGAACATGGAGTATTTCTTCATTTATTTAGATCATTAATTTCTTTCAGCAGTTTTGTAGTTTTCTTCATATAGCCTTTACATGTTTTGTCAGATTTGTACTGAAATAATTCTTTTTTTCTTTTGTTTTTTCTTCCTTTCTTTCTTCGTTCCTTCCTTCCTTCTTTTTCTTTTTTGGTGCTGATATAAGTGGTATTGTGTTTTTAATTTCAAATTCCAGTTATTCATTGTCATTATATATGAAAGGAATTCGCTTTTTCATATTAGCCTTGTCTTCTGCAACGTTCCTAATATCACTTACTAGTTTCTTTTCTTTTCTACCGATTTTTTGGGATTTTCTACGTAGATGGTCATATTTATTATCAGTGTTATTTCTTCCTTCCTAACCTGTCTATCCCTTAGTTTCTTGTCTTATTGCATTAGCTAGGACTTCAGTACAATGTTGAATAGAGATAGTGAGAAAGGGACATTGCCTTGTTTCTGATATTAGGGGGAAGGCACCTAATTTCTCACCATGAAGTGTGATGTTAGCTGTAGATTTTTTTGTGCACTCTTTAAATCAAATTGAGGAAGTTCCCCATTTCTCCTAGTTTTCTGAGTGTCTATCATGAATGGGCATTGGATCTTGTCAAATGTGTTATTTTTTGATACGGTAATGTGATTTTTTTTTTCTTCAACCTCTTGATATGATGGATTATTAGAAATTGATTTTCAAATGCCGAGTCAGCCTTAACATGCCTGGAATAAATCCTATTTGGCTGTGGTGTACACTGCTTTTTATACGTTGTAGGATTCTGTTTGCTAATATTTTGTTGATAATTAATGTATCAGTGTTCAGGAGAGATATTAGTTTGTGGTTTTCCTTTTTTGTTATGTCTTTATCTGGTTTTGGTATTCGAATAATGCTGGCCTCATATAACAAGCTAGGAAATATCTTCTCTGCTTTTATTTTACCTGGAGGAGATTGTAGAGAAATGGTATCATTCTGTCCTTAAGTGTTTGCGAGGATTCACTGGAACCATCTTTACTTGGTGCTCTCTTTTTTGAAAGGTTTAAATTATTGAGGTTAAATTATATAAAGGTTTTAAAATATTAAATTATTTTAAAAGTTTTAAAAATTTAAATTTCTTTCAGATATGCAGCCATATTTTAGATGATCTGTTTCTCTTTGTGTTTTAGTAGATTGTACCTTTCAAAGAATTGGCCCATTTTCTCTAAGTCCTCAAATTTGTAGGCAAAGAGTTGTTCATAATATTCCTTTATTATCTTTTTTTAATTTTTGTTTTGTTTTTGTTTTTTTCCTTATTATCCTTTTAATCTCCACAGGATCAGTCGTGATGGCTTCTTTTCCACTTCTGATATTAGTAATTTATGTTTTCTGTTTTTTTAATCCTGGTTAGTCTGGCTAGAGCTTTATCACTTCTACTGATCTTCTCAAACAACCAGCTCTTGGTTTCATTTATTTCCTCTATTGATTTCTAATTTGCAATTTCATTGATTTCTGCCCCAATTTTTATTTCTTTTCTTCTGATTGCTTTAAGTTTATGTTGCTTTTCTTTTTCTTCCTTAGGTGGCCATATAGATGATTGATATTAGATATTTGCTTTTTTCCAATATATGTAGTCAATGTTAAAAAATTCCCTTTTGGGGCGCCTGGGTGGCTTAGTCAGTTAAGCGTCCGACTTTCGCTTAGGTCATGATCTCGCGGTTCGTGGGTTCGAGCCCCGCATCGGGCTCTGTGCTGACTGCCAGCTCAGAGCCTGGAGCCTGTTTGAGTCTGGGACTCCCTCTCTCTCTGACCCTCCCTTGCTCACGCTGTCTCTCTCTCTCCTAGAAATAAATAAAAATATTTTAAAAAAAAATTCCCTTTAAGCACTGCATTCGCTACTTCCCACAAATTTTGATAATTGTATTTTCATTTTCTTTTAGTTTAAAATATTTTTAATTTCTCATGAGACTTCTGTTTTGATCACTGTGTTAAATAACACTTCTAAATAGAAGTGTGTTGTTTAATTTTCAAATATTTTAGAATTCTCCAGCAATAGGCCCAGCAAATAGGTTGAAATTTAGCAACAGTTTTCTGTTATTTATTTCTAGTTAAAAACCATTGTGGTCTGAAAGCATATTTTGTATGGTTTCTCTTTTTTAAAGCTTCTTAAGGTGTGTTTTATGGCCTAGAATGTGATCTATCTTGGTGAATGTTCCATGTGAGCTTGAGAAGAATGTGTATTCTGCCGTTATATGAAGGACTCTATAAATGTCAGTTTGATTCAGCTGATGGATGAAGCTGTTCTGTTTAACTATATCCTTACTGATTTTCGGCTTGTTGGACCTGTCAGTTATTGGTAAGAGGGTATTGCTGGTGGATTGGTCTGTTTTTCCTTGCAGTTGTAGGTTTTGCCTTAAATATTTTGATGGTGTGTTGTTAGGTGCATACACATTAAAGATTGTTACATGTTGGAGAATTGACCCCTTTGTCGTTATGTAATATCACTGTTTATCTCTTGACGCTTTTTCTTGGTCCGATTTCTACTTTGAAATTAATATAGTTGTCTAGATTTCTTTTAATTAGTATTAGTATCTATCCATCTATCTTTATCCACAAGTTTACTTTTAATCCATATATATTTATGGCTATTTTTTTTTTAATATTTTTTTATTTATTTCTAGGAGGGAGAGAGAGACAGTGTGAGCAGGGAAGGGTCAGAGAGAGAGGGAGTCACAGACTGAAATAGGCTCCAGGCTCCGAGCTGGCAGTCAGCACAGAGCCCGACGCGGGGCTCGAACCCACGAACCGCGAGATCATGACTTAAGCGAAAGTTGGACGCTTAACCGACTAAGCCACCCAGGCGCCCCTATTTATGTCTATTTTTAAAGTGGATTTTTTGTATATAATGTATAGTTGGATCTTGCTGATAGTCTCTTTTAATTGGTATATTGAGACCATTCACATTTAAAGTGATTATTGATAGAGTTGTGTTACTGTCTACCATATTTGACACTGTTTCCTATTTGTTGTCCTTGTTCTTTCTTTTTTGTCTTCTACGTTTTTTTCTGCCTTCCCTGATCTTAAGTGAGTATTTTATATGATTCTATTTTCTCCCCTTTCATAGCATCTCAGCTCTTTAAAAAAAACTTTTTTAGTGATTGCCCTAGCTTTGCAGTATACATGAACAATTAATCTAAGTCCATTTTCAGACGACATTGGGCACGTTCAGGGTGGTATGGCTGTAGACAGTCTAAGTCTATTTTCAAATAACACTACACTGCTTCACAGGTAGTGCAGGAGCCTCGTAATAGAATATTCTCAATTTTTCCCTCTCACTCCTTATACAACATTGCTGTTATTCATTTCACTTACCTATAAGCTATGATCTTCGGTATATTGTTGCTGTTATTATTTTGCAAGACTGTTATTAAGTGAATTAAGAATAAAGATAGAAGATTTCATTTCACTTTCATTTATTCCATCTCCAGCACTATTCATTTCTTTATGTATAGTGAGTTTCTAGCCTATGTAGTTTTCCCTCTTTCTGAAGAACTTTTAATATTTCTTACCTGGCAGGTCTACTGGTGACAGATTTCTCAAAATTTGTCTTTATTTCTCCTTCACTTTTGAAGAATAATTTGGATATAGATTTCTAGTTTGGTGGTTTTTGTTTTTTTTTTCTTTGAACGCTTTAAATGTTTTGCTCCACTGTCTTCTCACTTGCATGGATTTTGGAGAGAAATCTAATGTAATTCTTATTCTTGTTCTTTTATAGGTAAACTTTTTGTTCTCTTCTCTTTTTTTCAAGATTGTCTTTGTCTTTGGTTTTTTTTCTGCAGCTCAAATATGATAGGTGTGTGTTTTTCTGTTATTCTGGTTGGTGTTCTGAGCTTACTGGATCTGTGGTTTGGTGTCTGTCATTAATTTTGAAAAATTCTCAGCCATTACTACTTCAGATCTCTCTCCTGTTCCTTCTTTTCCTCCCTCTTCCTCTTTCTGCCATTTCCAGAATTTACACCTTTTATAATTGTCACACCTTCGTAAATGTGGAGTTTCCATCCCTCTGCTTACATTTACCATCTGTTTTTGCACATTGTCCCCCTTTTCCATTAGAGCTTTAGCATATCAAGCACAGTTACTTTAAATTTCTGGTTTGATGCTTCCACAAACTGTGTTATATCTGAGTCTGGTTGTGATGCCACCGTATCTCTCCAGACTGTGTGTTTTTTTTGCCTTTTAGCATGCCTTCTGATTTTTTCGAAATTTGAAAGCTGGACCTGCTACATCTAGAAATAGGAACTGAGGTAATCAAGTTTTGTTGAAGGTTTTATGTTTATCTGTCTAGGAATTAGGCTGTGTTAACATTTTGCTGTAGCCATTTGTGTCAGAGGCTAACATTTCTTCTGCTGTCCTTTGTCTTTTTTGTGGTCTTTGGGATTTCCTATAAGAAGTCTTAAATAGGGCCACCTGGGTGGTGCAGTCGGTTAAGCATCTGACCTCGCCTCAGGTCATGATCTTGCTGTTCGTGAATTCGATTCGAGCCCAAGTCGTGTTTTGTGCTGACAGCTCAGAGCCTGGAGCCTGGAGCCTGCTTCAGATTCTGTGTCTCCCCCTCTCTCTGCCCCTCCATGCTCATGCTCTGTCTCTTTCTGTCTCTCAATAATAAATAAATGTTAAAACACACACACATGCACGCACGCGCGCGCACACACACACACACACACACACACACACCCAGAAGTCTTAAAGAGTTTTAGTCCTTACAGGTCTTTCAGCTCCAATCCTTTGTTACTACTCAGGAGTCCTATTGATGTGATCGTAAGGTGGCAGGGGAGGAGAAGCATTTTAGAATTTGATGGTTAGTTCTGAGTCTTTCCATGGACCTGTGCCCTGGGCTGGGTCTCACCCCCCCTTTCTGTTAGGCTCTGGCACATGGTTTCCCTTGAGGGTTGATCTTTGTTGAATAGAACAGAATACTCTGGGTGCATTTCAGATTTTTTACTTTCCTTTCCCCCTGTCGGAACCAGGGGGAGATATTTCTTTCATCATAAAACCTTGAGAAACTACTGAGGCTCCCAGAAATAAAACTTAAAGAGTTGGACACCCAGAGGTTTTTATTCTCTCAAGCTCAGTCTCTAGCAATTACTGCAAGGATTCCTACCGGCTCCAACGGCAGCTTCCTTCCGCTTGGTGTGGTTTCTTTCTTCACCTATCTTTTCAGTTTGGAGGGCAGTGGTTTGCCCTGTGACCTCAGTTCTCTGATGGGCCTCACACCGATTATTGGGTTTTGGTTTGCCCTGCGTGTTTCTTGTTGTGAGCATGGGAGCGACGACCCCCGAACTCTTTGTGTGTCAAAGCGGAAGCTAGTGCGTATCACGTCGTTCTTTAATCCCTTCGGATTTCTAGGTAGTTTCTGTCAACCTGTTCTTCCAGCTCAGTGAGTCTCTCCTCAGTGTGGTCAGTGTGCCGAGGAGCCCCGCACGAGCAGTCTTCATTTTCGTTGCTACCTCTGACTCCTGGCATTTCCTTTTTTTTTTTTTTTTCTGTTAGAGTTTCTCTCTCACGTATGCTGCCCGCCTTCATGTTGTCTGATCCGCTAGGGCCCTTAATATATAAATCATAGTTATTATATGTTATATTGCAAAATCTGTGTCATATCTGAGTCTGGTTGCAATGCTTGCTCCATCTCTCCAGACGGTACCGTGTTTGTTTTATTTCTTTGCTTTTTAGCGTGCCTTGTAATTTTTTGTTGAAAGCCAGACATGATGTTAGTAATGGAACCAAGGCTGTGAAGACCTGACTGTGAAGCTCTGTGTTTCTGTGTCTGTTATGTTTCCAGGCCACATTTTACAGCCATTAAATAGCTGTGGCCGCAGGTGTCGGAGCCTCCAGCTCCCTCCTTGTCTGTTCCCTCCGTCTTCCTGTTGTCTCTGGGTTTCCCTAAGAACTCTTCCTTAAACAGAATCTGTGTCTTGCAGCTAGCTCTCGGTCGGAATCCACTGTTGTTACACTCTAGACTTTTCCATGGGATGGTAGGATGTTAGGGAGAGGAAATGATCTGTGCTCTTACGATTAGATCTCAGCATTTTTCAGTGGGCCTGAGTCCCTGGGATGTGACCCGTGCAAGCATTTCTGAGCCTTTTTCTTTTTCTCCTCCTTGTGTGAGATGGGAGAGGCTCGAGGGGCTGGCGTCCAGTTATTTCTCCCCCAGGTCAGATTAGTCTAAGATAAGGCGTTTGCCCTTGAGCACAGGCTTCTGTTCTGGAGAACAGAATGCCCCGCACTGTTTTGAACTGGTTACTTTCCCCCTCCCCCCACCCCTCCACACTGAAGCCCAGACCTGATGATGTTCCTGCAAAATGGCGGTGGTGGCTCCCCCAGGACTGGGTCCCCAGGAGTGGCGAAGTCTCTGGCTCGTCCACGCCGTGCTTTGCACCGACGGGCACTTAGGGTTCAGGTGTTCCTGCCTGCGGTGACCTTGCTGGCTGCAGCCCCTCTGCCCTCGTCCCCAGTAGGCTCTGCCCTCGGCACTGGCCTCTTTCCAGTTTTCACACTGTGACCTCCATTCTTCTGGAGAGAAAAGTTGAATATCAGTTTGTTCAGCTCTCTGTTGCTGTGTGGACTGGAGTGATGACTTCAGTGTTCTTCGCATGGGAGGCGAGAACCTGGGAGTCCTTACCTGCTTCTGGCCTCTTCTTTCTTGGTTGTTCCGGGGGCCCTGGTGCCATTCGTCTGGGACACAGCCAGGGTAGGGGCCTGACCTGAGGTCTGCCACCTTCCCCCTTCCCGCCTGGCTGCCCAGGCCAGTCCCTCTCTGTGGTTTGTGGTGCTCCGGCCTCTCATCTGGGAGGTGGGAATGAGTCAACCAAGCTGGGCTGGGCCTCTTGCATTCAGGTCAAAGCTGTGCTCTCTGGGCCTCAGTTTTTCTGTCTGTACATGGGGGATGAGGGAAGCTTTTCCAGCATTCGGTGCTCTTTGGAGAGTAACACCACGCTAAGTTGATGCTTCACCAGAGATGAGGCAGTGATTCTGTAATGAGTTTGTGTTTTATGGGACTATTTCCAGATGCCAGCTTTGTGTCTGTTGATGTGGTTAAATAATAAAATGGCTTCCTAGTAGGAGCAGTGGGAATGGCAGTCACGTGAGGACAAATGACTAGTCGGTGACCCAGAGTGTGTTTATCTTGGACTTTTCTTCCCAGGATGGGTGCGTTTAAAAAAAAAAAAAGCATTTCCTTTGATACCAGGCCTGGCTTATGGGGCTTCTCCCTGTTATGAGAAGAGTAGAGTGTTCCCGAGGCCAGGGGTGGGGGGTGGGAGGGGGGAAGACCTGTGGCCTTCATTCATTCTACCTTGTTTGCAGAGGAGATCCAGTTACCCGTTCTCTGTAGTTCTGAAGCCAAAACTTAGGGGAACTGCCTTCCTTCTGGAAACAAAAATGTAGCATGCGGGGGGAGGGGGGACTAAAATATATGTTGGGGTTATCTTTTGTTTATTTTGCTAAATAGGATGTCAGGGGCAGGAAAAGCATTTCACATGTTTTGTTTGCTCATAAAAAGGCTCATACGTTTAAAACTACAATTTAAATAATTATCACAGATCTATTTGGAATTCCTTTAAAAATGTTTATAATTTTGGATATGCCTTGAATCTCGTGATGGTGGACTCTGTAGGCTCAGGGATATCCTTCCTTCTGCTGTCCGTCCTTCCTTCCTTCCATCCATCCGTCCTTTTTATTTTTGAATCCTGTTCAAAAGAAGCAAGATTGGTCCTTAAATGGACAAGAAATTACTGCCATTTTAGAAAAACAAACTCAGGTATAATTTCCACCCAGTTTCCCAGCACCTGGCATTATGCCTGTGAAGAAGGAGTGCTCATTAGTATCTGTTGAGTGAACTAGTGAGTGGAAGAACAGGTCTACAATTCTGTTTGTCAGAGCTTGACAATAAGGGGCCCACAAGCAAAGAAGGCTCTGAGTCCTTGCCTTCCTCACTCAGACCTCTCATCTTTCTCTTGTGACAGTGATGGTGCCCCTTGTGGGTAAAAGTGGTGGCCGCCTTGCCTCTGATGTTGGTATTGAACTGTTGCCTTCCTGGGCTCAGGACTGGTAATGACCCGTCAGGGTCAGTTTTCCCATAGAATTATTTTTCTTTCCTGGACTTGATTTTACACATGTGAGGGACAAGATGTCTCTAAGATAAGTGGGAAGCTGGGTATCAGAGTCCGGAGCCCAGGCCAGCCAGGGCCAGGCTTGAATACATTACATCAGTGAAGCATTGGCACATAGAGGACATTCAGTGCTGTGGGACTTGGCTGAGGTCACCTAGGACACGAGCGTGAGTAGAGAGGAGTCCCATCACGAGCCCTGGACTCAGGAAGAGACAGGAGACCCTACCAAGATATGGGGCCGCGGTAAGAGGTGATCAGGAGGTGAGGGGTCCTCAAAGTCAGGAAGAGGGAAACTTGGGGAGGAAGGAGAGATCAAGGAAAGAAAAGCCAGATAAGCACATGCGTATATTTTACATTAAAATACGTGTTCATCATTTCCCCCGAATCCGAATCCTGGGGGAAGTATATGGAATTTTGCTTTCTTAGGATAAAGTCTCAAGGAAAATGGTTGGGTTTAGAAGAAATAGGGAAAGATTGTAGAGTTGGGAAGAGGACTGTGGCTCTGTTTTTATTTGGTGAGTAAGGGCAGGGAGACAGCGAGAGATGGGGTGTGGAAGTGGGAATGGATTATGACTTGATGGGGAGGGAGCCTTCTTTAGTCATTAATTCAGCAGGTAATCCCAGAGCACCTGCTCTGTGCTCGGCGCAGATGAACAAGATGGCCCCAGCCCTTGGGGACACCCAGTGTGGGGAGACGGGCAGTTTGGGAGCACAGAGGAGGCACTGTTCCCAAGCTTATGCTGTCAGTGAAGGAGTGCTGACTGAGGGGTGTTGAAGATCAAGTAGGAGGTCTTCGGATGACTTGGAAAGGACCTTTGAGGCAGAAGGGACACCGCGTGCTGAGGCTCAGAGGCAAGCAAGGGTTGGCGCGTTCAGAGATCTGCAGGTATTCTCGGTACAGGGGGGTGTGGAGCGGTCAGTGGGGCAGGTCATTGGAAGCCCCTCACGCCTGGCGGAGGAGCTCGGGCTTTATCCTGAGAGCGGCAAGGTGTCGGGGCAGGGTTCTGGTTCAGGAGCAGCCTGTACGGCTTCATGTCTTACATCTGTGCTGTCTGGTACTGCAGCCACTCACCACGTGTGGCTGTCGAGCCCTTGACTGGTGGCTGGTCCAAATCGAGACATGCTCTAAGTGTGAAATACACCCCAAATTTCAAAGACTTGGTAAGAAAGAGAGGTAAAATATGTCACTAGTAATTCTTTTAGTATTGGTATGTTGGACTAACATTTTGGATATGTTGGATTAAATAAAAAATATATTAATAAAAATGAGTTTGCTTTTTAAAATGAGGCTCTTAGAAGATTTAAAATCACATACGGGGTTCACAATTCATTTCTGTTGGACTGTGCTGTTCCACTCCGTGACAGACGGAAAGCTGGTTAGCGTAGTGACTGACTTGTTCATTTGTGAATTCATTTCTTCAACATATAATTATAGGTGGCTACTGTGGGCCAGGACCTGTTGTGGGCACTGGGAATACAGGAGTGAGTTAGACAAAGGCCCTGCCTTCACAGAGACGAAACAACTAAATAAGTAATGGAATTTAAGTGACGTTAAGAGCCACGAAGGTAAAGGAAGCACAGTTGGGATAGAGTGGTAAAGTACAGGGAATGGGGTGGAGGCTGTTTGAGATGGCGAGTCAGGAAAGGCCATTGATAAACAGCAGCTTGAATGAAATGAGGAAACATACCTTGTGCTTGGTGGGGAAATGGAAAGGCATTTTAGGTGGAGGGGATAGTCAGAGCAAAGGCCCTGAGGTAGACATGTACTCGGTGTGTTAGGGGAATGGTAAAAGGCCATGGTGGCTGGATGAAGTGAGGGGCAAAGTGAGATGAGGCAGAGCTGGATCCTGGAGGGGATTGCAGGCCACGGTGAGGCAGAGGAGGGTTTTAGGAGGGTTTGAGCAGGGGTGTTGACAGAAGCTGATTGATATTTTAAAAGGCTCCTGGTTGCTTTTACAGGAAAAAAATGAAAGAAGTGTTTGGGAAACTAAGGGGTAGTTCCAGGGGAAAGGTGATTCTGGCTGGGAGGAAGGGGTGGTCAGGAGGGATCAGATGTGGGGTGAATGTCAGTGTCACAGCCACCAGGACCTACTGCTGGTTTGGCTGTACAGTATGGGGAAGGCAGAATGTGTCATGGCTTTTGCAGCCTGGGTGCTGGCCAGAGCCCTGGTGACTGATTGATGGCACTTCTGCCAGATAGGGGAAGGCTCAGGGCAGGGTGGGTGCTGGTGAGAAACTTTACATGTACGAGATGCAGGATGCCTCTAAGATACGTGGGAAGTTGGGTATCAGAGTCTGGAGCCCAAGCCAGCCAGGGCCGGGTTGAATATATTATATCGGTGAAGCATCGGCACATAGAGGGCATTCAGCGCTGTGGGACTTGCTGAAATCACCTAGGACGTGAGTGTGGGTAGAGAGGAGTCCCATCATGAGCCCCGGACTCAGGAAGGGATAGGAACCGAGGTGACAGGAGATCAGAAGGTGAGGGGTCCTGAAAGCCAGGAAGAGGGAGTCTCGGGAGGGAAGGAGAGATCAAGCATGTCAACCAAGATGAGGACTAAGGATTGTTCACTGGGTATGGCAGCAAGAGGGTGGGTCACTGGTGACCTTGCCTGCTGTGCAGTGATAGGGATGGTGACTGGAGAGGAGCGGAATCTGAAGAATGGGGGCCGCGTGCATGGACAGGTGTGGACAGGGCCCTGGCCCTGGTGCTGGAATGGCCGCATCTTGCCATGGGAAGGATCCGGTGGAGGAGGGAAAATGATGTTGCATCGGGGGGGTGATTCACCAGAGCAGTAACCTGGGGCTGGGAAGAGGGAATGGGGCCTGGGTCCAACTGAGGCATTGGCTTGGGCGGGGGTTACATTCGGGCAGTGTGACCCGCAGGAGGAGGGACTCCTTGGTACAGCCAGAGTGACTGTTGGATTTGGGGTGGGGGGGATGCAGGGGAAGGTGAGTTGCTTTCTCCTGTTCACTTTTATTTTCTCAGTAGCCGTCAGCGGAGAGCAGGTTGTTTGAGGTTTGAGGGAAAGGGGAGCGAATGGAGGAGGGAGACGGTTGGGCTGTACTAAGGGTCCACGTGAGGGTTGTGGTCTTACGTTTAAGGGGAGACCGTCGGCGTGCTGCATATGTTCCTCCAGCACGAGCTAGGCAAGGAGTTGACCTGGGGTCTTGGCAGGGAGCAGAAGGATCGCAGAGCTGGAGAGTTGACAGAGGACACCAAGGGGAGTGGCGGAGAAGGATAGCAGTGGGGGCAGTGGGGCGGGGAGAGGGGCTGGCGACAGGGCGCTCCAGGGAGAGGTGGGGGGTTGCTGTGTCACCAGCAAGGGCAGGGTCTTGGTGTGGATACGAGGGTGGCTGGTTGAGCGGGTGGCATGGAGGAGACAGGAAGGCCACTGGAAGAAAGGAGATGGCAGGAACTCAGTGGCCAGAGTCGCAGGAGTTGTTCCTATTGCAGAAAGTGCAGACAGAGTAATGGTGGAAGGAAGGACAGTGGGCGAGGGGGGTAAACTCAAGTGGGGCGGTCGGTGATGCCCCAGGGCTGCTGCTGGAAGGCGCTGCTCCTTCCTCTGCTCTCATTTTCAAAGGCGGCCAGAGGGAAAATGCTTTGAGCTGGCAGAGTAGTGAAGGGAGCACCCCCAGGATGCAGGGAGCACGCCTAAGTCCAGAGCATGGCTTACGGTGAGCACCTGAACACTGGTAGCTCTTTTCACTAGAGCAGAACCATCCTTCAGTGAGAAGGATTTGCAGATGTCTTCCCCCAAATGGGATTGCTGGAATGAGAACGCAGCCTCCCCAGGGGCACTTCGAAGGGGACACATCTTTGGGTCATATGCATTCTGGCCTGTTGGTTAAGCACCGGTCTTGGGGCACAGAGTAAAGACACAGATAATGATACAAGCCGGATTACGTTAATTCCCAGGCCATGTGTGGTCCGGGCAGACGTGAGGAGTCGGGGAGACCTTGGGCATGAGGATGTGCTTGGTCTTGGCCGGGGGCGTGGAGGGGCTGGGGGCTGCCAGAGTATCCCATTTGTACAGCCCTTTATGCTTTCTAAGCTCATTTGCCACGGCAAGTCCGTGAAGCTGTGGCAGGCGGCGGAGGAGAATGGGGCTCCAGGCGGTTGGGTTTCGCTCCGGAGTCCTCCCCAAGTGCAGGCCCGATTGGCCCTAGACCCGGGCCTAATTTTATGAATGGCCACCAGGCTGGTCAGGGAGGACGGGGCCTGCGGGGGCCCAGCTGGAGCCCCGTGGCTGGTGCGGGGCCGTGGCCGGGCTCCCCCGCCTGGCGGGAAGCCGCTTTGTGGCCCAGGTCCTGGGATGGAGAGGCTCGCCATGGCTGCTCTGACCTGTGGAAGCGGATGGACTTTTCCTCTCCAGACTACCCTGTGGCCAAGTGCATCAGGCTCACTAAATGGAGCAGCGGCTCGAGGTTAATTGCGCCATTTCAGGAGCTAAAGTGGGAGCTCCCCAGGAGCGGGGCAGGTCCAGGAGAGGGCAGAGCCGGGGCCCTCCGGCCAGCTTCCCGTCAGGCTGCGCCGGGATGAGTTCTTCACGGGGATACAACACCCACTCTGGGCCTGGAAACACCTAGCACTGTGCCCTGAGCGTCTTTGTGCTACCTCACCCCAGAGAAGGAGACTGCCCCAGAACTGGAGTTGGAAGCCTTGAATTTGAGTGTCTACTTCCTGGCTTTGTGACCTTCGAACAACTCATTTTTTCTGGGCCTTCCGTGGAAGGAGTATGGTGGCTTCTGTGAAGCCTCCTTCTCCCCTTCTTCCCGGTCTCCAGCCTCTCCTAATCGGTTTCAGCCGTAGCTGTGGCGGTTGGGTATTCTGTCCCCTGGACCACAAGCTCCATGACAGTGGGGTGAAGGCTCTTATATTCCCCACTGTGTCCCCAGGACCTGGCATGTCACAGCTGCTCAACACACGTTTGCTAATGGATCACGTTGGTGCCTACTTGTAGCCTCGTGCACATGGTCACTGGAGGCTGGGCTGCGGCAGCAGAAACGGATCGGGCCTGTTCTCTGCAGTATCCTGCGGGAGGGAGTTGTTGGCTTGAGACCATAGGGTAGGGGCTCCCTCCTTCTCCAGAGGGAGCTTCTTGCAGAACCTGGCACATTGAGCATGGTAGAGAAGGGGGTGCAGCTTAACGGTCAGAGACCAGGCCCCGGCTTCAAATCCTAGCTCTTGCTGACCCAACTGCTATCTTGAGTCGCTTATTCCCAGGGTCTAAACTTCTGTTCTCTCACCTTGACAATAGATACAGAGAAAGTTACCTCATGATGGTATGAGGAATAAATAAGTGAAGTGCCAACTACGGTGCCAAAATAAAAGGAGATTAAAAAAACAAGAGTAGTAAATATTTATTGAAAGACTGGGAATCTTCTAGAACCTTCTAGAATCTGACTGCTCCTGGCTCATTTTCTCTGTTTACTCTGTGGGAATTTCGAACAACCAGGACCTTCTGCCATGAGCAGCAAAGAAGGATGGGAATTGGTGCAGAACTTGGAGTCTGGAAGGGGTCTTTCTTGGACCTGTGACCAAAGGTTCTTTCTGAACCTCATCTATGTACTGGGAACCTTTATCATTGGGTTGTTGTAAGGAGCAGTTGAGATAACATGTACATAAAATGCTTGGAACCTGGCATATTGGTAAATATTATTTTTCTCATTGTTTTACTTTCTGTTTTCTGAAGATGCTTAGAAATACCTTTTTATTCTAATATTTTTTTTAAAAATTCTTTTCTATTTAGTATTTTTTAGTGTTTTTCTTTCCTATTTAGCTATTTAATCCATCTGGCATTTATTTCTGTGTATTTTTCCAGGTGTCTCGCTCATATTTATAAATTTTATTTATTTGGTTTTGCCGCATGTGATTTTATTTAATAAAACTTTACAGAGAGTTGAAACCCCCTCCCCCAGGCTCAATCTCCTCCCTCTCCAGAGGTAACGACAATCTAGAATTTGGTGTTTATAATTCTAAGACATGTTTTCTAATAATGCTATATATGGACGAAACCACAGCTATCCCAAGGGACCTTGCGACTCACATTTTCCTTTTTAAAAACTTATTTTGACATAATTTCAGGCTTTCAGAAACGTTATAAGAATAGTACAAAAAATTCCTGTATTGCTTTCACCCTGATTCCCCAAACAATAACATTTTCCACATTCCCTGTCTCTTTTCTGTCCCTGCTACACACTTAGTTGTATATGTAGAGAATTCTTTCTGTGCAATTCCTGTTCTAAACCCTTTGAGACAAAATTGCAGGTATGCTGTTCCTTTACCTCTAAATACTTCAGAATGTACTTCCTAAAAAGAAGGACATTTATTTACTTGTATAATCACAGTACCGTGATCAAAATCAGGAACTTCCCACTGATAGAATGCTATTAGCAAATCTACAGACTGTATTCCTGTTTCACCATCTGTTCCAGGAATGTTCTTTTTTTTTTTTTTTCTTTTTCTTTTTTATTATTTTAGAGAGGGAGAGAGAAGAATGTGAGTGAGCAGGGGGAGAGGGGCAGAGGAAGACAGGGAATGTCAAGCAGGCTCCAAGCTCAGCAAGAGGTCTGATTTGGGACTTCGTGGCCCTGGGACCATGACCTGAGCTGAAATCAAGAGTTGGGTGCTGAGCCACCCAGGCGCCCCGCCAGGAATGTTCTTTATAAGAAGAGCAAAGTCTGGATCACAAGCTGCATTCATTTGTTCTTTCTCTTTAGTCTCTGCATTTTGATCAGTTCTCCAGTCTTTCTTTGTCTTCTGTGACCTTGATTTTTTTTTTTTTTGAGTGTGGGCCAGTTATTTTATAGAATGGCCCCCAATTTGAGTCTGCCGTTTCCTTATTGCTAGGTTCAAGTTCAGTATATTTTTTTGCAAGGATACTCAGAAGCAATGCTCAACCTTCTCAGTATAGCAAATCATAAGACACTGTTCCTTTTTGAATAGTCTGTCCTTTCCCCACTGATCCAAAATGATGCATTCACCAGTTGCTAAATTCTCACATATTTGTGGGTCTGCTTTTAGATACCTTATTGTTTTAAATTGATCCTTTTACTTAAGTCTGTGCCATTTTTTTTTCCAGCTGTTTTAATTACTATACCTTCAAACCATATTAGGTTTGCCTCTTGGTATTTTATGACTTGCATTGCTCCTGGGTAAGGGATTCTTTCTCCCCCTATGTTTTCTAACTGATTATTGTTTGTGCATAGGAAGCCATTGATGTGAATATTTATCTTATGTCTGATTACTTTGCTAAATTCTCTTTTGTTTTCAAGAGATTTTCAGTGGATTGTTTTGGATTTTTTTATGTAGATAATCACATCTGCAAAGAATAGCAGATTTGTCTCTTCCTTTCTGGTCATTCTACTTCTTGGTTGTTTTTCCCATTCTACATTGACTAGGATCTCCAGAATAATTTTAAGTGATATGGTAGTGATATTGAGCATTTTTGATGATTCCTAACTGTAATTGGGGTAGTACTAACGTTATATTAAAATTGAGGAGGGGTTTTGAGAGAGAGAGAGAGAAAGAGAGAGAGACAGAGAACCCTTTACAGAGGTTTTAGAAAATTCCTAGTGAACTATATATTTTTTTTCTCCTTTATCTCACACTACCTGGGACATGTAGGTTGATGTTTCTTTTTGGAGTTGATTACTTTTGTAATTTAGTGCCATTTCTTATCTGCTAACATTTACATAGGAATTTTGCATCTGTATTTATGTAAGATTTATCTACAATATTCTTTTTTTTAATAAAGAATGATCTTTTTAAAGTTTATTTATTTTGAGAGAGAGAGAGAGCAAGTGAGCAAGTGGTGGGGGAAGCAGAGAGAAAGAGGGAAAGAGAAAATCCCAAGCAGGCTCTGCACTGCTAGTGCAGAGCCCAATGTGGGGCTTGATCCCACAAACTGTGAGATCTTGACCTGACCAGAATCGAGAGTTAGAGGCTTAACTGACTGAGCCACCCAGGCACCCCTCCTGCCCCACTTTTAATAGGACAAGTGCGTTGCCTTTGTAGCAAGAATTGAAATGCTCCCCTCCCCCTAACAATTTAGAAAACGGAGATGTAATCTGTTTATTGAGGATTTGGTAGAATTTGCCAGTAAAATTATTTGAATAATTTGAATATACCCAGTAACCTTATATTTCAAGTTTCTTCCTCTGATTATTGACCTATTCAGGTTTTCTATTTTCTCTTGAGTCAATTTTGGGTAATTTTCATTATTTAGAAACTGATCTCTTTTGTAGGCATTAAAATATATAATTATAAAACTTAAAAATATATAAAGTATTCCTTTCTCCCGCCTTCCCTCTGTCCCTTCTTCTTATTCTATAATTAGAGCCACCTTCTCATTTCTTAATACTTTATTTTTAATTTTCTTGGCTGGATGCATGGTTATGTGTGTGGGGGGGGGTAGGGTTAGCTATTTTATTAGTAATTTCAAAGGACTTGGCTCTTGCTTTTATTGTCACATCTTTTGTTTTCTGTTTCTTTAGCATCTAATTATTTTTGTTCATTTCCTACTTTCTTTTGGTTTCTTTTTATTTTTTTCTTCTTCTTTTTGAGTGACTGCTTTGGAAGTATCCCATGGGTTTTGCTATATAGTGCTCTCATTGTTCAGTTTTTAAACAGTCTGCAGTTTGTTTTAATTCCTTAAAAAAAAACTCCTCTAAATAACCTTTGGGTTACATTTCCAAGTGGTTAAACTTTTTGTGGCTCTTTTTTGTTTAAATTTTAGTTTTATTGCTTCGTGGTCAGAGAGTATGGCCTGTGTAATTTTTAATTTAAAAAAAATTATTGAGGTTTTCTTTGTGGCTGATCATGTGATCAATTTGTAATTGTTTCATGGATTTTTGAAAAGACGCACATTGCCTTATAACTACATAGGAAAATCTACCAAACTGGCCGATTGTGTCTTTCAGGTCCTTTATTGCCTCTTTTTTTTTTTTTTTCCTAAATCCTCATGATCTCTTCATTTGGGGGACTATGCGTCAGTCTCCTGTTATAACCAATTGTTTTTTCCATTTCTCTTTGTATTTTCAGCAGTTTTTGCTCTGTGTGTTTTATGGACAATGTGAAAGGTATTCCTGCGTATCCTTCTGGTGGTTGAATTTTGTATCTGTTAAACTTTTTGTCTTTAGTAATTCTTTGTCTTTTTTTTTTTTTTTTTTTGGAGTCTGTTGCCATTTCTGCTTTTTATTGGCATCTACCTGGTGTCATTTTGTAAATCCCTTATTTTTGGAAAAACTTTCTGTTTTGAAACCACTTAAGACTTCCCAAGGAGTTGCAGATTAGTGCGGGTGGCTCCTGTGTGCCCACTGCCCGGCAGCCTCACTGGTAACATCTTGCATCTGCTTCCCTTTTATCTTTAGCTTTTCTGGGTCTTTTTGTTTCCACTCCTGACCTATCTTTAATCATGCCCCCCCCCCATTTGTGATACCCTGGTTTTTAGTGGGGGCATTTATATGCCATTGGTATTTATTGTGATTGTTTAAGTTTCAATTTCTTTTTTTTTTTTTTAATTTTTTTAAATGTTTTATTTATTTCTAGGAGACAGAGAGAGAGAGACAGCGTGAGCGTGGGAAGGTCAGAGAGAGAGGGAGTCACAGACTGAAACAGGCTCTAGGCTCTGAGCTAGCAGTCAGCACAGAGCCCGACGCGGGGCTCGAACCCACGAACCGCGAGATCATGACCTAAGCGAAAGTCGGACGCCCAACCGACTAAGCCACCCAGGCGCCCCTAAGTTTCAATTTCTTTCTACCACCTTATTTGCTTTTGGTTTTCCATGATGTTTTTTCCTTCTTATTCTTGGATTGCCCAAGTTTTCTTTAGTTTCCCCTTTTCCTTATTTCTTTGTTTAAATTCCTACTTCTGCTGCTTGTCACCGCCCCCTTAATGATTTAGAAGTCATGATCCTATTGCTCACTTCTTATGCTTAAATTTTAACAAACATGTAAACAGGCAGGGATTAATTACTATCTCTAATTACCCTCAAAGAACCCCTCTCCCAGCTCCTTGCCTCTCCCTGACTCCCCCTACCCCCACCCACAAGTATTTGGTCCTTAAATGGACTTACACATTTCTTAACCTTTCTCTATAATCTGTTCTTGGTTAAGACAATACGAAACTTTATTTCCAGTGTAAGAAAATACACATTCTGTTTTTGGGTATTTCGTCAGATATGCCTGGAGCTTCATAGCTCTGTGTCCATTGTTTAGACATAAGTCTGTTTTGTTGTTGTTGTTGTTGTTGTTGTTTTAATCTCTTCTTTCTAAAATTCTCTCTGAAGTCATCTTCTTTGGATTCATTTTCCGTAATGTTTTTCAGGAATGATGCTGGTGTGGCAGCAGAATCTCTGTATATTGAAAGAGGTCATTGCTCTTCCTCACCCTTGAATGATGGGTTGGTGGTTTGCAGTTGAGTTCTAGATTCAGGGTCCTTTTTCTCAGAAACATTTAGCTTCTGCCTCCTCCTGGCCCTTGCAGATGACCGGTGTTGTGCTAGACCATCTTGTTGTTCTATAGGTGTTTTTTCCCCTGCTGTGGAAGCCTTTAGGAAGATTCCTCTTTGTTCCTGGGGCTGGGAAGTTGGATCAGGGTGTGTCTAGGAGTCTTGTGTCATTTCTCCTCCTCAGCCCTCGGATCTCATGCTCTGAAAACTCCAGTTTTTATTTCTGTTCTGTTCTTGGCTCTGGAGAGATGAGCGAATATCAAGTCCATGTTGGGCGTCCACTGAGGCCACAGTGACCAGATTGCTGAGGATGCAAATGCAGCTGGACAGCTGGTTGACCCTCTCAAGCCATCTGGAAGAGGCAGATGAGAACAGCTCCTCTGTGGTAGGGGCTGTGAGGAGGTGAAGGAGACAGCTAGCAGGACACAGAGCACAGTGTCTGGCATGGGGTACGTAGTCAGTTCTCTTTCTAGAACACTGGAGGTATCAGAGGTGGAAGAAGGAGTGGGCTCTTAAGTGAGACTTTGGGGACAGACAATATAGGACCTTCTCTTAGCCTCATTCTCCCTGCTCAAGCTGACGGATCTTGATATGCATGTAGGTACAGTTAACTTCTCTTGTGTGTTTTCTTTTTTCAAATTCACACAGAGGAATGGCTTGGGATATCGTTTCACATCTGAATCTTAAGTCTCTTCTTTCTGCCATTGTATGTTGTCTTCCTGTTTAATGTCACTTTGTCGAAGACAGGATCCATGGGTTCAGAAAGCCTTTAATTTGCTAACGAAGATGGAGTGCATACTTGTCTACCTGTGTCTGTGTTGATGGAGTGAATGAGAAGTTGGATGTCCCGTGCGTGATCTGGCATGCCCTTGTGTCTGTTGCCACTCTCCTGAGTTCTGAACTCCCCCGTGCATTGCCAGGTCTTGCATACAGTACTTGCTTGGGAGATGCTGATGGGCCATGAATCTGTGCTCCATTTTTCCTACGTGGAGAAATGATCATTCTCACTTCACTGGGCAGGTCCCCTTGCATTTGCTGTTTTATATGAAAGATTTTATTTGTGCCTGAATGACAGTTCGTTCATTCAGGAAAACGAGAAGAACTGGTTTAGGACCATTGTGAAACTTCATTTTAATAGCAACAAGACAGGGCTCTGGCAACTTCAAAAAGGGCAATCAAGAAATTCTGGTTTGCTCAACAGAAAGAACTATTTAGGGTGGTTACAGGGGTTCAAAGTCATTCCAGACTCCATATAATTTTCAGCTTCTAATGAATTTTTTGGCTTCTAAGGTAATTGGTGAAAGTATAATTTACTAAGAGGGGCGTTTTAGGTCGGTTTCACCAGGTTGACGACTGTCCCTGGGACATCTGGGAACATCACCGGAAGAAATTTGGCTGGGGAGGGGGCAGGGTAAGGTGTGATTTCCACTGTGTTTCTTCTTGGCCTGGTTCACAAAGCAGACATTTTTGAGCATCTTTTCTGCCTGGTGCTGATGAGACAGGCTGTGGTCCTTGCCCTCAAATGGCACAGGACCCACTGGAAGAAGCAGGATGGGCAGACATTATTGCAGTAGCATATGAGGAGTGTACCCTCTGCACCCAACCCAGGAGAACTGCAGGCGTTGGGAGAGCGGTGTTGGTTAAGGAGCTGGCTATGGCCGTGAGAGGGAAGGGTGTTCTGGACAACAGGTGGTGCAGGTACAGAGGGTCCCAAGTACGTGTGAAGTTCAGCAGCTTGTTGGTGGCGAGAACACAGGTGCATCTGAGCCTGTACTGCATCTCACAGGAGCTGTTGCCATTCAGCTACGGCTGATCGTGACCATGGCAGAACAGGAACCCAGTGCGACTAGATCTTCAGATTTTGTTTTCTTTATTTCAAGAGAAGTTCTGAATCTGGAGTTTTATGGAAGATTTCCAAATTTCAAATTATGGCAACTAACTAGAAAACGATGTTAGATAATGTGAACCCTCCCCCCACCCCCAATAACTGGTCCAGGTCACTAGTTCGTGAAACTTACAGAATGGAGAGAAGTGAGGATGAAGAGCAGCCTAGGTCCCCTGACCTAACCTTGACTGTCCTGTCCCTTGCCAATGTCAAGAAAGAGAGCTTGGCCCTGCATTCTGAGAGTCCAGGTGATTCTGGACAACCTGGATCTTCCCCTGGCTTTACTGTGATTTGGGGAGTGGGATGTCACATGAGTTTTGGGTTTTTAGGGTTTTTTTTTTTTTAACTCTTTTTTCCCCCTAAAACTAAATCTGAATGGGGGATGTGACGGTGATAGTTGGGGCTGGTTTACCTCTTAGAATTTAGCCTCCTCTTGTCCCCTGCTGCCACCCTGCAGAGTTCTGATCCCATGTGGAATTCCCACGCTTCCCACCCCTCCTCTTCTAGTTTGTAGGAGAACGGAGTGAGGACCAGGTACGTACACTCTTGGGCCTACACTAACCACAGGAGCCATGAATGCTAATCCGCCCCCCTCCCCCCCCCCCGCCCCATCCCGAAGTAGAAGAATAAATATTTTATTTAAAATCCTTTGTTGTTGGGCCCCTGGGTGGCTCAGTCAGTTAAGTGTCCGACTTCGGCTCAGGTCATGATCTCACTGCTTGTGGGTTTGAGCCCCACGTCGGGCTCTGTGCTGACAGCTCAGGGTCTGGAGCCTGCTTCAGATTCTGTGTCTCCTTCTCTCTCTGCCCCTTTCCCACTCCGACTTTATCTCTCTCTCGAAAATGAATATATGTTAAAAAAAACAAAATCTTTTGTCCTTAAATACATAACATGGAGATGTCCAACAAATAGAATGCAAGCCACATATATAACTTTAAATTTTCTAGTAGTCACAGTAAGTAAAAAAAGGAAAAAGAAACAGATGAAATGAATGTTAATACTTTATTAAGCCTAGTGTCTCCAAAGTATTATCATTTCAACACGCAGGCAGTATAAAGATTCCTGTTAATCTGCCATACACTTTTTAAATTTCATACAAAGTGTTCAAAATCGGTGTGTATTTTCCATGCATAGCACATCCCTTTTGGGCGTAGCCACATCTCAGATGCTCAGCCGTGATGTGTGGGTGACAGCTAGCCTATTGGACGGTGTAGAGACAACCAGTGCGCATAAAAAGGCGGTATTCTTCAGACAAAAGAGTATACAGGTCAGCCGTGACCCAGTTATTTAAAAGGACGTATTTGATCGTGTGTCTCCTCTGCCTGAACCTTGGTCAGCTCTCCGTCCTCCTTGTGATGGGATCCCACCAGCCTTACCATCTCTCCAACCCCACCTGGCACCTTCCTTCCCTCTGCCTCATCAGGCTGGTCTCGTTTTCCTTCCTCAGACAAGCCAGACACCTTCCGACCTCTGAGCCCTCACACGTCCTGTTCCTGTTGCCCGGATTGGGCCCCCCTCCTTTATCCCCACATTGTGCCTTGTTCATGCCAAGCCATTTTGTTAGGTTCAGTATTATTTGTTCAAGAAGGTCTTTCCTGATCCTCATGCCCCCAGCTCCAGGCTCGATTGTGTTTCCTTGTTTGATGCTGTCAGGGAGGAAGAGCGGGTCTCTTTCTGTGTAGCACCTAGTGTGATTCCAGTTCTAGTTATCAGTGAGATATTGTTTCATGTCTCTTTACGCCGTTAGGTTGTGTGCCCCGAGAATGCACGGACCAGAGTCTTTTGTGTGCTTGATTTATGCACAGTAGCTCCTATAGTGGCTGCAGAAAATAGATGATCAATAAATACAAGATGAATGATGCGGGGCTGAGATTCAGTCTAGTAGAGTCACTGGGGCCCGCACTGCTCCTCTCCCCCCTCAAGGACCCAGACCCCTAACAGCGAGGCCAGGGGGCCAGCCCTGGTGGCCTGTGCCAGATCTCTCCTGCTTTCTCACTGCCAGAATCAGCCACTCCCTGTCTCTCTCTTGACGGCTTTAGGTTGGCTGTAAATTATATTTTTGGTGGCTGTTAATAAAAATATAGGGCTGGGGGAAAAAAAAAAGACTTCTCCTAATAGAATTTTATTAAATGGCACTAGTTTAAAAATGTCTCGTAAAAAGTTAATTAATTTGGGATTTGGGGATGAAAGGCGTGATATAAATGTCAGTTATTATTATTACAATTTCAGCCTCACGCTTCTGCTCTTGATCCAGCCCCTGATCTGGAGTTTCTCCTACACCCAGGGACTGGCAGCTCTGCTGAAATGCTAGAGGCAGATTTGAGCTTTGGGGGTCCATCAGGGACAGAGAGGGGACTTCGCTAAGTTAGGCTGTCCTATCTTTTCATCTAGGATCATGCAGGGCCTTGAGAGCTAGCGCTGCCGACTCGGCCGGGTGCAGTTTAGAGCAGGCCAGTCGAGGCGCTCTGGGAAGCCTCAGGCCAAAGCAGCCCGGAACATCAAGGTCATGTGCATGGCCTCAGCCAGGTCACAGAATCCTGGGGTGGTGGCCCGTCAGGGCTCTGAGAGGTTCGCACTCTCATTTTACAGAGAAGGAAACTTGAGTTTGAAGAAGGGTGTTAGCTTGCCTAACCCAAGGTCACATAGCAGGTTAATTAAATTTACGCAGCAAAAGGCAGTGAAAGCAATTAGTGAAGTAGGGGAAACCTTCTAAAAAAAAAGATGAAGAAGAAAGATTCAGGCAATTTATAGGTGACAAGTCTAGAAACTGTTTTCCAAGGAAATAGGGAGTCCTGGGATTTCACGCGAGTTCACAGAGACAGACAGCCCTTCGCTCCTTCAAGATGCTCCAGCTTCATCCCCCAGATTGCACACTCAGTACCTACTGGGAGGGACTGTGGACCTGACCCTGTGTGTAATTACTTACGCGAGGTGGGGGCAGATCGGGATGTTAATCATCGCCAGAGCCCCTTCCATCTCTACTGAGGGTGGGCCACAGAGGGAGGATGTGCGAGTGTCAGGCCCTCCTGTCTTGAGTGGGGGTGAAAATACCCCTTGCAGGGGCATGGTGGGGACCAGGTGGGTGGCACGGCGTGCCGGTGTGTGCTATGGTAGTGGCAGTGTGCAGGCCGAGGGTCTCACGCCCTTCCACTCCTCTGTGCGCACAGAACCCAAGGGGTGATCGGTGACGGTAATCTAGGGGAGGCTTCCGAGGCCCCTGCTAGTGCTGCAGGCCCCCTGACCGGCAGCTGCTGGTTTCTGGTGAGGGGCCACCTTCAGTTCTTCCCTGCAGCCCGCTCATTCTGCCACGCGTGGCTCTGGGAAGGCCCGCCGCCTCCTGGCTTCCTTCTGTGTTGAGGATCACATCAGTCTCTCCTCTCCTCTTCCAAGTGGCTGCCTGCTGTTCCCCACACCTCTCTTCCCTCTGGTCATGTGGGTAGAGTGCCTGGTTCAGAGGAGGGGCTCAGGGCAGCTTTGTGCAAGGAAGCAAGCAAGTAAGTTCATGCATTTGGCTCTCCTGACGAAGACTCTGTCCTGGGACCTTTTAGTGAATCCTTCTCCAGTGGTTGGTGGGGGTCATTCAGGGAATTTGGGAGTCACACAGAGCTGAATTTGAACCTGGGCTCCTCTGCTCTAACAAGAAACCCAATCTCCATCATCTCTGCTTCTTCGTCTAGTGATGTGTATAAAGTACTTAGTAGGTCAGCTGCTCACCTGATGTGGACACTCGGGTGTTACAATTGATTATAATCTCTTCATGGCCTTGGTGAGTTGGGTGCGACACCATCTTGGCCCTCCCAGATAGCAGGTTCCTTGAGGTATCCATCAAGATACCTCAAGGGCTTGACACATAAACTCCTTCGAGAACCTTCCAGTTCCCATGGACACATGCCAGAATGAAGCAAGAATTCTGGCCTGTTAACGAAGCTCGGGGTCAGGTCCTTGGGAGACCCTGTTTTGGACCAGGCCTTCCCCGCCTCCCTGGCTGTGCTGTCTGCGGCCGCAAGTGGCCCTGACATGGAGACTTCTGAGCAGGTACGAGGTCTGTCAGCCTTTCAGAATGTGACAACAGCTGGCGATTGTCTCCGCTAGGAAAAAGTTCCATGGCTCTGTTTTTATGTTTTATTATAAATAAACTTTTACTCCCCCAACTCCCTCCCAAGAAAGCCAAATTCACCTGCGACTTTTGAAGGCCTTTAAGTTGAAGGCCTGAAAGAATGTGGGGGAGAAGGGTGAGTCCAGGAAGTCCCCTTACTTGCCGTCTTGTTGCTGTTGACAAAAAGCGTCAGAATGGCAGCCCGTTGTTCCCTCAGTCAATGGCGGCGCCGGGCGGATTGTGTGGAAGGAAATGCTGTGGGCTCTCCAGGAACGGAGGAGCCGCCCCCCGCCCCTCATCTTTATTGGATTTCAATGAGTCTTTCTGCTCTGGGTCATATGTGCAGCGCAGGCTCATAAATGGCGCAGTGGAATTTTCACTCCCTTTGTACTGAGGGCCTCAAGCACCCTCCATGGCCATTGTCAACCCTGAATGGGGAAAATGCGGAAAACGTGGTAGAACTCGGTTTTCCCAGCAGCCCTGAGATTTGGAATAGGACAGTGCTGCCTCCGGCACAAGCTAGTCAGAAGGTGCAGCACGGGATGGGGGCAGAGGCTGCCTCGCCCAACTCTGTGGCACCTGCGTGTCCCTCTTCACCTGGAAACCCGAATCCTCACCCTTGATTCTTCAAGAGAATTACTGAGGGCACTCGGGGTTGACAGCTCTGCCATTGTCAGTTCAGAGGAGAGACGTGTGGCCATGGGAACTGGAAGGTTCTGGAAGGAATCTGGAGGCCCTCTTTGGTCTCAAAGCTGAGCTATTTCAGACCAACACTTACTGGATTAAAAGAGCACGGTGTCGTTTCATCAAGTCCACCTTGGAGTGGCCAGTTAAGTGTCCTCTCTGTGGCATTTATCCATCCACGTAATTTTCGTGCTCATCATGCACCAGGCATTGTGCTAGGGGCCAGCTGGGTTGAGGGGAGAACATGGGAGCCTCTGGCATTGTGGTGGATACAGGGCAGGCAGCTTTAGAAGGGCAGTGCCCTCCTACGGATGTGGTGTGTATACATGGTCAGACATGTCTGAAGTCATTATCTCTGTACTCCCCAGCTTGGTAGGGAAGCGCCCTGACTTTCCTGCCTTTTGGAACTGGGGCGATGCTATGAGATGATCCACCTCTCCCCCTGCCCCCATGATGGGCCACTTAAGTACCCTTCAGTGAGTATCCAGCGATTGGTCTCTGTTTCCTCCGCTTCACAGTGGCAGAGGTTTGAATGCAGGTTCCTCAGTTCCCAGGCTGGATGTTGTGTATGTATTAAACAGGATGTGAGGAGAAGGCCCTGAAGCAGCAAGGCCATCCTAGTTGCCCTTGAGATTGCCTTGCTCTTGACTTAGGCCTTGGAGCTTCCCTTTCCTGGAAGGAGCTTCTGGTTCTGGCAAATGGCTGCCGTACTTGGAAAAAAGCAGTTAGAGAAGGAGCATTTCCACTGCCACCCAGATGTAAGGGCTGGGTCTTCAGAGAAGTCCCAGAACTTCAAGGGGTTGGTGCTGGAAGGCAGGAAGTATCCTCTGATGTGGAGAGGACTTCCCTTCCCTCCGCTCTTCCCCCAGGCCCCTTTCTCTCTGTGGTCTGGAGACAGGAGCTGTTCGTACACTCCCTATAGGCATTTGGTTCTTCCTCGCAGCTGGTTCCTCTGCCTCCTTACCACAAGATCGTCCCACTTGAATGCCTCTCTTGTCAAGGTGCTCACTCCCTCTCCATCTTCATTCCCTGGAGGAGAATGTTCCCCTTCTTCCCGAGCTCAGAGCTGCCTCCCCCTGCATTCTCTCCCCAGGACCCAGAGGCGTGTGCTCTGCCTGCACAGGGCCGCCCTCCCCTAGAGAAGGGCAGGCTTCTGGCTCTGCAAGGCCTGGCCCCGTCAGCCGCCACCAGGTTCGCTCCGCCTGGGAAGATACTGCCCGCCGACGTGTAAGTGTGTCAGTGACAATAATAGTGCAAAGGCTCCACATCCGAGGGCCTTCCCAGGATCGCTTCCTGATTAATTAGGTCAGCGTCTCCAAAATCAATTTCCAGTCAAGTCGCGCCGCCCGGTAGCGCCGTCGCCCGGGCAGCCGTGCCAGGGGGGTGGCGCGGGAGGCAATTCCCCGGCCTCTGACGTGGCTCAGGCCTCGGCTCTACCTGGGAAGATGGTCACGTGACACCCCTCTTCTGTGATTATCCCGACTTTTTATTTTATCTGCCCTCCCCCTCAGATCTTCCATTAAACCCCCGTAGATCCTGCTTCAAACAGGCAATTAGACTAACAACGTAATTATATCCCTCAATGCTAATTGTAACTGGTTTAGGGGAAAAACAAAGGGAAAGAGGCTTCAAAAATCTCTGGAAACTAAAAGCAGCTGTTACAGTTTCCAGGTATACCTTGTCCCTGTGACGTTCTTTGAGGGCCCGGCTTGCTGGTGGGCTGGCGTCCGCGTGGCTTTGGCTTTGGCCTTGACCTTGACCGGGGCCACTGGTAGGACAGACGTAGGCCCGTCTCGCTCTCCTGAGTGCGTGCTTGTGCCCCACCCCGCCACCGTTCGTGCGCTGTGGCTCCCTGTCCCTCTGTGCTGCTTCTGGGCCTCATTTCTCTGACCCTGTGTCTCACCCACGTTTATCCCTGTTGAGCCGCTGGGAGAAGAATGAACACGCGAGGAGGTTGAAAGCATTAGAGAAGTATCCTGGCTGCTGGTCCCTGGGGTTCTCCCTTGGGGTGCGGTGGGGGTGGGGCTGGGGATGCTGGTCCCAGGGTTCGAGCGTGTTGTGCGTCAAGGATGCTGAAGGGAGATGTGTCCTGCCGCCGTGCCCCGTCTCAGTGTTTTCTAAGTCTCTTCGCTGGGCCAGGCGCTGTGCTTGGTGACAGGTCTCTGTCCCTGCCTTGAGGCCACCCACAGCCTGGGGAGGGATGTAGGCAGGTAATTGAGCAGTGGGGCCATTGGGTCCAGGGTACCTCACGGGGCCTCTGCCTTGGGTAGCTGGGTGGGGCTGGGAGGTGAGGAGGCAGCTGGCGTGTCAGGAAGCTTCCTGGTCACAAGTGATGCTAAGATGGGCCTGAGCAGGTGGGGAGGGGAGTGAGCAGGTAGTGAGCACGGGAGCCCTGGTGTGGTTGGAGACTTAGGTGGTGGCAGCGGAGAAGGAACACGGTTTTTACCTTTGCAGGAGGAGGGGAGTCGGTGAACGGTCAGAAGAGGGCAATGATAGGGTCAGACTGTATCTTAGACCAAATAGGCTACCGGAGGGGGTTATTAGATCGCAGGGCCTGGAATAGAGGCTGGAGGTCTGCGTGGAGGCTTTTCATGAATGCTCACTGCCTGAGGAGCTACCTTTCAAGACGCAGATGGACTAGCTGTGTGACTTCTAGGTGGTCACTTGACTTCTCTGAGCCCTTTTCCTTACCAGATTAAAGTGAGGATGGTCATAGTTGTATTCCATGTTGTAGAGGGTATATCAGAAACAAAATCTGTAAAGGTTCTGGCTCAGTGCCTGACTGAGAACAGACATCATGGCAGTACTTTTTTTTAAAAATTTTTAATGTTTATTTATTTTTGAAAGAGTGAGAGACAGAGTGTGATCATAGGACGGGGAGAGAAAGGGAGACACAGACTCCAAAGCAGGCTCCAGGCTCCGAGCTGTCAGCACAGAGCCCAACGTGGGGCTCGAACTCATGAACTGAGATCATGACCTGAGCCGAACTTGGATCAGCCACCCAGCAGTACTTTTGAAAACAGAGCACGGACCTGGTTGGTCTGGCACCCTTTTTCCAAAATAGACAATACCTTCTCCCATCATCTCCAGCAAGTCACCGAGGAGGGGACCTTGGGTGGTCCCATGTTGATGGATTTTGCTCGGGAATCCCAGCAATCTGTGGCGGCTTTTCAGTTCTATGACTTTTTCCATCTTCAGAATTGAGCCCCGAGTCCTGGCCTCATGCTCCGGAACAAGTGTGGATCTGTGCCATTTCCTTTTTCTCAGAAACTGGGTTTCCCAGTTTGATCTAATCTGGTGATGACGTTTCCTTAGGGTAGATGTAACTCACAATGCCACTTCGAAGCCTGGAGGCCTTCCCATCTTTCAGACGTCCAAGAGCTTGGGACCTGGCTTTCTTCTTCTAATTCTTTTTTTTTTTTTTCATTTTTTTCCCCAAGTTTACTGAGCAACCGTTGGCACACATCACTGTATAGTTGATGACCTACAGCGTGATGGTTTGATTACATAGATTGTGATGTAGGTTCAGGCTAACATCTGTCTTCTCACATAGATGCAATAAAGAGAAAAAGCTAAAAAGGAAAATAATTTTTTTTCTTGAGATGAGAACTCTTAGGATTTATTGTCTTAACTTTCCTATATACCGTACAGCAGCTTCAGCTAGTCCTCATGTTGTGTCTTACATCCCTAGTATTTACTTACAAGTGCAGGTTTGTGCCTTTTGAGCATCTTCCTCCAATTGTTTCTCCCCCTCCCCTCCATCTCTGGTAACCAAAAGTGTGATCTCTATTTCTAGGATTTTGGTTTGTGCTTCCTCCCTCCCTCTTACCTCCCTTCCTCTTTCCCTCCTTCTTTCTTTCGCTTCCTCTCTTTTTGCCTCTTTCCCTTCTTCCCTCCCTTCCTTTCTTCCTTACCTCCCTCCCTACTTCCTTCATTTCTTTTTTTTCTTTCAGATTCTACATAGAAATGAAATCATACAGTATTTGATTTTCTCTAACATACTTTGCTTAGCATAATACCCTTTAGGTCCATCCATGTTGTCATAAATGGTAGGATTTCTTTGTCATTGTTTTTTTTAATGGCCAAATAAGATTCCCTGTGCTACAGCTTCTTTATCCATTCGTCCATCAGTGGACACTTAGGTCATTTCCATGTCTTGGCTGTTGTAAATAATGCCACAGTGAACATGAGGTGCCGATAACTTTGCGAGTTAGTGTTTTCATTTCCTTTGGATATATTGCCCAAAGTAGAATTGCTGGATCATATAGGGTTTCTAATTTTAATTTTTTGAGGAACATCCATACTGTTTTCCTTAGGGGCTGTACCAGTTTACATCCTACCAACAGTGCATAGGGGTTCCCTTTTCTCTACACCCTTGCCAGCCTGTGTCATCTCTGTCTTTTTCGATGATGGCCATTCTAACAGATGTGAGGTGACATCCCATTGTGGTTTTAATGTGTATTTCCCTGATGACTAGTGATTTTGATCATCTTTTCATGGACCTGGTGGCCTTTTGTGTATCTAGAGAAATGTCTCTTCAGGTCGTTTGACCATTTTTAAATTGGGTTGTTATTATTATTTGCTGTTGAATTGTAGGAGTTCTTTATATATCTTGGATATTAACCCCTTATCGGATGTATGGTTTGCAGATATTTTTTCCCATTCTGTAGGTTGTCTTTTCACTTTGTTGACGTGATTTTTTTTTATGTTTTGAATGTTTATAGTTTGATATCATCCCACTTGTTTATTTTTGATTTTGTTGCTTGTCCTTTATGTATCCTGACCAAAAAATCATTACCAATACCCATGTCAAGGAGCTTTATGCCTGGGGCCCCTGGGTGGTTCAGTCGGTTAAGCGTCCGACTTCGGCTCAGGTCATGATCTCAGGGTTCGTGGGTTCGAGCCCCACATCGGGCTCTGTGCTGACAGCTAGCTCAGAGCCTGGAGCCTGTTGTCGGATTCTGTGTCTCCCTCTCTCTCTGATCCTCCTCTGCTCACACTCTCTCTCTATCTCAAAAATAAATAAAACATTTAAAAAATTATTTAAAAAGGAGCTTTATCCCTATCCTATCTATGTTTTCTTCTAGAAGATTCATGGTTTTAAGTCTTGCTTTTAAGTCTAATCCAGAAATGCTTCTGAGTCAGTTTTTATGAGGGGTGTAAGATCCAGGTCCAGGTTCCCTGTTTTATGTATGAATATCCAATTTTCTTAGCACCGTTTATTGAAAAGACTATCTTTTTTCTGTTCTTCAGTATTCTTGGTTCCCTTGTCAAATATTAGTTGACTGTACATCCTTGGGTTTATTTCTAGGCTCTTGATTTTGTTCCATTGGTCTCTTTGTCTATTTTTACGCTGGTACCACACTGTTTTGATGACGATGGCTTTATAGTATAGCTCAAAAACAGGAAGTTGATGCCTCCTGCTTTGTCCTTGTTTTCCAGAATTTCTTTGGCTATTTGGGGCCTTCTGTGGTTCCATGGAAAATCTGGGAGTGTTTTTACTACTTCTGTTAAAAATGTCATTGGAATCTTGATAGGGATTGCATTGATTCCATGAAATGCTTTTGGTAGTAAAATACCACATTCTTAATTGTCCATGAACACAGGACGCCTCTCTGTTCATTTCTGTCTTGGATTTATTTCATCAGTGTCTTGTAGTTTTCAGAATGGAGATTTTTCACTGCATTAGTTAAATTTATTCCTTAGTGTAAACTTTATTTTATGCCATGGTTAACACTTATCCCTAAGTGTCTTACTGTTTTTGATGCTATTATAAAGAGGATAGATTTCCTTCTTTTTTAGAAAATCTGTTGTGAGTGTACCGATATGCTTCTTCTGTCTGTTAATTTTGTATCTGCAACTTTACTGAGTTTATTGATCAGATCTAGTAGTGTTTTGGTGGAGTCTTTAGGATTTTCTATATGTAAAATCACGTCATCTGCAAATAGAGACTATTTAACTTTTTCCTTTCCAGTGTTGATAAACTTTCTTTTTCTTTTTAAAAATTTTTTGATGTTTATTTATTTTAGAAGGAGAGACAGAGGATGAGTGGGGAAGGGCCAGAGATAGAGAGAGGGAGATACAGAGTCTGAAACAGGCTTCAGGCTCTGAGCTGTCAGCACAGAGCCCAATGCGGGGCTTGAACTCACGATCGTGAGATCATGACCTGAGCTGAAGTTGGACGCCCAACTGACTGAGCCATCCAGGCGCCCCCTGATAGACTTTCTCCCAGTAAATGTTTTCAAGCTTTGGTGGCACTCGGTTCGGGCCGCATAGTGCCAGGTGTTTCGGGCCTGGGTTTGCCATCAGTTATGCGGATGGGGCTTTTTCATTAAAATTTCCATTAACTGTTTTTTTCATTTTAAGCCAGTGAGCAATTTATAGATTCATTAACTTTTTACTACACTCGTGAAGCCAGGAAGAGGGGAATAAAGGAAATGAAATATTTGGTCCTCAATGTTTCACTGAGAGATGGTGGCCCTTAAATACAGAGGACAAAAAAAGCTAGGTAATGAGGGACGGTCTAAAGAAGTGTTAGGAAGGGCTGTATCTTCCAGAAGGATCCAGAACTGGAACCTCCTGGTAGGGAGCAGCTCATCATTCAAACCTACCACTCCCACCCCCAGTAGATCATCCATCTTTTCCTTATAACTGCTGACTGTTTTTTTTCCCGGGTGGCTGTCCACCCTCTCATGACATACCTCCTCCTGGAAGCCCCCCACTTCTGGGCAAGCTCTGGCTGTGAACATACTTCCTCATATGGTGGTGTAGACTGACTCCTTCTAGAGCTCTCATTTTATTTCCTTTTGGCGGATGGCTGGGTATGCGGGGCTCTGGGACCAGAGTACTGGCCACAATAGTACTGGGGCCACAGTACTATTGGAAACTCTGAGAAGACCCAGAAAAGTGGCAATGGTATTCTTTACCGCACAGTTAAGTGGTGGGGATAAAACAAGTTGGTTGACTAATGATATGATGTGAGTACGTTCACATTTGAGACCATGCCATGCGATTGCACGGCTCATCTGGACCTTCTCACTTGGGTCCACTTCTCCAGCAGAGCAAAAGACTGCACTTCTCAGGGCTTCAGTTTCCCCAGCCATAAAGTGGATGAATAATTCCCAGTTAATGAGGATGCTGGAGGAGTTCAAACACTTCACGAGGCTTTTAGAGCTGCTGGCACATAATAGCATCTCAGCACACGACACAGTCGTGTGGGTATTGTGGTGGCAGCTCTATACAGTATACAAACCTCACTCTTAAGGTCTGCTCTGTGAAAAAGACAGTAGGCTTAAGATTACCTTCCCCAAGAGTTTGCTAGAAAGGAAATCCTAGTGCTTGCAGGTCCTCTTGGGCGGCTTCAGGGGGAGCTGGAGTGCCCTGAGTGCTGAACTTCCCAGGGTATGGGTGGGTTCCTGGGTTTGGCCACCATGTCTGCACAGGTGATCTCATCATCGAGGACAGAATTTATACGGATGCCTTTACCGAGTCATACCCCTTCATTCTGTAGAAAGATAGCACCCCACCTTTTCCAGTACCTTCCTTTATAGATGTGCGGGGTGTGTCAGGTACAGCGAGTCTTTCCTCAGAAGCAGTGATGGTAGATAGCTTAGCAGGAAGGAGGAACAGTTTTGGAGCCATTCATAGCAAGTGCTTTGGGTGGTACCGTATATGTACATGTCGTGCTAGCGTATATGAAGCTATACAGAGAGTTTTGATTCTGTTCTTGGCATTTTACTTCAGTATCCAGGTATTTGTCATATAGCTCTCCTTCCTGAACATCTCTTCTAGTGGCTTTGCAAATAGATACTTTTTTACATTGTATGTGTACAGCATCTCCTGGTTTTTATTATAAATAATGCAGTGGACGTCTTTGTGCATGAATCCTTTTCCTTCTTTTGTATGATATTCATAGACTCTGTTCTCCAGAGCGGATCACTAGGTCAAAGGATGTGAGAGTTGGCAACAGTGTTGTGACCGTGCCAAGTTACAGATAGACAAAGGCAGCAGTGGACGTGACAGCTGAGGGCCCACAGCTGCTTTAGAGATTTTTCTAGAAGAACCCCATTTGGGAGAGTTGCCATGGCACAGTGCTGCCTTCTCATCTTCTGTCTTAGCTGAGGCTGGTAGCTGCCGACTTGATTTATTTGCCCAAAGACTTTGGGCCGAGTCATGAGCTGGAAGCTGGAATATTGACCTGTCTGTGCCTCACCTAGAATACACATTCAGTCCCATGATTGCTAACCCCCACACTGGACCCAAAGGAGCTATAAGACCAACACTCATGAAAGTTGTTGACGGTCTTCGGACACATGTGACCTTGTACCTGTTCCTTCCACCCTGGCCTTTATTTTCCCTCTGTGTATGAGGCCTTCTGGCTCAAAAGATTGTGCACTGATGAGAAAGTACTGTATGTTGTCTACTGAAGATGTTCTCCAGTAAATCAGTCAGGAAGGGGGAGTCTAGCCTAATTCTGAATAAAATGTTCGTGGTTGTCTGGAACAAGGGAGGTCGGTGCTTTGGGTAGATTTCTGAGAATCATGCGATATCTTTAAATGTCTCCACTTAACTGATAACTCATTTGACTTTCCATAGTTTCTCTGTTTCAGCTAAGAATGGGCATTTTCCATATTCTGCTTTGACTGTGAGGTTTGCTAACTGTTGGTATTCTGGTGTGTTGACTTTTTGAGATGACGCTTGCGGTGATGGAGAAGTGACAGTGACCGTGAAGGCAGTGGCAGCCATTACTTACAGAGCACTCACTGCGCCAGGCACGCTTCTAAGTGCTTTACATTTATTAACTCTTTTTATCACTTAATGATTTCATTAAATCAATTCATTTCAGGAAAGAGGAGCAAGACATGGACTCTTGGAAAGGGAGCCGAGAGCCAGGAGTGGGAAGACACTTCCTATTTGTCTTGGAAGAAGTCATGGGTTTGAATCTCAGCCCTGCCAGCAGTCACTGATTTGGGGCAGAGTCCCTTTACTTCTGCCCCCTCTTCTCTGAAATGGAAATCCTGACTCCTACGTTGTAAAGAATTAAATGAAATAATGGATGTAAAAATCCTGTTGATCGCTAAACAGATGGGAGGCATTGGTAGAATGTGTTATTCCTCCCGCACCCCAGACTCAGGCTTCTGGCATCCTGAGCCCCTTTCCCCAGTAAGGATGCTGTGTAGGTGTTTTGTCTGTGCTCGGCCGTGCGCCGGGCACTGGGGAATCCAGAGGCACGGCTCCCACCCAAAGAAGATGTATGCTGCGGCTTGGAAGACAGGTCATAAAAAGATGACTGAGTATACCAGCTGGTTGATCAATACCATTTGAATGGACCCAGCATTAAGTGCTTTAAGAAAACAGGGGAGGGAGATCGGTCCTGTGGCTTAGGAGCGGTGGGAAGGGAGCCATCAATGAAAGGGAAGGGCCCTTTCTTTCTTTGCACAATAGTTTGAAACCAAGCCGTTAGCCACAGCCAGGATGAAGAGGTTCCTAGGGCCGAGTCTGTGCCCTGCGGGACAGGAGCACTCTGGTCTTTCATGATACAGTTCAGAAAACACCACCATGAAGCTCCAGTGTGGGTCTGGAGTAGAGGCCCTGAAGGTGGAAAGTTCTGGTACCCTAGGAGCATTTCCGTCTCAGCTCTCCAGCCGGCATCAGACTTCGGTACCACAGAGCTTCCACTCCTGATCCCCATGGGCATTGTTCCGGATCCAGTCAGGAGATAACTCTAGAGTGTCTGCCGGGTGCTTGGGTCTTCAGAATGATGGGCTGGGAAGAACTAGCCTTCACATTACGAATTTGCTGTCCATTGTAGATTCAGAGTGAAGACTGGAAGCAAAAATAGGCTGAAAGGCCATCCAAGCATCCCATGCATTGGGAGCCAGGGACTGGGGGATGGGACGGGATGTCCATTTCTCAGACATTCAGGGTCCCTTCAGGTCTGAGCTGTGACTCTGCTGGCTAGTGCAGAAACTGACACAGTTCAAGGGAAGACAGTCCTTGCCTTGAGGAAGCTACAGTCCATACAGGGAAGCTAGCCTCAGGGACGGACCCCTTGGCGAGCTGTGCAGGACACTGCCACCAAGTGGTTGCGTCTTCCAGGAGCATCCTGATCTGAGCTGCTCAGCTCTTGGGTTGACCTGAGCTCCATCCCTTTCTTGCCCCTGCTGTGCACTGAGTTATAAGGAGCCACATTTCCCAGGTGCCCTTGCCCTCTGGACCTCAAGTAGTTGAGTCGGAAGGATGCCCCGCAGGGAGATTGGAAGGTGGGAAGAAGGGACAGCCCAACGTATTTCTCCCCACTCAATCTTGCCTCTTGTAGTGTTTTCTGTGTAGCTGCCTCTGGGACCCACTCCCATTGGGCTGCCCTTGCTGAATAGCCCCCACTTCTGGTAGCACCATCTCTTCCTCTTCTCTCTTCATGCTAATCCTTGATTGCCTTCCTGTCCCCTGTTTGACTTCCCAGCCTGTTCATCACCTGTGTCCTCAGATCTCTATATTAAATTGCCTCTATTTTAAATACCTAGGTTGCCTTCTCTTTTTTCTGAGTCTGACCCTGTAGAACCTTACCATCCAGGGCAGATCCCGGAGAGTATTTGTTTCCACTCTGAATAGTCCCATGGAAGCCATTGTAAGATTGTGGCTGCCCTGCTGAATTTATGGTACCAGATTTCTTTCCCCCTTGCACAGAAAACAGAATTGTAGAATAATCCGGCCGTGTAGATTTCTCAGTAAGTACCCACTGGGATGTGAGGAATTACAGCCTTTCTTTTCTTCATGGGCCTCTCATTTGGTAGGAAAATGGGTGAGCTCCTTCCTTTCCAACTATGTGAGGGGCTATTTTGATTTTCGAAAAATTCATGCAGTCATTCTCCCCCTCCCCCTATTTGCCTGGGCTGTTGATCTTGTGATATATTTATAGAGATTGTGGTTGGCTGACCAGGAGTTATTTTGCAATAGGAATTTGTAAGACTTCTACTTTGAGCCTGTGTTCCAGACTTTTCTTTCTTTAAAAAGAGGAAAGTCTTTCTTGGAGCATCTACTTTGCCCTTCTGTAATTATTTTTGTTTCACAACCAAAGTAAGTTTGGTGTTATATTCAGGTTTTGTTGTTGTTGTTGTTGTTGTTTTTTTCCAGTGTGTATTTCTTTGGTCTCTGGTCTTCTGTCTTCTTTGGTATCTCTTTACCAAGAGAATCTTGAATCTTAAGAGGCCACAGCTCCTCCTTCATATAGGAATGTTTTTGCAAACGGGAATGTGGTGACCCAGTAAAGGGTGCTCTGGGGGCCAGGGACCTCAGCTTCTCTATTAAGGGAGGGTGTTGGAATAGTTGAGGGGGAGCAGGCAAGCCACCGTCCCCAGATTTACCAGTGCCCACTGCAGATGTCAGTCATCAATCATAGCACTCTCTCTAGCTGAGCTCTGATGTGGCCCCAGAATCCATCCCAACATACTGCCCCTGGGGGCCAATACCACTTGATTAGAATTGGCACTGAAAATAAAACCTGTTTGCCTTTCTTGGACTAGATGATTCCCCAGACCCCATTCATCACCATGGTTCTCTGAGCATTGGCAGTACGGTTCCTTTATGTGTTAAACCAATTGCCTGCTCTTTATTAAGCCCCTTCTGTATGCAGTGTGGCCCTGGGGGCTGTGGAGCCCTGGAGGAGCCCCGAAAAGCCAGCCTCATGGAAATTTTGCCATTTGGTTGGGAACAAAGCTGCAGAGAGAGCACGAGCAAAGGCAGAAATGCCAGCAAATTTCAGCAGTAGGAGGGTCCTCAGAGCCCATGTGGTCACAATTCTCCAATTTATAGGTCAGGAAACTTAGGCTCAGAGGAAAACAGGACTTGCCTGAATTTTAATGAATGATAATTATATACCTAAAGTTCAATAAATGATAAGTCATTTTAATTTTCACCATTTATACAGCATTTACTATCTACCAGGCATGGTTTGGGGAGCTTTATAAATGTTAACTGATTTAATCCAGAGTATCCTTGTGTGGTGAGCACTATCATTATCCCCATTTGACAGATGAGGAAATTGAGTCTCAGGGGGTTAAGTCACTTCTCCAGTGTCCCATGGTTTGTAAGTGGTGGAGTCAGGGCTTGAACCCATGCCATCCAGCTCCAGATTCTATGCAGGGAGGTACTGTGCGACGTAAAGCCTGCTCAAGGGATCAGAATATGTTTGGGTTTCCTTGCTTCTTGAATGCGTTAATTTTACTCACTACCATTGGGGTAATCATAGTGACATTGACCAGATCTATGGTTCACGTAGTATTGTTGGCATGAGCTGAGAATGGTCTGAGAATTTTACAGACTCTATACCTTTTGATCCATCCAGCAGTTGTGTTGCAGAGGGATTTTTCTGCCTCTTTTACGTCTGGGGAAACTGAGGCTGAGAGGTGCTGTTTCCTGAGCCCGGTCACACAGCTACGTCCTGGCAGAATTTGGAGGTGGGCAGACGGAGGGCACAGTTCGCCCATGCCAGCATCCAGGGCAGGGGTCTCCTGGCATGGAGATGCCACCGTTCTTCTGGGCATGCCAGCGTCACTGTGACCATGTCAGGGAGGCCCCAGCCCCTTCCTTTGGTCTCCTTGAAGAGGTTTGAGGAGTAGCCTTGAAGCCTTACTTGAAAATACCCAAGGAGGTGACTTTTGAAAACCCTGTCCTCCAAGTCTGGGTTCAATAATTGGAGCTTGCAATCTTCTCTGCTTATAGTAGTTATTTCCCCCCACGCCCCCCGCCCGAAGCAAAAAAAGTGTTTCTTTTTCCTTTGTTTTTCAACTCTCCCCCCCCCACTTCCTGCTGATCTGAAGCGAATATTTATCACATATTTAATGAGTAATCTGAGTTGGCTTGGTGAGGCTGTACCAGGACATGGTTTATGGCTGATCTGGTTTTAACTTGCTCCAGGCGGTTTTCCCTGGAGTTTTCTGTAAAATCATAAACCTGGAGAGAGAATTTTTGTGGAATCCAGTCACATGATTCGCTCTTTTGTAAATTGAGAGATTAACTGTGTGACTGTAAAGAACTGAGACACATTTCTTTTTTGAAAAGAAAACAAACAGAGCAGCATTTATGCACCCAGAGGAGCGTGTCCACTCTTCAAGATGGGAAAGTCCCCTGCCAAGGTCACCCTGCCGGGCCTTGGAAGCAGCAGGGCACGGGGTTTGAGAGCACGGACTTGGAGTCGGAGCACCTGGGCTGGGGGCCTGGGGGAGCCTCTCTCAGCTGGTCCCTGCACCCTGCAAGCCTCTGGGGCCTGACCACAGGGCTGGGGACCATCCCTCCTACCCGGCGTGGTTGTGGAGATTACATGAGATGATACCCCATGCCTGAGCCCAGGCTGGCATACAGGAGGTGCTCAATAAATGCTGGCTGCTCCAGGGTCGCTAGTGTTGTCCCTGCTGGAGGCCCTTTATGCTGGGGTAATAGTACAAGCTGACACTGTGTGGCTGTGAAGGTCCTCCCCTTAGCCTGTGGCGGATTAGCTCACCTAGTCCTCAGAATAGCCCATGAGTTGGGCACCAGCATCATACCCATTTTATAGAGGAGGGAACTGAGGCACTGAGAGGTCAAGTCACTGAGAGGCCAAGGTCCTGCTAGGAGGTAGCAGGTGCGTCCCACCTGACTCCCAGTGGCCACCACCACTGCTACTGGTATTCCTCACAATTTAGTCTTGGAGCCTGAGGGCCTTTTTGGACTGCTGGTCACTGGTCCCTGGGAGAGAGACCAGGCCTCATCTGGCCTTGGCTTAGGCCTCTGCTGGCCCTCCCCAGTTGCTGGCATCAGCCCCTATGGGGTCTTAATGCCTCCATGTCGCCCCTCTAGCCGCCTTCTACAGACACAACTCTGACCATGTTTGTCCCCTGCCTAGAGCTCTTTGTGTTGGGCGAGAGGTGGAAGGGAACCCCCGTCGTTTCTCTGCAACTCACCTATACATACAGGGTTATTTTAATATAAAAGACTCAAAAACGACTCCCCAAACTCATAACCTTGCTGGACCCCACCCCAGGGGCAGCCTCTCCTCTGCTGATGCAGCCTTAGCACCTGTTGTGACGCGGCCCAGCTGGATGAATAGAATTTACATACATTAAACAACCAGGATTCTCATGGACCCTTTAGATCCATGTGTGGACTGTGGGCTCCAGCTGTGTGGGCGTCCCCGGCCCTGGCAAGAGAACCAGGCTTGGGTCTGGCGGGGAGTCCTGCACGACCGCCTGGGGGAGGCTCAGCCCCTCCCGTCTCATGTCAGGCCGCTGTCCTCCTCCTGAGGTCCCGAGTCAGGCCCCACTTCTGTCCCAGGTGCCCATTTCTGTGCACAGAGGAGGCCAGGTCCTCTGCACACGGTCCAGGACACACCAGGGTTCCTCAGTAGCTGCCCTTATTAGTGTGTGTTTAATCCTGCCATTTACTGAGTGACCACTGTGTGCCGGCTCTGCCCCACGTGGTCGCCACACGCTGTCGCCACACGCTCTCCTAGCTGATCCATGGCGCTCCCCGTAATCCTTTGACCTAGAGTTGCCTCTCCTCCACTGCTGTCCCCAACCATTGCTGTCTCTTCCCTGGCAGACGGCAGTGGCCTCCACGCCGGGCCCCCTGCCTCTGTCCTACAGCCACCAGTTGCATGAACCTTCAGAGAAGCCCATGGGCCTTGGGTGAAGCCTGAACCCCTGTTGCCTGGTATGCACTTTCTCTGTAATCACCAGCTGTCGACCATACGACAAAGACAGTAATGATGAGGTGGCGACAGTGATGATGACGATGTCAGCATTAGGGTCCTGTCCTGGTCCGTCTGGCTGTCCCCCAGAGGGAGAAGGACCTGCCCACATGTGGCAGTGGCTACTTAACGAACAGAGCTATGCTGGTTGCAATCCTAGGAAGCCTGATTTATTTCTTGACACTTGACTTCAGACAGCAAGGGCCTCGGGAGGGGCAGAAGGTCATTGTGGCAGAAAGTCATTGTAACGAAAAGGAATAAAGACACTGATCATTTCTCTTTGTTTTCCCTGGTAGTTGGGAACTTGGCCAGTTGATGACATGTCTGGGCCTCGGGGCTCTGACCTGGGGTCTAATCAGGAGTTCCCTGTGTGAACCTGGACATGTCAGCGGGCTGGCCCCTTCCTCCAGGGGTAAGGCCTTCAGAGAGGGCTGTGGCCCTGCAAGCTTCAGGGACCCAGGCTTCCCTGCTGGGCAAGATGGGGCCCTTCCCTCTGGCACCCAGCTTGTGTTAGCTTCATTTGCATCTAGACTGTACATTCCCCCTGTCGAGCAGGAGTTCCGTGTGCCCTGTTCCAGCCTCCTCAGGGAAGCTCTTCCCGAGCCTGCAGTCTCATTGGAGCCTCTTGTCAAAGATGCTTGTGGACCCGAGGCCTCTCTCCCTCTCTCTCTCTCCCCCCCTCTCTCTCTCTCTCTTGCATGCATGGTGCACGTATCTCAATTGGTAATTATAAATTGATAGTGTGAAATAAGTAATCACTGCCTGTCTCCCCCACGTTCTTGTGGCTGTTGTGCCTCAGTAACAACCCTGGTGTCCAGTACACACAGGCGCTTAACAGGTCGCATCGGGGCGGGTGATGAGGAACAAGGTGTGACTGGGTGCGTTAGTCCCCCACGGCCTTTCTCAGAATCCTATGTTCGCTGTGCAGTCAGTGACTACCCACTGAAAGGTGCTCTTCTTTGAACTCAGAGCCTCCCCCTGCAGCCAGCCCCGCCCCTCCAGCTCTGTGGCTTGGAGTGACCACGCTCAGGGAGAAAGCAAATACAGAATTAAAAACCAAGCACCACATGCTAGCAGCCTGTCACCGAGCGTGATCTAAGAAACAGGGTTCATTAGGGAACTTATAATATATTTAGTTTCCTGGGAGTGGGCTCCCCTTTGTGTGTCAGGCAAAGCTATTGTGGTGTTGGCATGGTCACCCTGAATGGGTGTTTCTCAAGAACACCTGCTAAATGAAGAGGCAGGGACGGTCTGTGCTTGAGTTGGAGCCTGATGGTTCAGTAGGCAGACAGTTGATCTGCATTGTTTAGGGCCAGGCTCGGCTTGTTGCTTCTAGACTTGAAAGGCCAGGTGTGTAGAGGAAATGGCCATTGGCTTGGCTGAGAAGATGTGTGAGCCCCGGCCAAGCCAGGGACCTGCTGTGTGACCTCAGGCAAGTCACTTGGCCCCTCGGCGAATTCTTGGTCCGAGGGGCATGGTTAAACTGCAGTGTCTACTGAGCAGGGTTTGGGGAGGGTTTGGTGTGGCCTGACGATCTGTGGAAGGTGCTGTGCCGTGACTCCTCTTCTCACGTACCACAGAGGCCATGCCTTCTTGGTGTGGAGGCCCGAGAGTTTGGTACCTTCCCTGACTCTTACTTTCTGGCACAGCCCAGATGCAGTTCGCCAGGAGGCCCTACTGCTTCGACCTTCCGGGGTATCCAGAACCCACTTCTTACGCCCATGCCACTCCCCTGGTCCCAGCCACTCCATCTTTTTACCTGGCCGCCTGCCTGCCTCGGCCCTTGCCCCTGGTACATTCTCAACTTAGTAGCCAGAAGGACCTTATAAAAATGGGGGTGGGGTGGGGTGCCTGGGTGGCTCAGTTCATTAAGCGTCTGACTTTGGCTCAGGTCACAATCTCACGGTTCGTGGGTTTGAGTCCCGCTTCGGGCTCTGTGCTGACAGCTCAGAGCCTGGAGCCTGCTTGAGATTCTGTGTCTTCCTCTGTCTCTGCCCCTCCCCTGCTCACACACACTGTCTCTCTCAAAAAATGAATAAACACTAAAAAAATTCTTTAAAAATGGAAGTCAAATTATTCCAGTTTGCCAAAACCATCCAGGGGCTCTCCAGGGGAAAAGCCAGAGGCCTTCAGTGGCCTCCAAGACCCCACATGGGCCCACCCCCGGTACCTCACCTCCTCTACTCCTTGCTCACGGCACCCTTGCTGTTCTGGAAAACGCCGGACACACTCCTGCCCGTGGGCCTTTGGACTGGTCATTCCCTTTGCCCCGGACACCAGCTCCTGTACCTCCCATTGTTTGCCTAATGACACCTGCGCTTAAACCTTTCTTAAAACTGCAGCCTGTGGCTCCCTTCTGTCTCCGCATTCCGATTGCCCTTCCCCATCTCTGTTTTCCTTTCATGGAACAGACTGCCTTCGAGCATATGATCTGTTTTACTAATTGATTATATGTGATGCCGCTTTCTCCCCCAAGGTGAATGTAATCCCTGTGAGGGCAAGACATACATGCCAACTACCTAAACAATGTCTGGTGTGTATAGAAGGAGCTTCTTAAATACTTGTCGAGTGAACAAATGACTTCCTCCTGATCTGGGTCTTGTGGGACAGACAGGAAGTTCCAAGTTAAATTTTGGAGATCCCTTGGCTGCTGGAAAGGAAAGAGGTGTGCCAACGAGGCTCACGTTCTTTTGGACCATCTTATCCTCCTGTCCTCAGGAATAATAGGAGATGTAGAATAGTCCTCTGGGCAGGGTTTGCTGCTCACTAATAAGTACAGTGCCTCCTCCTGGCTACTAGGTCGAGTGCACTTGGCTTCCCTCACTGCTGAGGCTGAACATCTTCCTACAGGGTCAGTTGGACCTGTTAGTAATATAAAGTAGTGTTTTTATATTCAAACATATGCAGGCATGAAGTACACAGACTTATTCTGGAGTAATGTGCAGTTGATACTCGTGAAGGTAACATTCATGTGAATTAAGAGAGAATAGAAAACTTGAAAGGCATTTGAGCATGTGGGGAACTTCTTTTCTCTCCTGAGTTCACATTCACTCTTCCCTTCCAAGGGAGGAGAGAGGGCAAGAGGCAGTGAATGTTGGGTATTTGGAACTGCCCCTTAGTGGATTTGAGGTTATCCACCCAAAGCTGAGCACAGTAGGCTTTCAAGGAATATCTGTTGAATGAATAAAGGAGTGATTGATTAAGATCAATTGCTCTATTTCATCCTAGTTGCCAATGCAGATCATTACTCATCTAAGCAACTTCATTGTCATTGTTTCCCGAGAAATAACATAATGGATTTAACCATATTTGCTGAATTTTTGCCATGTGCTGGCCCCGAGCTGGGGTGCTGGAGTCATGGCCACATGTGGCATGTGGTCTTTGTCCAGAAGGACTGCATGGCCTGAGTGGGGTGGGCATAGGTGCTCCAGGAACTGTGGACCCCATCCCATAGAGTTGGTAAGAAGTGCTGGTGATGGCGTGTTAGGAGTGTTGGAGGAGCAGTGAATAGGGACACGTCAAATCTGGCGGGGGAGATGGGGGAGTTATTGATGTTTCCCAAGAGGAAGCAATTTTTGCATTGCAGTGGGGGAGGGAGAGGGCAAGATCCTAATTATACCACCACGGAAATGTGCCGTACCAGCTCTGTCCTGGGCTTGACTGGCTGAGGCACCAGTTTGGGGATACCCTCTCCAAGATGGCGGCCCTCCTGCATCTTCTCAGGGCTCAGGGGACCATGAGCACCCACATTTGCAGTGGCACCTCAGCCTCGCTGAGCCTCTGGCTTGGTTCTCTTATCGCAGAAAGGCATTTCATTCTTCGAGATCAGGCAGCCAGGACCCAAGGAGCTGTTTTCCTCCATTGTGCAAGCATGACAAATCATTAATTTTTGATTGATTTGCTTAGAATTATGGGCGCCCCAGCATTCTTTCCGCCGCTGAACAGCTGTATAACAAATGAATATATCAGTGTGCACAAAAGATTGGAGATCTAAGAGAAGCAATTACATTGGCCACCCTCCCCCACCTTCACCCCTTCCCGGGCAATGAAGGGAGGAAATTTTTACCAGAAATTCCTCAAGTGGCTTTAAAAAAAAAAAAAAGCCTTTTTATAATTGAATTAAATCTTTATCTCCTTATCTTTTGCAGCAGATTTCCAAACACATACCAGTTCCCCATGTGCTTGGGCTCTATCCATCCAGGAGGAATCTTTAATAATGAAATTTCAACTCGTGAATTAAAACCAAAATGAAAAAAAAAGGAAAAAAAAGGAGCAAATTCTACCCCTCCTCTCTGCCTTTTTTTTCTTTTTTCTTTTTTCTTTTTTTTTTTTGGCCGCTGCTATTCCTTTAAGATTTTGGAACCGTACCAGTGCACTAAATGTGACCTCCATAACTTTTAAATTAAGAATTTATGCTGGCTTGAAATTTATGAAATATTTCAGCATGAAAGAAAGCCTTTTTCCCTCAGGAAAATTGAGCAATAAATCACAGCACTGTGGATTTACTGCCCTAGAGCCAGCGAGAGATAGGATTTTTTTTTTTTTGCTTCATTCTGAAAAAAAAATGTAATCATATAAGACAGCTTAGCTGCTATCCTCCTACTCTCTAGAATTTTTAATTTCAGCTGTTTCTGCTTGGATTTATTTCCAATATTCCTGCTCGGCTTTTCAATTTCCTCAGTTATTAAATTTTAATTCAGTGCATTAGCATTTAAATTAAAAAAGGGTTTATTTTATCGAAATCGTTGGCCAGCCCCCATCCCGTAGCACACGAATTGCCTGTTTCTGCCATTTGCACAAAATGTGAAATGCAGCTAATGTCCTACAACTTACATTTGCACAAATTCAGAAATAAAATTTCTGGGTTTGGAATAATATTTTCTTTCCAAGAAAATCCTTAATAAGAGAATGGAAAAGAACAACTTAACATTCATTTGGGAGGAAAGAGGAGGGTCGAATGAAACCAAAAATAGCTTTGCCCGTGTCCTAAGGAGAAACTGATGTAAAAGGAATGGATGGCACTGGCAAAGGAGGGGGGGGCAGGTGCCCTTATAGAGAAGTGGGGGAGGGTTGTGGATGGCTGTACCCCCACGTTATAAGCGTGAGGGGAGGGTCTCTCATGGGCCCACCGTGCCCCGCCCCATTTTACTTGCCTTACAGGGGCTTGGTTAAGGTCGGATCAGCTCCGTATAGGGAATCAGCGATGAAGGACAGCACGAGATGACCTGATTTAACTCTCATGCCTCCCGTCCCATTTCTACCAATGGGAATCTCAGGTCCAGGGAAGGGAAGGAACCTGCCCGAGTTGAGACCCAGACAGAGCCACACAGAAGCTGTGTCTATAGGGGCACACAGCCCACTGGCAGCTGGATTTCCATTGCTCAAGTGGGCACTACACATACCTGGCCTGGGCTTAGTACCTTAGCTAGGTCACCGTATTTGGTATCGTTTTGAGCAGCCCTTTGGAGGAAGGCTCAGAGCTGTGGGATCTGGTGGGTGCTCATGAGATGCTGACTTGCATCTCATGGATTCAGATCGCTCCCTGAGACAGGCCGGGTAGACCCCTGGAGCAGTGCAGGTCGGCCCCACCTCTCGCTCATCTGCCGAGCAGTCAGTACTTAGTCCGTGCTAGATACTTTTACATGCGTTCCCTTATTTATCAGAAGTCTTGCCAGTCCCAGGAGGGAGGTCCTGGGATTGGCCTGTTGACTTTTTGCACCTGAGGAAACTGAGGCCTTGAGAGTGCAAGTGACTTGCCAAGAACCGTGCGGCCAGGGAACGGCAGAGCCAGGGCTCCAAACTCAAGGCCATCTATTGACACCACACCTTGTGCTGGTCATCCTCGGTTCAAATCTAGAATCAGGTCAATGACACTGGGTAAAGGTGAGTTGGTGGGGTAGGTTGAATCGTAGGAAATGGCTGGTGTTAGACCATTTGGAAAATGGCCATGTCAGAGGTTCAGCTTAATTCCAGCAGTAGGTAGTTGTGAGGACGCAGGCAGAGCTGACCTGGCATCTCACTGTGGGCTCCCACTGGGGCTAGGATGGCCTGAGAGGCTGTCCTCCATCATTACGGCGGGTCTGGACTCGGCCACGTCCAAGTGCCATGATCGACAGGAGCTGTGAAATCAACACCTGCTTTCTCGGGCATCTCTGCCTTGTGCCCGTTGGCCACCTGTGCGCCCACCTGCGGCAGCTCCAGTAGGCGGGCTTGGCCCCCCAGAGGCTGCGTTTCCTCTGTTGCACCGCCTTAGTTTCTGTACAAGGATTTGTTTGGACAACTGTTTGAACATTTTTAGCATTTTGTCTTTGTTTTATAAAAATTGGTGGGAAACAAAACTGACAGTTGCTGTTGGTAGCAAGAAACACAAGTATCACAAACGTATTAAAAGCGAAACGTAGGGGGATGATAAGGTGTGCCAGAGGCAGAATCTTTTCTCTCTCCTGGTGTCATGTTCACTGTCCACATGTGGTCAACTCTGGGTGAAACGGGGAAGGAAAAGGACCAAAAAAAAAAAAAAAAGACACGAAAATATGTATGAAATGCTAGAAATACATGGCCCACAGTTGAGTCTGAAAGATGAGATCGTTTGGGATTTTATAATTTCTTAAAGCCCCCTGGGGCAGAATTTCTACCCCTAACCACTTCTGCATCTTAGGATATGAAGATTAAAACAAGTTCTTCCCCATTTACTTTCCATAGAAGTTTTGAGGAATGCAAGATGTCGGAAAGAGGCTGTAATTGATCCCGTTTTTTGCTCCCAGTGAAATGACATGCAAACCTCTTTTCCGCTTTCTTGTTTCTTCCACTGAAATAATACACCAGCATCCCATTAATTTCTCCCTCACAGGCCTCACGTTTTTCTGTCTCTTTATTTGTCCTTCATTTTTGCATTTACCCAGTCGGGGCGGTGGGGGCTGTGTGGGTTTACTTCTTTTCCCGATTGGCTCTTCTGAATGTTGGCGGGAGATAAAATATTCCAGAGCTGAGCAAAGTGGGCACTTTGGTCTGGAGTGACCCAGACCTAGGCCTCTAGCTGTGGGGTGTTGGATAGTGACTTCTTGGACTCTCGTTGTGTCACTCGTAAAATGGGGACATTGTGTATGTTGAGGGACCCATCGGGAAAACTGGATAAGAAGCACTAAATGTGCAGACACTGGCGCCTGATGGGAAGTTAGCTGGGGGAGTGAGTCTGGACACCCCTGGGGGCCGGGTAGAGGACTGGGCATAAGGCAAGATGATGGTGGGCACTGTGGAGACGCTGGATGGTAGCGCCAGCTGACCGTGGTCGTGTGGGACTGAGTGACGCACTCACACGCTGAAATCCAGCCGCCTTTGTGAAATCCTGGTGTTTTTACATACTGACTGTTGGAATTGCTGTCTGCCATCTGTTTTTGCCAGTTTGCAACTTCTCATAAACAGGCTCGTCCAAAGGTGGCCGCTATTTTCCTTCTTTGAGGTCCCCAATCCTGAAATTCAAAAACCTTGAAAACAGAAAGATATCTTGGAACTGGTGAGGTGGCACAAGTCAACCTGAAGGGAGAAGAGACTGATTCCATCTTCACTGATCCTCTGCAGGGCTGACCGCATGCGTTGCACTATGGAAATATCACCATGTGCTTGAATGGGGGCGTGGGGGTGTCTCCCCAGACCCTGCCAGGAGTGTTTCAAAATACAGAACACATGCGCTGCATGACCTTTTTAAACTTGGAAGGATTCTGAATTTGGAAACACGTGTGTGCCAGAGTTTTGAACCTGCATTATTCTAAGTGTGATTACTATTATTATAAATGCTTTGACAAAGCCAGGGAAATGCGTCTTTGACCAGTGCATTCTTTCCATATCTGGAGCCTCCTTCAGCCTCTGCATAGGGGTCCCCCCAGTACTGGCCTAGTGGTCAGGACCCCCAGATATTTGTCATTCAGGCTGTATGAGACTTCAGGCATCTCCCTCCCGGCCCAGGGCCTCAGTCTCTCCATCTGAGCTGGACTTCTATGATTTCTGAAATTTTCATTTGGTGAGCCTTATTTCCCTATCTCCCCCCAACCCCGAAATAAAAAGAGATTAAGAACCAGTACTCTCTTGTCTCTCCCTGCTAGTAGGGTTGGGGGACAGAATATTTTAACATAATAGGATTTCCCCCCTCCGGTCGGTAGGAATAAATCTGCGGCTACTGTTTTATTGGAAATCCCAGATGAAAATAAAAATGGTGCAATTCAATCTCAGATTTAGCTGGTTACTTACTTTTCACTGAGTCCCCAGGGCCCTGTGGTTGCTGGGTTTGTGTTGGCAGTGGGTGCTTCGCTGGATTTAAAGGGCCAAGCAAATTCCGGGGGTGGGAGTAGGTACGAGGGTGTGTGGGTGGGGGGGGGGGCCTGACTCCCTCTTACCACTAGGGGCAGATTCTCCCAACCTGGAAGAATGCAGCTGGGGGTGTGTGTGTGTGTGTGCAAGCTCTCCCCTCTGTCTGAAGGCTGGTGGTGTCGAGGGGGAGTTTGGTAGGGCGGCAGTGGGTAGAACCTATCTCCCCCCATGGCTGATGTGGGTTTTCTGGGTTTCTTTTGCAGGCTGACGGAGCCAGTGCAGCTGGAAGGAAAAGCACGGCGAGCAGGTACAGTCCCCGCGCCCCCGCTTGTCCTCCTCCCCCTCCCTGTCTCACAGCTGACAGCCACCTCTCTCGGGTCCTTCCCGTCCCCTGAAAGGGGGTGCTTGGTCCAGGCCAGCTCCCTTTGCTGAGAAGTATCCATACTTGCCCGGAGGCTGTATGGTCCCAGGCAGCACCTTCCAGCCTCTCTCTGAGCAGCTGTGAATGCACCAGGGATGACCAGGTTCTGAACTGGCCTTGGGGTGCTCGAGCTGGGGGAAGTTAATGGTGAAGCACGAGACTGGGCAGAAGGACCGGCTCGAGTCCCATCTCGGCTGCTGTGTAGACATCCCATCCTAGTCTGGAACTGGTGGCCCAGCCTGACTCCTGAGTCCTGTGCTCCCTGAACTGGCCCCCCCACAGCAGGTGGAGGGAATACTCTGCGTAGCAGGACCAGGGCTGTGTCCTCATCCTCAGAACTGACAGATTCGGGGCGGGGGGACGGGGAGTCCCTCAAGGAAAGCTGGGCTGTCGTTCCCAGAGAAGGCGGAAAGAGACACTGGATAGGCCCGCGCCATAGACATCCGCCGCCGGTGGCACAGGCAGGCGCTTGGTACTTATTAGCACTGCTGCTGCCGTCGCCGTGTCTCCTCAGGGAGGGCAGACTGGAGAAGCCAAATGGCCTTTACTGGGGGACACTGGAGGCGGGAGGAAGGCAAGGGACAGACGAGAGAGGCCCTCCAGGCCACACACACCAGACCCGGCCTGGGCTCAGGATTACCTACTGGAGTTGGGGTCAGAGCAACGAGTGCCAGGCAGAGAAGTTTTCCCTGAGTCCACAACGAGTTCTCTGGAATGTTAAGGGATTTTTGTAGAAAAGAGAGGATCTGTGGCCCAGTAAATGTGAAGGGCAGTGGGTTCAACAGAGTCAACAGATTTCTTTGCTGTGAGACCTTTCAGTCTTTCACGCGCCCTCGTGCATGCTGGATGACATCTGAGATAAGAATACCATTATTTCTCAAAGTTTTTTTAATTGTGGAACCCTTTTATTGAAAGTTTGGCTCTGGATGGGGCGCCCGGGTGGCTTAGTCAGTTAAGCGTCCCACTTTCACTCAGGTCATGATCTCGCGGTTCGTGGGTTCGAGCCCCGCGTCGGGCTCTGTGCTGACTGCCAGCTCAGAGCCTGGAGCCTGTTTCAGTCTGTGACTCCCTCTCTCTCTGACCCTCCCCTGCTCACGCTGTCTCTCCCTCTCCTAGAAATAAATAAAAAAACATTAAAAAATAAATAAATAAATAAATAAATAAAGTTTGGCTCTGGAGCAAGTGTTCCTTGGAACATGCTTCGGGAACCGACGGGAGCCATTGCTGTGTGAGAAAGAGTCACGTGTTTGACCCTGTGGTTTGGGAAGATCACCCCAGCAGCCATTAGCAGGCTGTATTGGAGGTGGCTGGAGTGGAGGCAGAGATACTGGGCCGGGGGTCATCGTGACCCACACCACCCAGCACGGCCTGGCTCCCAGCCGCTTCCCTAGTCTTATGTGTCCGCCTCCCCCTCGTCCAGTCTGTTTTTGCTACCCTGACGTTCTCTCAGTTTTTCTTCTACCCCTCAAACCAGGGGTCAACTGGCCATACCTGTAAAGGGCCAGATATTAAATGTTTTACACTTTCAAGGCCGTAGGTCTCTCTAGCAACTTCTCTGCCCATCAGTGCCTGTGAACGCACCATTCATAATACATAAATACCCAGTCTGCGGTTTGCCAACCCCTGGCCTCAACTGACTCTTGCCTGAGAGCCTTTTCAGCTGCTGTTCCCTTTGGCCATAATGTACTTTCCTCTGATCTTCCTTCACATCTCGACTCCATCCTCCCCTCGGAGAAACCTTCCCTGCACTTCTCCTTCACGGGCCTGCGGCCTGTGTCCCTCATCGGCTGTTCATGCTGTTTATTTACCCCACACATTTGTGTAGTTTTCTCTGCCTCTCCACTTGGGGTATCAGATCCATAGGCAGAACCCCTAGCAGGCGCTCAGTGTTTGTGGGACAGGTACCCCGAACGTGACGGGAGAAGTGGGGATGACGTCAGCGCAGGGGCTGGACTGCCAGGCTCAGGCCTGTGAACGCTGGCGGTGATGCATGTGGCCAGGAGCTGCCCCACACTTTGTCCTGGGCTCCTGGTCACCGGGTTTCGTGTAAGCGCAGTACAGGGGGCAGTGGCAGCCCCTAGACTAGTGGCAGCCTAGGGGGTTGCTGGGCGTGCTTCCCGGATTGGAACGTCACGACTGGAAGGGGCCTCGGAGCTTGTCCAGTCCCACCCTCTCGTTGGACACTTGGGGAGGGACGGCCCTGCTCCGGGTCATGTGATGGGCAAGTGGCTGTGTCAGGCCTCGAACCTGCCAAAGCAGGGTGCTTTCTCCACTCACCAGTGCTGTGCTCGGGTGAGGGTGTGGCCAGCCTCTCTGCCATCCCCCGGGTTCACTGAGCAGCTGCTGTGTTAGGCCTGGTGCTACGTGTTGGGACTCGGAAGGATTTGATGCTAACGTAGTCCTCTGGCAGACACTGGGTGTCCCTTGGGTCTGTAGGGGGACAGAGGACAGGCCTCCACTCGTTTCTCAGGACTGTGACACGGGCACAGAGTCCCGGGTTCGATTCTAGGCGCCTGCCCAGGGTGGGGCGGGGAAGCGGGGGGGATGGCCATGTCTGCCCTGCCTCTCTAGCCCCGGCTCGTACATACTCCGGGACAGAGCCCCGTGTTACCGCCACGGTGCCAGGCTATGCGCCCTGAAGGGCCAGCTCAGAAAGAAGAAATTTCTAGTAATAATAGTTACCATTCATCCTGCACTTCTGTGTCTGGCTCTGAGCTAAGTGATTTACATATGTTAGTTTACTGTTAACTTGTGTGATCTCTGTAATAGCCCTATAAAGGAGGTGGTCATTCTAATCCCACTTTACAGATGAAGAAGCTGAGGCACAGAGAGCTTAACGGGCCTGAGGCTGCCCAGCTGGACGTGAGCAAGAGCCAGGCTGCCTGCCCGGGTCTCACATCTCTGACATGTACACGTGACCTCTGTGACCTCCCGCCCCTCAGGACGGAGAGGCCAGCTGTTGGTGTTAGAGGAGTGTGGTAGGGGTTGGGGGCTGTGCCGACAGCTAGGCCTTGTCGAGAAGGCAGGGACTTTGAAGGAGCTCAGCCAGTGAGTTTATATTGATTTTATAATGAAAGCTAATAGAGCATCTTTGAGAGACCCAAACAGTCTTGTTGGGTAGTGACCCAGCATTCAGTCTGAGAAGCAGATTATGCATCAAACATCAGGAGAACGCTCATGCAGGCCTTAGCAGAGGCCACTTGCAAATTTGACCCTGGCGTTGGGTTAGATTGGCCTGGTGGGGTTTAGACATGGCAGCCTTGCAGAGCATAAGATGTGTTTAGTCCCTGTTTCAGATGGAGAAGCAAAGGCCCAAGGCTTCCCGAAGTTAGAGTTAGGCTATGCAGCCCTGGCCAGAATGACCTTGAAGGACCCCCAGTCCTCTGATAATGGGCCTCCACACCCAGCTCCTAGCCATGCTACGGCTCATGCGGCTATCACGCCAGGGTCCGCTTTCTTCCCAGCACCCATCTGTTGGCCCAGAACACTTAATTTTGTTCCTTCTCCAGAGGGCCTCTGGCTAAACCCCAAAACCAACAGCATGGACTGCTAAGGAATTAGTGTTAAATTGAGGGAGACAAGGAGAGGCGGTGTTTCTGATCCCAAGAAACAGCCAAATGTGGTTTGGTTTACTTCTCTGTAACCCAACCTGGGTCGATTTTACAGGACCAGTGATCCCTATACTTGAGGTCACTGCTGACTTGGTGTGCAGGTTACAGACCGTGTAGCCCGACTGCAGCCAGACCTCACTTATTCTACGAGGTGTGGGGGCTGTAGAGCCTTAACTGTGGAAAATTCTAAAGGAAATGCAGTTTTTGTAACCAAGAAAATGTAGCTACGGGCTTGCTATGATGAAGAATTATACCTTTTTTGCCAGTTGAAGGTTTTTAGAGCTGATCAGGCTTTATAGATAATCTAGAGTAACTGTCTCATTTTGGAGATGAGGAAACCAGGGATAGAAGAGGTTAAGGGACTCATTGGTTTGCTGTGTGGACCAATTGCCTAACAAGCAGTCAGGATCATGTAGATAGAGATTTGGTTGGGGTGGGGGGTGGTGAGACCAAATCTCATCCATTCATTCCACAAATATTTAGCACTTGCTAAGGGCCGGGATCCGAACTGGGTGCTGGAAATACAGTGGTGAACAGAACAGCAATCCCTGGCCTTGTGTAGCTTGTGTTCTAGTGAGAGTGGAGAAGACGTAATCAGTATGTAAAATGTATGGTACGTCATAGGATAAACAGTGATGCGGGGGGTGAGAGAGAAGCAGGGCGGGGGGTTGGGAGAGCCAGAAGGAGTATTGCATCACCTTCTGGTGACATTTGAAAGGATCTGAAGGAAATGGGGGACTGAGCCAAGGAGTCATTGGGGAGAAACACATCCAGGCAGAGAGAACAACAGGTGCAAAGGGCCTGGGGCAGGAGTGCTTATATTGTGTTGGAGCAACCTCAAGGAGACTGATATGGCAGATGGCGTTTTGGAGGTTATCAGGAGGATGTTGGCCTTTACCCTGTGTGAGGAATGGGAAGCCACTGGAGATCTTGAGCAGAGAGGTGGTATGATATGATTTGGTTTTAAAGGGATCATTCTGTCTGTCAGGAGATGAATAAACAGCAAGAGTCAGGGTTAAAGAAGTGTTGCCAGGGGTTCAGGACAAGCAGGACCTTAGAAGGAGGCTTGGAAGGGAGTTTCCGGAAGGCCATATCTTTTCAGGCCTGAGGAAGCCAGTTCAGCAAAGCATTCTGTGAGTTCTGCATCCAGATGATGCACGCTTCTCCACGGCTGGCCTGCCCAATCTCTTCTCTCCTCCTCTCTAGCCCCGCTGAGGGCCAGGCAGCTCATTAGCACAGTGCTGAGGAGCCCAGGCTGCCCAGGTTCAGGTCCTGGGGCTACCCACTGCCTGGTTGTGTGACCTTGGGCTCGTTCCATAATCTCAGTTTCCTCATCTGGAAAATGGGAATTATATTCGACCTTCCCTCATAGTGTCATCAGTGAGAATTCAACGTAGTAATAAGAATAGTGATACGCATACCTCTTGCACAACACCTGGCCCGTAGTAGGTGTTCAGGAAACGTTTATTTTCTTTACCACCATGCTGGATTCCCTTCCTAGGAGGAGATAACCGTGGGACGGTGATTGATTTCTTGTTGAGTCTGGACCCTAGAGAGAGGACTGGAGTCCGGGACGATGTTGGGGCTGGAGCTCCGATTTGTCAAGGGCCGACCCCCATCCAGTTATGTGTTCTGAGAGCCACTCACAGATGTCACTTGGTCCTTCCTGTGCTCCCTCTGAGGTAGTGATACTGTCCCTCCCCCTCGGAAGGGATTGAGGAATAGGCTTGTCCAAGGTCACACATGTTGTAAAACAGCTTTGAATGCAGCTGAGTCATGGTCCTTCGAACCAAGGTTTCTTGTTGCTGGACCATTACTTAATCTGATCACCACGTGTGTGCAGCTGCATAATTATTACTATTTGTTTTTAAAGAATACCTTCTTGTTTAGCATTTTGGTTTTCAACAGTAAAATAAAAGTAGCCCTGAACAAATTATAACTTCATTAGCACATAAACTCGGCAGTAGCAGGAGGCCCTGATGGTAGTCCCTGGCCAGTGTGGTGTTAGCAGAACGGATTAGTGGAGCGCCCTGGGTAGATTTTAGCCGGGGCACATCTTCATCTTGACTCTAGGCTTATGCTGCAGTTATTGGAGCTCGGATTTGATTTCCAGAAACATGTATTCTCACCATGCCAAACTTGGGGCAAAGTTGGGCCCAAGTATCCTATAATTGCAGGCTGACTCGGGTCCCTGCACCCATTCCACGAGGCCAGTGCTTTGATCCATTAGTTAAACTGAGAGCCTGCAGATTCCCGAACGTTCAGGTGTGTCCTTAGGTTTGTCTTACGCAGACAGCCACAGAAATGCAAATTGACACACATCGAAAGCCGTGAATCGTGTCTGTCACATGGCTGGGGGTGGTCCAGCAGAGGGAGGTGCCTGGGGTCCCTGGGGAGCCTCTGCTCAGTGCACGCACCCAGCACCCAGGACGTGTCTGAACACAGTCCGTAAGTGGCACCCCTGCAGTGGCCCATTCAGGACTTTCAGGAGTCCTGCCTCATCCTGAAGAAGTTCAGTCTTGAGAAGGGAAACTGGGATCGTCTATCACGGTCGCTTCTTGAGGCCCTGATGCCAAGGGCCCTCAATCTGAGAAAACAGCTCCAGAAGTTTCCACAGCCTCGCCGCGTGTCGGGCTCTGCTAACGGAAGAGAAAGAGCCTTGGTGTGTGCGTCCCCAACTTTCCTTACAAAGCGTGCCACTCTGGAACTCCAGCGTGCTCCAAACTAGCCGCCTTGCCCACCACTGCCGCCTTCGCAGCCTGCGGTGAACTTCGCTGCAGGATGTCCACCTGCCCCTCCTCGTTGCTGCTGCATGGGGGGAGGGGCGGCCATGCCCACCACTTCTTCCCTTTTCATGAGGCTTAAAAATCGCCCCTCTGCATCCATTGAGGAGTACTCCATCCTTGGCCTATGAGCTGATATCTTTCATAGTTTGACCAAACTTCCCACATTTTGTCTGGTGAGGACAGGAGGAAAGAACTCATGTTTATGGGGCCCCACAATGTGCGAGGGGCTGTGCTGGGTGCCTTATGTGCATCTCTGTCCTTAAATCTTCTAAACAATCCTTAGTGGTTTGCGTTAACCTCGCCAGCTTCCATGCGAGGAGAGGGGGTGTAGGCAGGTTAGAGAGCTTGACAACGGCCCAGCGTCTGGCTCATTACCCCCAAACACCTTGGGGAGCCCTGGACCGTGTGAGGAGCCCACTGGTGGGAGGGCAGGAGGACAGCTCCGGGCATCGGCTGTCAGTGTGGGCAGGATGTTGGAGCAGAGGGGGCCTGTTGCGAAGCTGCTTTACCTTTCATATCAAGGAGAAAGTGGCCGGAGGAGCTGAGCATCAGAGAGAAAGAGAGGGAGACAATAGCTAAGTCACAGCCTCAGTAGGAAATCGTACTGGTGGCAGAGGGAGAGCAAATCTCCTCTGTTCTCACGTCAGCCAGCGTGTGGACCAGTGTACGAGCCGTGTCCGTCTTCTTGAGCCGGCTGCTCTCTGGGGGCTGCGTGGGACCTCACAGGTGCCCCAGGGGGTCTCTGCAGGACAGTGAGTCTCTCCCAGGGGCTCCGCCGCAGCCTCCCCTTCCCCACCTGCCCGTGGAGGGAATTCTGTGTGGGTAAGAATTCCGGAGCCTACAGTGTCCCCAACAGTTGGGTGAGGAGAAGAAACTCAAAAAATTGATTTTTTTTTTAATTTTTTAGATGTTTTATTTATTTTTGAGAGAGAGAGAGAGACGGCACAAGCAGGGGAGGGTCAGTGAGAGAAGGTGACACAGAATCAGAAGCAGGCTCCCAGCTCTGAGCTAGTTGTCAGCATGGAGCCTGATGCAGGGCTCGAACCCACGAAGTGAGATCATGACCTGAGCTGAAGTCAGCTGCTTAACTGAGTGAGCCACCCAGGCACCCCTGTCAAAAAGGTGATTCTTGAGAGTGCAGTGCACCTGTGCACACAGACCCGAATTGCACCGCCACGACGCCCCCCATTGGACAGTGGAGGCAGTGTGTCTATTTAAAATGCTGCTAACAGTAATTCTTTTTAATGACCTGGGCCCACCTTCCTGGTGCCGTGGCACCCGTAAAAGAAGTTCCCAGCTGTCCCCGGAGGGCCCCATCCAGCTAAATGTCGGAGTTGGTGACTTGACAGTACTGTTGACAATTCCCGCTTTTCTCCATTTTAGGTTTAAATTAACCAGGGAATTAACTCTTAACATTTAAATCTCACGCCGTCTTTCTAAACTGCAGTATTACCCGGCGTCGCGGCTGACTGACAACATACATTGAGGAAAATTAAGTGCCTACGAATTATCTCAAACTAATGATATATTTATGCATTGTAGGCTATTTTGAATTTCTAGACTGTTAAGAGTTGTTTAATAGGTTAATAGTTTTAATCTATTAATCTAATCTTTTCTACTTGACTATTTATTAAAATATATCAGTGATACATGACAAATGGAAGTGCGGATAATTCTGAGGGTTATTAGACATGGGTGATGTGAGGATTTGAAACGCGGGTGGAATAGTAAACGCACGGGCCTCGTTACCAGGGTTTGTGGAAACTGGGGTTTTGCTGTAGGGTCTCTCTCTTGGTCCTTCCTGGCTGGTGGAAGCTGTAGTCTTCCTGTCCCGTTACGATTCCTGTCCTTGTCACTGAAAACGGGAGACCCTGTGTCCAGAGGCCAGGTCTGAACAGCAGCCATTTTAGAACACTTCAAGGAGAGTTAGAGGTCAACAGTGAACAGAAAGCCCAAGCCCTTTCCTCGTAGCAGACATGGAACCCCACATTCCTTAATTTTATTGCATTTCTGTGCTGCTGTTTGGAGAATCTTAGCCTGTGCCCCGGTCTGTCAGGATGCTGAGGATCCAGTAGGAGATGAGGGGATGTACTTCCCATCTCTTGGAATTTCTGTCCCATCGGCTGTTAATTTGTCCATTCATTCAACAAGAGTTTGGTTGTCACTGTTCTTTTTTTTTTTTTTTTTAATGTTTTTTATTTATTTCTAGGAGAGAGAAAGACAGCGTGAGCAGGGGAGGGTCAGAGAGAGAGGGAGTCACAGACTGAAACAGGCTCCAGGCTCCGAGCTGGCAGTCAGCACAGAGCCCGATGCGGGGCTCGAACCCACGAACCGCGAGATCATGACCCAAGCGAAAGTCGGATGCTTAACCGACTAAGCCACCCAGGCGCCCCTGGTTGTCGCTGTTCTTAATCGTCTCTCTTCTTTGGAGAAGAGAAACGGACATCGTCCAAGTGATTGAAAGCCCAGGCCTTAGAGTTGGGCAGATCTGGTTGAATCCCATTCTGTCACTAGCCAGCTGTGTGACCGTGAAAAAGTCACCCTGTTTCTCTGATCCTCCGCTTTCTTATCTGAAAGCAAAACTACTGGCCTGTTGGGCATGGTGATGTGCCGGATGTCAGTGGGCTGCTGCCATGGATACGGTGTGTGTGGCCATGCCTGGCACGTCCCAGCCACTCAGTACGCCACGGCTGCCCTTGTCCTCGCTCCCTCCTTATGGTACTGCTGTCACCTCCACCTTCACGCTGGTGTTTCGGCCTCCGGTGATTGTCTCTGTTGTTCAGCAGACATCAGCTAACGTCTTCTGGGGGCTGGGCACGGGGATGCAGAGCGGCCATGGGGTAGAGCCCTTGCCCTTGGAGGTGTCTCTCAAGCACGTGGAAGCAGAGAGCAGATTCAGAGGGGAGCCCTTTAGAAGCAGAGGGGGCGTTCTCAGAAACCCCGGGGCTGGGGCTGCAGGCTCCCCGATGGCTGTCAGAGAGTGAGGGCTCTGGCTCTTACTCTGGGTGAGATGTGGATGTGATTGGGCCTGGAGGTGACATGGCCTGGCTTGCTTGAACAGGGTCACTCTGGCTGCTGTGTTGAACATTGACATCGGGGCGTTGGCTGGGGGTAGGAGCAGGAGACTGGCCAGGTGGTTATGGCAGTGGGACAGGAGGCAGGGGAAGGCAGCCGGGACCAGGGGGTGGCCGAGTGCTGGGAAAGAGTAGGTCAGGACACACCTCGAAGGGGGAGTTGACAGGATTTGCTGGTCGATTCATTAGTACGCCATGGGGAGGGAGGGAGGGAGGTTAGTTCCAGACTCTGGGCCCGGCAAGCTGGAGGGCTGGAATCGCTGCTGACTGAAACAGAGCAGTCTGCGGTTATTTGACAGTGGCATCGTGGCTTTAGTGGGATGGGAGTCCGAAGGATTGCTGTCTTGACTTGGGGGGAGGTGTGTACAACAGCTCAATTGGGGCCCGTTAAGTAACGGTCCCTTTGGGGCATCCAGGAGGAGGTGTTCAGCAGACAGCTGTGTGTGTGGGTCTGGAGTTCGGGGAGAGGTCCAGGCTGGGGACAGAATTTGGGATCCATCATCGCATTGCTAATACTTAAAAACATGAATCCAGATGAGACCGCTTTAGGGAATGAGTGTGGATAAAGAGGGCAGAGGTTCTAGAACTGATCCTTGGGGCGTGTCAGTGTATAAGGGCCAGGCTGGTGAAGAGGGATCAGCAGAAGATAGAGGAGGGGCCCACGAGGTGAGCATAGAGCCCAAGGCAGCAGAGATCTGGACAGTGGGGAGAGAGAGAGAGCAGAGGACAAGGTCGCTGAGGATGGGAAGGGACCATAAGCTCTAGGAGCATGGAGGTCACAGGGGGCCTTGGGAAGAACAGCCCTGGTGGAAGGGGGGAGGGAAAGCCTCATTGGCTTGGCCAAGGAGGGGCCTGTTGACACCTGAATCGGTAATAATTGCTGTTAGGGGCATCTGGGTGGCTCAGTCGGTTAAGCATCCGACTTCAGCTCAGGTCATGATCTCACAGTTGGTGGGTTCGAGCCCTGCGTCGGGCTCTGTGCTGACAGCTAGCTCAGAGTCTGGAGCCTGCTTCGGAGTCTGTGTCTCCCTCTCTGACCCTCCCCTGCTCACACTGTCTCTCTCAGAAATAAGTAAAAAACATTAAAAAAAAAAAAAAAGAATCATTTGCTGTTAGATCATTGGTAGGTGGGCCCTTGGGTAGCGTCGGAGGACTTTGTCAGTGGTCAGCCTGTGCAGCAGGGTAAATGCTGTCCCCAAAGTAATGGCCGGATGTGCATTAGTTCCTTTAACACCCCGTGCATTTGTGGAGAGTGTGTTTAAGCTCAGCTTGAGGCTACTTAACCCTCATTCCTAATGAGTGGAGTCTTTTAATGAAGTTTTATTCTAGAGGGAGTTAACTAAGTCATTATTTACACACTGATTAGAGACTCCCCCACCACCACCCTTAACATTGTTTCAGGTGGCTAAAGTGGCAGAGTGAAAAGGCAGTAGCCTTTGCTGCCCTGTGCAGGGAGCCCCTTACCCTGCTGGGGTCCAGCTCACTCATCTTGCAGATGGGAAAACCGAGTCTGGTAGAGGCAGGACTGATCTCCAGGCTGCCGAGGACCCCTCTTAAGTACTATGACTTGGTAGAGCTTCAAGCATTAGCATTTTTAGTGGAATGATGGAGAAATTATACCCAGAAATGTAGTTAATTATCTGACTCCTGGGCACATGGCATCATCTGAAATTCTTCCTCCAGCATGGCCAGAAACGGCGTGGTCCTTGGGCCCCCAGTCCACTGGGGAGTTGTTGGGTCGCGTTGTTTTAGGCTGTAGGGTTTCGTGGGAACAGCGCCAGGATGGGAGTCAGAAAAGTTGATTTTGGTCACTGGAAATTGTGTGACCTTGGCCATGCCCTTCGTTCACAGTTTGATTGGGTTCCTGCGGTGCACAGGGCCATGGTGCCAGGACTGGACCGCGGACACGAAGCAAGCAGAGCCTTCCTCTGTGTTTCAGTGTCTGCATCTGGCTGGGCTCTTGTGAATGCCAGATGGGATGGGGTGGGTCCAAGCACTCGAGAGCCATCTGGTAAAACCCAGAGGAAGAGATTTGTTCTTGAAACTTTCAGGCAGGCTCTGTGGGCACGTCGGACTGGCCACACGCCGTGCTGGGGATGAGGAAGAACGAAGCAAAAGAAAACTTGGGGGGAGGCCAGCAGCTTGCAGACATAACCGCTGTGGAACGAGTTCCTCGATTAGTCTGACACAGGGGATTCGTTTCCTGCGGCTGTTGTAACACGTCCCCGCAGGCTGGGGTGCTTGGCGCAGAAGCTTGTTCTCTCACCCTTTCGGAGGCTCCAGGGGACAGTCTGTTCTTTGCCTCTTCCAGCTTCTCATGTCATAGCGCTCCTTGACCTGTGGCTGCCTTTCTCCAGTCCCTGCCACTGTGGTCATGTTGCCTTCTCTTGCCTGCACTGTCCCCTCTTGTGCCTGTCATTTCCCCTGTGTGTCTCTTATAAGGACATCAGTCCTTGCGTTTGGGGTCCACCTAAGGTAATACACCATGATCCCTTCTTAAAGTCCTAAAATTAAATACATCGATCTGCAAAGAGGCTTTTTCCAAGTAAGGTCACATCCATAGATTCTGGGGATTAAGATGTGGGCATATCTTAGGTAGGGGGGGTGGTGCACACCATTTACCCCACTATAGAGAGAAAGAAGCCTACATATATGTAGTACATCAGGCTGAAATCAAAGAGAGAGTTGGGGTCTTGGAGCCCCACTCAACACCACCCTTTTCATTCAGGCCTCATGGGTGCTTCTGGACCACTGCTGTGGAACCCCTAAGGCTCCAAGGAACACGCGTTGAGAACCATTGCCTTCATGAGGGGTCAGTGCTCTTAGGGGACTGCTAGGGGCAAGGGCCTGCTTGGTCTGGCTTCTCTCTGGGCATTCCGGCATGAGCAGTAACCAGTGACCATGGACGGCATGTACTCACCGAGAAATATACTTTTAGTGCCTGACTTTAGATTTTATGTTGAAGTGTGACTCAGGTTAAATATAAAATTCATAGCATATCTTGAGCAACTATTTTGTAGTTATCTATATATAAATCTATTTTACAGCGACACAAATAGAATAGATTATGGAGTGTCAGCATGTAGATAGATTCCGAGTGCTTTTTCACTAATATACCTAATGATTCGTGCTGAGAATATCCAAGGGCTCCACTGTACACTTAAATGGATATAATTAAAATAATGAGCTCTATTTTAAAAAATGATATATGAAAAAAAAATTTTCTTAAAGAAGTTAGAAGATGCTACACCAGTAATTCAAAGTGATATAAGTACCTCAGTGATTCCATTGTTACCAGGACACCTAATTAAATGCAAAGCACCCACGAAAAGCAACATTTGGGCTTGTAAATCTAAAGCATGAAGCCAGGAGAAGTTGCCAGTGTCCTTGGTACTGCCAAGGCTCGGGGATGTCCCATCTAAGGGAGCACCTTTCGGGGGTCAGGAGGCTCATGTAACTTGCAATAGAAGCCTCCTGTGTGGGCGCAGATGGGCGTTGAGAAAGGGGGTCTGACTCCACTTCGAGCAAGCAGGGAAAGCTTCCCGGAGGTGAGGATGTCCTTATGAATCGATGATGTCATCACAGTGGCAGGTGCCGTCCATGGAAATCCACTCTGCCCCAGTTCCCTGGCTCATCTCCCGTCCCCCACGCTGGCAAGGATCACGGTCCCTTTCTAATAGACAAGGAAACTGAGGTTCAGAGGGGGAGCCCAGCCCAGGGTCGCAGGGTGTGTGAATGCTCAGCCTGTCTGATTCTAACGACTCCTCCCTCCCACCAGGACGTCCTGATGCTGGCGGGGGTCCCTGACAGCAGAAAAGGGCACTACCATCTGTTCAGGCAGGTGGACAAGTGCTCTTAGATCTCAGGCTGAGCTTCTGGATGTCGGCAATGAGGAAAGGGGGTGGAGGGTATTTCAGGGGGAGGGTCTGTTCTGTTTTCTTCCCTCCCTGTGACCTCAGTTGCAGGGAGCACAGGCAGGTTGAACTCTTCGTCTTCAGTGGGCCTCTTTACTGTCCTGGGGAGCACATCTGTGCTGTGCTTGAGGCTCAACCCTTTGTGCAGTCAGGTTCAAGGCCAGCCAGGGCCAGGCCAGAGTGAGTGGTCAACTACCAGGCTGCCTAGCAGCCCCCCTGAGACCCATGTGCTGTGCTCTTGCCGGGCTGGCATTCAGGCTCAGATCAGGCAGGGTCCCCGGGTTCCGCGCCTGTGCCCAGTGAGCCTCAGGACGGGCAGGCCTGGTGGTTAGCGTCCATGAGGTGTTTGTCAGGGAGCAGTGGTTTCAGCAGCTCCACCACCGGTTCCGCAGGCTTGGTCACCTCTGCTGTGTGAGTCACTCCAGATGAGGCCCCGGGTTTACATTTTGGTGGTTGATCTTCACAAGACCTTTTAGGCAGATACGGGGCTCCCCACTTCACTGATGAGGATACGGACTCAGAGAGAGTCCGGGGCTCACTCGGGGTCACCAGCTGGGATGTGACAGTGATGGGGTTTAAACCCTCCATGGCTCCTGCGCGTCTGTGCTGTGCAAGGCCCGTCCCTCGTGTCGTCTGCATACTTCCCTCCCCTGTACCCCCCAGAAGACCATAGATATGTGTAGGACATCTCCCCTGGGGCCACCGGTTAGGGTCCCTCGCAGACATTGCCTTGTCTCTGCATCACAGCACTGTGAGGCCAGTGCTGTGTTTATCCCCATTGTACGTGTGTGAAGACCGAGGCTTAGGGGCTTGGAGTCACTTGCACAAGAGCCCACAGCTTGGGAGGGGTGGTTCTGAGATTGGCCATGGGACCATCGAACTCCAGAACTTACTTCCCCTCTCAGTTCACCACACAGCATCCCTGCCAGGCTGTGTGCCTACCTCTGTGCTCTGGTGCCCAGCCCCGGGGAGACCTCCACTCCTGGGACGTCCCCTTCTGTTGCCGCTGGCTGCAGATTGTCCTGCCTCCCTGAAGCCGCAGCTCCTCCCCGGTAACTTCTTAGACCTGTGGCTCCCATGGCTCCTGGGGCCTCACTGAGCTAAGAGGTTTTTGTGTCCTGTGATGACTTTTTTTTGTAGCATTTCTTCATTTTTGAAAGACAGAGACAGAGCACAAGCAGGGGAGGGGCAGAGAGAGAAGGAGACATAGGATCTGAAGCAGGCTCCAGGCTCTGAGCTGTCAGCACAGAGCCCGACACGGGGCTTGAACCCACAAACTGTGAGATCATGACCTGAGCCAAAGTCAGATGCTTAAACGACTGAGCCACCCAGGTGCCCCTGTCCTGTGATGACTGTTAAGCACAGCAGGGAGTGGGTAGGCTTATCCCTTCCCGGGGAGTGCTGGTCCTCAGCAAGAGGGCTCTAGTTCAAGATATCCCCTTTGGAGGAAGCAGCAGCCAGAAAAGTCAGGCAGTCTGCCTTCCTCTAGTGTAGCCACTAGCACCTCGGTTTGGAATGTTCTAGATGCAGAAGGTCAAAGAGTGGGTGATGTGGGAGCTGCCACAGAGGCATATGGACAGGCTTCCCTGTATAGGTTTCTCCCCAAGTCTCAGTGCACCATGGCTAAGAACCAGAACCAGATGTAGATGCCTACCTCTAATTTTGTTTTCGTGTCTTACCACCCATGTGACCTTGACCAAGGCACTTCTCTCAGTGCCTCTGTTTTCTCATCTGTAAAGCAGAGATACTCCCAGGACTTCCTCACCGTTTGTTAACTGAAATGAAAAGAGCCCATATATTAGAACAGTCCTGCCACATAGGAAACAACTTCAGTGTTTCTTCAGTAAGTAAAAGAAATGAACACTGGGGCAATTGAACCATCCTGATTTATGTTTCCTGCTGTGGAGAAGGGCAGGAGCTCAGATAGTGTTGGGTGGCCCTGACATGGCAGGCATTGGGAGGAGGTGTCACTGGGCCCACTGAGTACCAAGGATGCCATAACATTTCACCATTATTAAGAACAATAATGATGACCACGGCCTGATAGCTGTTACAGGCCAGCCACTGTGTTCAGTGTTTTGTTAGTCGATTGAAATCTGCCTGGCAATCCTGTTAGCTCCATTTTGCAGAGGGGAAAACTGGGGCTCAGAGGTTAGGCTGCTGGCTCAAGTCACACAGCAAGGAGGTGCCTGACCGGACAGCCCTGGCTCCTGGCTGGTTCCCACCAAGCCTACCTTTTCTTAAGACATTTTTTCTAAAGTTTATTTATTTTTGAGAGAGAGACAGAGAGTGAGTAGGAAAGGGGCAGAGAGAGAGAGAGAGAGAGAGAGAGAGAGAATCCCAAGCAGGTTCTGTGCCCTCAGGGCAGAGCCTGACGCTGGGCTTGAACATAGACTGTGAGATCATGAACAGAAATCAAGGGTCAGACGCCCAGCTGACTGAGCCCCCCAGGCACCCTCAGCCTCCACTTTCACTCGGGATTGCTCTGAGCCCTGGGCAGTATCTGCTTGAGCTGCCACTACAGAAGACACGGACTAAGTGGCTTAGACAACAGAAGTGTATTGTCACACGGTCCTGAAGAGTGGAGCACTGAGGTCCCAGTGCCAGCACTGCTGGGCTCTGGAGAGAACCCTCTTCCTGGCCTGCAAACAAGCCACCTTCTCTCGGTGTCCTCACACGGCAGGGAGACTGTGAGAGATTTCTCTTCCTGTTCTGTCCGATTAGGGCCCCGCTTTATGACCTTATTTAACCTTAATTATCTCTTACAGACCCTGTCTCCAGCCATGGTTGTGTTGAGGATTAAGATTTCACCATATAGGGGTGCCTGGGTGGCTCAGTCGGTTGAGCGTCCGACTTCAGCTCAGGTCATGATCTCATGGTTCATGGGTTCGAGCCCCGTGTTGGGCTCTGCGCTGACAGCTCAGAGCCTGGACCTTGCTTCAGACTCTGTCTCTTTCTCTCTCTCTCTCTCTGCCCTTTCCCTGCTCTCTTTGTCTCTCAAGAGTAAATAAACAAAAAAAAAGATTTCACCATACCACTTGGGCAGGTGGTGGACACAGTTCAGTCCATGCTAGCATCTCCCCAGTGGCCTTTTCCTGTCCCCTCATTAGCTGGGACCCTCCTCCTCTCTGTGCTCAGTTGCCGGCCTGAGAGAAAGTTCAGAGCTGGGAGGGACAGTGAATATGATAAACACTCATGCTCTGTGGCAGATGGAGCTGCTGGAGCCCAGAAAGAGAAAGATCTTGTCCAGAGCCACACAGCAAGCCTGCTGCAGATCCAGGGCTAGAACCTGGGTCCCTGCCTCCCAGCTTGGCACTCCCACAAAGCTGCAGTTGGCATGCTGGTGGGCTTGCCTGAGCGGGCTTTAAGTCTGGGCCTTCAGGTTCAGTCCAGAAGCTTCACTGAAGCAGCGGACAGGGGCGGATGCGACAGGGTGGCATCCCCGGGCCGGCACGTGATGTGATCTCCTGATGTGCGCACGCCTCGGCTTCCGTAGCTCAGAGGTGGGAGTGATAGCCATGGTCCCCCTGCCGGAAGGATCCCCCTCATGATAACATGACAATCACACTGAACCGTCCCATTCAAGAGATGTCAGGGCGCCTGGGGGGCTCTGTCGGTTGAGCATCCGATTTCGGCTCAGGTCATGATCTCGTGGTTCATGGGTTCAGGTTCATGATCTCACCCGTGTCGGGCTCTGTGCTGACTGCTCAGAACCTGGAGCCTGCTTCACATTCTGTGTCTCCCTCTCTCTGTGCCTCTTCCCCATTCACGCTCTGTCTGTCTTTCAAATAACACATTAGAAAAAGAGAGAGATGTCAAGGCTTCATGTGTTGGCCTGCCACCAGTCTTGTGTGGCCCTGAGTAAGTCCCAGCTCTGCTCTGGGCCACAGTGTGCCCGTCATAAAGGAGGTTACGCCCTGCCCACCTCAGTATCGAGCTCATTTGCCTGAGGATGTTTTCTGGTATTTGAAGAACCACCCGGAAGCCAGAGTGGTGGGGTCAGAGTGAGGCTTTCGGCTCGTAGTGTCCCGTCGGTGAGATGGGAACAGGGAGGGCCTTGGATGAAACCTGTAGCCCTTCAGCCCTCTGCGCAGGAGGGAAGGGCACAGCACGGGGCTTTGTACACATGAAGCCACTTAAACCCTTGCTGCTCAAAGTGCAGATTGAAGACCTGCAGCACCGGCCTTGCTGCACTTGTTAGGAAAGCAGAGCCTCAGGGTGCCTGGGTGGCACGGTCGGTTATGACTCAGGTCATGACTCACGGTTTGTGAGATCGAGCCCCGTGTCGGGTTGTGTGCTGTCAGCTGGGAGCCTGCTTGGGCTTCTCTTCTCTCCCTCTTCTCTCTGTCCCTCGTCTGCTCATGCTCACTCTCATTCTCTCTTTCTCAAAACATTACAAAAAAGAAAGAGAGAAAAGTGGAGTTTCAGACTAAACCCCAGCCCTGCTGAACCAGAATCTGCATTTTACCAAGATTCCCAGCTGATTTATGTGCGTATTGAACTTGGAGAAGAACTGATTTCAACCACCCGTCCCTGCCCTTGTAGGTCTTCTGCCCCTCCAGTTACAGGAGTTATGGGACACATTCAGACCTCCTAAGATCTGTGAAATGGGTGGCGTTGGAGCCATACTAGCCCAATGATTTTCTTTTTTTCTTTTCTTTTTGTAATATTTATTTATTTTTAAGAGAGAGAAAAGCAGGGAGGGGCAGAGAGAGAGGAAGACCAGAATCCAAAGCAGGCTCCAGGCTCTGAGTTGTCAGCACAGAGCCCAATGCGGAGCTTGAACTCAAAAACTGTGAGATCATGACCTGAGCCCAAGTTGGCCACTTAACCGATTGAGCCACCCAGGCACCCCAAGCCCAATGGTTTCCAAGTGGTGTTCTTTGGAGCCCCCAGGGTTCCCTGAAGGACCCATAGGGGCAGCCATGGTCATTGGCTGCTTCAAGGTGAGATTCATGGAGAAGTCAGTCTGTCACTAAACACTGTGCAGCCCCCTGGGCTGGTGGGCTCCCAGACAGGTCTAGGAGCTGGCATGGGGTTCACTCTGAGCAGGCTCTCTTCTTTCCCAGGGAGCGCTTGAAGCGCAGCCAGAAGAGCACCAAGGTGGAGGGGCCAGAGCCTGCACCGGCTGAGGCCTCACTGAGTGCCGAGCAGGGAACGATGACCGAGGTGAAGGTGAAGACGGAGTTACCTGATGACTACATCCAGGAGGTGATCTGGCAGGGGGAGGCCAAGGAGGAGAAGAAGGTGGTCAGCAAGGACGGGGCAGGTGACGTGCCCGCTGAGATCTGCGTGGTGATTGGTGGCGTCCGCAACCAGCAGACCCTCGGTGAGTGTCTGTCCGTGAGGGTCAGGGCTGGGACCGGCGCGTGGGGTGAGTCCCGGAGACGAGGACCTTGCCTGTCCCGGGCTGGGGGAGCCTGAGGTGGCTCCGCTTTGCCCCCAGGGAAGAACCTCAGCTCCTTAGACTTGCCTTCGCTAGGACACTAGTAGTCTGGACCACTTCTTCCCCTTCCTGACGTGCCAGAGCCCGGGCCATGCCTCAGGACTTGGTCAGGTGCCTGGAACTTTCTGCAGGTGTGACGAACCCCTCATAGCGTGGGGCTCCAGGCCCCAGGTGGGCCCAGCACTGCCATGTCACTCATTATCCTAAACATCTGTCTGCGTTTCTTCCTTCTGCGAGTGGCTCCCAGGCACATCCTGCTGGGAACAGGCACCCCGTCAGGACCGGGTTGGTGACAGACTGGCACCTTCGCCTGCCTGTTCTGATCGGAGTCAAGCTCAGACTTGCTCTGTGGAAACAGGCTTCTTAGAAATGCTCTCTCCCCCCTCACTTTCCGTCGGGAGTCAGGAGGTTCCCCTCAGGGGCTGCCCACCCCCATGCAGGGCTCATAAACCCACATGCCCGCAAGGCCTCCCCCAAAACACACGCAGGGGGGCTCGGTCCTCCGCTGCCGCAGGAACCTGGTGGGAGATGGGCTCGGTGTGGACGTGCCACACGCCAGACGTGAGAAATCAGATGTGAACGCTTTTGGCCTCAAATGTTGGCAACTAATTTGCCTTTTGGAAATCTGCCCAGCAAAACCTGTCTGGGGCTCAGAGCCGCTCCATGGCCACAGGTTTGCAAACCCTGGTCTGTGAAGTCCACGTGCCTCGCCCTGCCATGGAGGATGCCCGTGCCCCCACCCCCCCGCCCCCGCTGCCTGTCCTTCCCGGTCCAGCTCTGGCTCACCTCCTCCCAGCTTCTGGGCTCACGTCCCACGTCTGGCATGCAGGGCCTTGTGCAGAGATACCCCCCGTGTCTGTGTCCCCAAGGTGACACCCAAGTCCTGTTGCCTCTTCTCCCCAGCTGCCGGCGTTCAGTCTTGTGCTCCCCCTCCCGGCCGTTCCCGTGTGGTCCCTCGTGACCCCGTCAGCCCCGTCTGGGCCACTGTGGCACCCCACCAACAGCCATGCCCGGTGTCTTTCTGCCCTCACCTGCCTTCCACTCTGGCTGCCGGGGGCCCTTGGGAAACACTAATCAGTGGCCCTGGCATTCCCTGCTTATAAACTTGGCATTTCCCACCCCACTGTGTCAGGTCAAGGCCATAGTTTCTTTTTTTTTTTTTTAATTTTTTTTTAATGTTTTATTTATTTCCAGGAGAGAGAGAGAGAGACAGCGTGAGCAGGGGAGGGTCAGAGAGAGAGGGAGTCACAGACTGAAACAGGCTCCAGGCTCTGAGCTGGCAGTCAGCACAGAGCCCGACGCGGGGCTCGAACCCACAGACCGCGAGATCATGACCTAAGCGAAAGTCGGACGCTTAACCGACTAAGCCACCCAGGCGCCCCAAGGCCATAGTTTCAAGATCCTCCGTAACCTGATCCTGCTTCCCTACTCATGATCTTTTCAGCCCTTCCATTCTAGCACACTCTGCCTCTGTGCAGCGTTTCTTCCCTTTTGCTCACACTGTCCCCTCTCCCTGGAATGCCCTTGTCTGTTTCCACGTGCCCAAATCCGGCCCATCTTTTAAGGCCAGCTCCTGTGCCGCCACCTCCCAGAGCTTTCTTTAACCTCTTCTGGTCCGAGTTCCCTGTATACCCTACCCCTCACTCGAGTACTTCCCATTATTTATTTAAAAAAAATTTTTAAGTTTATTTATTTATTTTGAGAAAGAGAGTGAGAGTGAGCAAGAGAGAGAGAGAGAGAGAGAATGCCAAGCAGACTCCGCACTGTCAGTGAAGAGCTCGATGCAGAGCTCAAATCCACAAACCTAAGACATCATTACCTGAGCCGAAACCAAGAGCCGGACGCTTAACCGACCGAGCCACCCAGGTGGCTCTCTCTGTTTTAGATTAGAGCCCTGTGCCGACCTCTGACACGAGGCTGGAGCCCCCGGACTTTCCTGATCCGGGTCTCTGTGCTCCCTGCTCCCCCGCCACAATGCCTAGTAGGTAGCGGCTTCTAGGGAGCAATACTGACATTGGTGCTGTAATTGTCAGGATGGGGCTAAGTTATGCCCCAGGAACAAGCGATCCTGAAAGTAATGAGATCTTTGTTGTGCAAAACCACAAGGGTTTATCTCTTACATCACGTTGCATGTCCACTGTGGGTCATCTGGGGGCTCTGCTCTGGAACCAGGCTGAAAGCAGCTATTATATGAAACGTTGCCGCCCAAGGGACAGAGGGAGAGAAAGTTCTAGAGAGCCTCATGCTAGCTATAACCTACTACAACCCAGAAAGGAGAAGAGTTAAGTTCCCTCCCTGTCATTGGCCTCCTTAGTCACATGGCCCCACCCACTCTCAGGTGGCCGGGAATTACCATCCTCCCTCATGACAGAATCAGGATGAACTGGAAGCATTTGGTGAAGAGCAAGAGTAACATAGCCCAGTGCCATAGAAGAAGGGGCTTGTCAGGAGCCTGCGTCTGCCCTTTCTCCAGCAGCATCTATTCCCCCAGGGCCAAGGCTAGTGGTAGCCACTAGCGCTAGCTAACCCCAGAGTGGATGAGCCCTTGCTCACTTTGGAGTGTGGGTTTTATGACTTGCTGGGCCCAGTAGCCGTGCGTGCCTCTTCTCCAGGCAATGCCCAGGAAAGGGTAGTTGAATCTGAATCTTGGACTGAGGCCAGCAGTCAGGATTTGGTGCGGAAGGCCTCCAGCAGCCATGCTAGGGAAGTATTGGGAGGGAGTCCTCCCTGGGCCAGCTGCCGACACAGCAGGAGGCCCCGGGGTCTCGTGCCAGCCATGGATGCCGCTTTCCAGCTCAGCTTCTGCTCGGCAGCAGGGTCCGTGGCCTTGCTGTGCCTTAGTGTCCTCTCCACCTCACGGGTGTGCAAATCAAAAGAGACAGCGGAAGAGGACAAGATTGTGTAGAGAAAACGAGCTTGGGTCCCCAATCTGGATGTGAGTCCGGGCTCTCTGGTGTAAGAGCTATTGGACCTCAGGCAGGCTCCTTGACCTCTCTGTGCCTCACTTCTCACAATTGTGAATTCATAGGGTTATATGAAGATTCGACAAGATGATGTACATAAAGCACTCAGCATTATACTTTGTAAATGATTTTGCTATTGTTATCGGTAGTATTAGCGTTACTCTTCAATGGGGAAGAGTACCTCTTTCAAGTACCACTTCAAGGAGGAAGAGTAGTAATAGTTTCTCCTTTTTTCTGAAGCCTAAGAAATAAGCCAGTGTGGTGTAGAGAAGAAAAATGGTGAGGAAAAAGGTGGGACTGGATGAAGTGTCAGAAGACATGGGGGTTAACTGAACCTCTAACAGAGCCTCCATTTTCTCATCTGAGGACTGGACAGGGCAACCTGTCCCATCCTTGGGGCCCCTTCTGGTGCTCCCTCCCTAGAATCCAGGGACATTTCTAGGTAACCTGCCTTTGGTGAACTCTTCATGAAGGAGTAGAGCCACGGTGGCAAGTTGGGAGTGGAGCCGCCATTTTGGAGCCCGTACTGAAGCGGGGCCTGGGAGCACTTCCTGCTGGTTATGGAGGCTCATCACGCATCCGCCACGGCAGACCTTCCTCCCTGAGGGTGTAGTTTCTACCAAGGGCCAGGCTCAGAGAAATCTAGTTTGGTCTCAGTACCAGGAAAGAAAAGCATTTTAAAAAAAATCAGATGTTATAGTTGAGCCTTTTGAATTCACCTCATCTCAAGAGAGCAAGTAGATTTGGTCTTGTGGACCAAGGCCAAGTAATGACTGCTGTTTTTTAGGAGCTCTGTGTTCAAGATTCGAAAGGCTGGCATGATTGATTATTGATGTCTGCCATGGACTTGGAGATGCGCCGTGGGGCTATATGCACCATGAATTTGACACCCCTTCTCGCGTTTCATAGAAGTGCAGACAAAAGCCTACAGATATGAAAAGGGTTGCCCCGGGCCACATAGCAAGTCAGTGATGTTTTCTGCCCCTTCCTGAGAGGTCCATCCCCCTCCCAGCAACCCCTCCCACCTGGAAGGGAAACAGAGGTCTGGCCAGGGGCAGAATGCTGGTTAGAGCCATCCCTTTAAATGTGCACCTGCTACGGCATGCGTCCTGTGCCCTGGTGGCAAGGTGTTGTGGAGTTGACATGTTCTCGAGGCACTGGGCAGAGAGGCACGGGGTTCTGCAGAGCTGAGGGCCTCCAGAGTGCCCCGCTCACACCGCCGCACTCAGGGCTCAGAGCCAGCCTCGGTTGCCAAATAGAATGCTGTCCCTGTTCGGCCACTCAGTGCTGCACCACGTGGGGACCTCCCGTTTGCCTTTCCTCTGGGCCCCACCCCCCTTGTTCCCAGGCCCAGGTCCTCACTGGCCCTGTAACAGGCGTCAAACAAACAGTTTTCCCAGTGACACAAACATCATCTGAGGCACTTCCCATGGAGGAGCTGGGGCTTGGACACGTGCGTGGCACTTGGCAGCCTCTCGAGCCGGGAGGGGCGTCAGCACCCAGGAGGCTGGCTGCCAAGCTTGCTGTCTCCCAACTGCCCAGAAGTGCTAAGAAAGATCTCTCTCACTCTTAGAAAGGACGTCACTGCCACTGGCGCCAGTGTGGGGAAACTCAAGGGTTTTCAGCAAGAAACTCAGAGAGCGTAATATTGAACTTGATGACTTTGTGTGATAAAACCCAGAAGTGAAAGGCAGTGAGGTAGCCGATGCCAGTTTCCACCTGTCGAGCTGCATGCGAAACTCTGCACAGCAGCCCGAGGAGTGCCAGAGCCACATCTGAGGTTTCCAGAGCACCGCGAAGAGCCCTGAAGTCCTGAACACAAGAAATGACCGCTGCTGCACCTCAGGTCACACTCGTGGCAGGCATCGCTAATCGATCCCCGCACACGGAAACCGCGCGCCTCCGATCCCTTCTGGACACACCAAGAGGTCCCTGCCGGCCAGTCGGGGTTGCAGACTGCAAAGTTTCCACCTGCTTGCCACTCTCGTCCTGGATGGCACAGATGAGGCGAGCTGAGTTTACTGCAGTCAGGACGTTCAGTCCGTGGAGCGTCTCCTGAGACAGGAGGGGTCCTATCCCATGACAGTGCCCAGGACGAACTGCCAGGCAGTGGGTGCGCTTCTCTGTGTGCTGAACATTGTCCTTAATCCCAAGGAAGTTGCACACGACAGAGCCCAGGAAGAGTGGCAGGTGCCTGGGGGCACAGGAGCCCATGAGGGAGCCAGCACCCGGCTGGGCCCCGCGTCAGATACAGGTGTAAGCCAAGCAGGTTCTTTCCACAGTTAATTCTTGGCATGGGCAGGAGCCCCAAAGAAGAGCTCAGGCCCTGAGTCCTAGGGAGCAAGAGCTTGGGGGCGGGCCCAGTGGCGGGGGTGTGGGGGAGATAATGGGGGTAAGTGTTCACAACTTTGAGCATTTGATGGGAGAGGGAGGAGTGAACACATTCCTTAGAACGTTGACCCCCAGCCGATACAGGGACGTCACCGGGAGGTGGTTTCAAGTCTCAAAGGAAGGCCTCTGTGATGGCAGGAACTGTTGAGAACCTGATGTAAGCCCTGCAAGGGAGGGAGTTCTGTCCAGGAAGTCTCTGGACGGGATGCAGGAGGCAGAGTCAAGGTCCAGATGGGGGACCACTCTAGGCAGTGAGCTTGGAGCATCAAGGGGTGGAGGTATCTCCAAACATGCAGGATTGCCCGGGGAGGAGGTGCAGGGAAAGGAGGCGGCGGCCGCTCGGCCCCGGCTCTGGAAGGAGCAGGCAGCCATTCAGACACGGCCACGCGGGTTTCGGTCTGACAAAGCCAGGCGGCAGGGCTGCCAGGCCCTGCTCCACAGCGCCAGCTGATAGTTTCCTGTTTCGGGGGGTTGTTGGCAGGGCTTTGCACCCAAGCCTGCCAGAACCAAGACTCAGCTCTTTGCGACAGCCGCCGGGGAAGAGCGGGGGGCAAGGGTCTGGCTCTCCTCCCGGGCACGTCTTAGCTCCGCAGCTGGCTCTTCAGCTGTGGTTCGCGGTGCCCAGGGGTCCTAGTTAGAGCGCCCCCATGGGCAAGGGCCCCTGAGATGTAATCCAGGACGCCCAGGATCTGCCTCGCTGCAGAGTCTTGCACAGGATTCTTAACCTCTCAGAACCACGCTGTCTTCATTGATCTGTGGGTGTCGTAACGTCCACCTGTCTTTCCAGTAGGCCTGTTGGGGGCAGAGTGAAGTAATAATAGGTATGGAAGCATTTTCATGCAGGGAGACCGAAAAGGCAAAACTGATACCAGCCGTATCAGGGAGAGAGGAACCAGAAAGGCCAGCGGCTTTCCGACTTCTTTCTGTTTATTACCTCCCAGAAGAACTTTGATAAATTGTACATTCTTTCGTATTTTTGAATTGACATCTCACATTTTTATCCAGAGTGTAAATGATTGCAAAGGATACAATTTCTGGAGTATTGTGTAAAAAAAAAAAAAGTGTCATTTTGGAAATGTAACCATGAAACCATTGTTTTAGAAGCATCTGGGACAATCCAAACCCATTGCTGTTTGAAAGCTGCCATCATCCATTTTAAAAACATACGAAGAAGCTCGTCTTCAACAGTCAGAAATTTTACATCTTTCCTTTCTCTCCTTGAACCCATATTTCCAGTCCACTTCCCTCGCAGGATTTTATCCTAATGTAATATATTTTTTATGCTTGAGAGTCTTTTATCGATTACTGTTTTACACTCGTCTCCCACAACAAGATGTGCATAAATTGAAATTGAAATTTCTTAAAAAAATTTGTTGGGATCATAAAACTGTACTTTTTAAAACGTATTTCCCCCCAGATCAAGTTATGATTAGTATACAGTTTGTCAAAAACAAATCCAGATAAACAGTAAATGTAAAAATAAAAAAATTATTGAAAATGCACCTCTTAATGAAATGGATGGGGCTTTATTTCTTCTTCAGTTGGCTCCCGTTTCTGTGAATTAGTACTTCTTCCTGTTGAACGAGACAAGATTCAGCATTCATTTAACTCCCGTGTTTTGGTTTCCATACGCGTAAGTACTTAGAAAGCTTAATCACATACACGAGGCACCAGGGAAGGATGGCGTTTTGAGCGTCACTCAATTTTTGGAACTCTTTCCAAGTTGCGTGCTGGAAATTGCATGAGGTCTGTCATCAGACGCTGTTGTTAATGGTCTCTCTGCTGACAGCTCCATTAGATGCTGCCTCAGTTTTGTTAAGAGCAAAGACTTGGAAATCACCTGATTCACAGAAGGCGTTGCTCCCTGGCATTATATTTCACCCACTTGCTAGGTCCACTCCTACATGTGGGATCGCCTCGTTGCTTGGAGCCTCGAGGTGGGCAGCCCCCATGGGGGGCACCATGGTGGGGTGGGGGATAAAAGGATCGTCTTGTTTGTAGTGTGTGAGGGTGGGCTTGGGAGGGAAGTAGGAAGGAGAGCCAGCTGAGAGGAGGCTCCCCGGCCACTGCCACATCTCCAGCACATTGATTTTAGGGAAGAATCCATTTGAAAGTTGATGACTGGGGTATTGATTCTCTTAAAACTACCTGTGCTTACGTATCCCCAGGTGGTTTGTACTGTGCTTGGAAGGCCCTGGTCCCAAGGACATTTGGTCTGAGTCCAAGTCCTGAGAAGCTCAGGAAACCCACTTGTCCCTGATTTCCCTCTCCAGGTCCCTTGTCTCCCGGAGGCTGTGCGCCCAGCTCCTGCTGGGTCCCGGAACCAGGAGAGCTGGGTGCTTCTCGGCACACACACCCACTTGCGTTTTTCTTCCTCCACCTGCTCTGGACTTCTGCCTTGTTGCATTTTATGTGTCTGGAAAGGTGTCTGAGCTCGTCTGGAACTAGCTGGGTGCAGATGACAGAGCTCAGGCTTGCTACCCTCATTCCGTGTCCCCAGGGCCAGCCTCCTCTGCCTGGGTCTGTCTGCTTCCCCTGGTGGCCTCAGGAACTGGAGACCTCTGGTCTCAGCCGGCCTCACCTGATCTGTCCCGCCCTCTCGGGAGAGGCCCTAATAGCCAGGCTCACTGCCAGACGCTTCTGGCAAACGCTAGACAGGTGCTCTGTTACTCAGCACCTGTGGATTCTTGTGTCACTGGTGACAGCAGAGCTGGGAAGAGGAAGAGACTGGCTCCCATGCACTGGCACGCTCTGTCAGCTGCTCCAGCAGCCGTAATAGGGGGTGGGGGATAGCCACAAGTCCTGTGGTAGGACCAGACGTGGTGGGGGAGGGGGTCTGCCGCCCTGCGGCACTGGGGGGAGCCCCGGGACTGAAGGGGGATCACCTTGGCGTCTGGAGGTAACCTGGTGGCGTGCCAGTAGGATGGCGCTGGAGGCCTGAAGGCTGGCCAGCCATTAACTGGGTGGCCCCAGCCCTGGGCCATCTGCTCCCTGGAATTTTCATGTTCACCACCGAGAGGGGTATTGAGTCGTCCCAGCCTCACGAGGACTTCGGGAAAGATGGAGGACGGGAATGAGACCTGGGTGCGGTCGGCAGATGGTGCACGTTGACAGGCACCATCTCTTTCTGGTGCTTGCGCAGAGGTGTGGCGGTCACACCGCCACCTGGGTACCGGATCAAGGTGGATGTGGGCTGCCTTTACCGTATGTGTTGTCCCTCCAGCCCTCGCTTCCCTCACCTGAAAAGTGGGGATGATGGTCACCTGTACGTACTGGATGTGTGCGGGGGAGCTGAGCTGACATGCGTCGAGGCACGGAGTCCAGACCCGCCCTGTTTGGCTGTGCGAGGCGGGCACGTCACCACACACCCCGGCAGCTTCCACTTCCCCACCTGTGCGTTGGGCTTGGAGGCCAGGCCCGCGTGGAGACGTAGGAGAGCCTCAAAGGAAATGTGTTAACAGTACCTGGCACTTAGTAGACCATGATGGTGACAACAGAAGGGCAGTAGGGGAGCCTGCAGAGTAAGGAGGAGTGCCAGGCATCTGGCCAGGACGCTGCGAGCGGAGAATCCCCACGCAGGCTGGTCAGCGCCCCAGGGCGCCACGCTGGGTGGGGCGTGCAGTGGCTGCGGGCCAGGGGACAGAAGACCGTAGCATATGCGGGCATACCCTCCCTGTAGGCTCATTTTGCTGGAAGGCTTCTGGGGAGAAACGTTACAAGCGTACTATGAATAATGTTATGTTGTAAGTCAGAGTGTAGAGAAAATGAAACTTCGGGGGGATTTGGGCCCGTAGCTGCCGCTGTCATATGCCAGCCTAGACAGCATGATCTTGGTCACCCTCCTGTGCACAGATGGAGAAACCAAGGCCCCGGAAGCTCAGGTGACTGGCTGACCTGAGCCTTGGAGCCCCTCCTCACCTGGCTCCTTCCCCAACCTCCCAGGCACCCCCAACTTTAAGGGCTCTTTTTGATTTCTTACGTAATTCAGATGGAAAAGCGCCCGAAGGCAGCCCCCACGGTGGATCTGTGCGAAGCCGCTATTCAGGGACCTGGATTTTTGACCAAGCGTTGAGATATGCATCTGGTACGTGAGGGCTGAGGGGCAGGAGGACCTGATTGGGGCCGGCATGGGGGTGGGGGCACGGCTGGACATAGCCGTCACCTACGGACCCCCTGAACCTGCCAGCATCTCCAGGGCCGCGAGGGGCTGCCCTCCTTCACCCTGTCGCTGCCAGGGGCAGCAGATCTGAGCCTGCCAGGGGCCCTGTGGGTGACTTGGCCATTAGAGGGATGACAGAGCACGTGAAGATCGGGAAGTCTGGAACATTCTGGCTGAACTTGCTGTGGGCTGCAGCTTTGAAACAGGCCAGGGTATAAAGGAGTTCTCTGGCCAGATGTGTTAAAGAGCTTGGGTTAAACCGGTTGGCGCAGGACCTCTCCAAGTTCACGTGCACTGTGCCTCCTCAAGACAACCATGCCTCCCACCAGCCTGACCATGGGTCTTTCCTTCCTTGGGTGTGTTCAGGAAGTTGGGTTGTAAAGAATTTTGGAAAATGCCGATAGTCACAGCAGCTTTGCTGTACTGAATGCTGGCTTTGTACGAGGTTCTGTGCTCTAAGTAGCCACAGTATTCTTACTCATAACCTCCCCCCACCCCCACCCCCGAGGTGGGTACCATTTTCCTGTGTTCAGAGAGGAAGCCTAAGGCGTGAGTGTTTCCATGACTTGTCTGGGGCCTGTTGCTGCTTCTGTGGTCAGCTAGGATTTGAACCCCCGTGTGCTGGTACCACCGCCTGTGGGGCTGCCGCTCTCGTACACGTGCCTTGTGACTCACCCTCCAGCTCTCTGCACACCCAGCCCCTCTACAGACAGAGCACCTGAAGCCTGGGATCAAGGGAGGCAGGCAGGACCCTGAGCTCTGTCCTAAGACTCCGTGCGCTGAGCAAGGGCCCCACTCTGCCCTGGGGAGCCAGGCGAGGATGTGAGACTGACAACTGGACCCACTGTGACTCTGTGTGACTTGATCCGTGAGCAAGGCCGCCTGGATCCTCACCTCACTCTGGGTTGAGGGAAAATCCCACAAAGCTGGCTGGGACCTGGGCTACTTGTAAACAGAACCAAGTGGGTGGGCAAGTGGGGGGCCCATTGCAGCCTGCCGTTCTTACATAGCTTGAAAGAGTCTTAGGTCATTGACTGCAGTTGGAGAAACTGAGGCCCGGGTCTGTGGCAGGGCTAGGACATAGAGACCTCACCTGGAAGCCAGTTAAGTCTGAACCAAGTCTTTCCCTTGTCAGAGGCCGTGACCTCAGTCCTTTGGGGTCTGTACCCCTCCTCCCCTGGGTACCTTTCCTCCATCTCCCCCTTTCCTTCTGCCTCTCCTTCCACCCCCTTGACCCTGGTCCCTCACTAAAGTGCAGGGTCCTCGCTGGGCCCACCACGCCCTGCACTTCACAGTCGTAGACCCATCGCCCTGCCCGCCCACTGGCCTAGTGGCCTGTCTCCTAGCAGGCAGAGGTCAGCGAGCCCTCACGCTCTCATTCCCGGCTGGGGCCTCAGTGCTGGGCCTGTGGAAGGAGCTCCATGAGTTACCAGTGGGTTGAAGGGAAACTGGCAGAAACCGTTGAAGAGTGGGTGCAGCCGTAGGAGGGGAGTCAGGGTCATTATTACTCCGTGACGGACGAGTAAAACAGCAAGACGCTGGGAATTTATGGAGCCCCCCATTGTGTGCCAGTCACGGGGCTAAAAACAAAGAAATCTACAGTCTGCTCCTTGCCCTCCACGTGTGTATATTTTCCCCTGCGAGACGAAGGTAGCACATAGAAAACCATGGATAACAGACCGCTGAGTTCCAGCCGGCGTTGGGATGACAGCGCCCCCTGTAGTGGCCCACAGGAGTGAGGTGGTACCTGGCTCACATGTTGTGTCTTATTAATCCTGACCTCAGTCATGAGATGCAGGAATCATCGTCTTGTGTTACAGGTGAGGTAGCGGGGGCCTGGACCGGAAAAGGGGTGTGCCTGAGGTCAGCGGGGAGGTGGGGGGCGCAGAGCGGAGCCGACAGACCCCAGGCTCAGTGCTCTCGTGACTTAATCTGGTACCTGGAGTTCACACCCAGCCAACAGGCCTCTGCCCCCAGGAGGGGCTGAAGACAACAGGCACCGGTGAGGCCTGTGCTCACTGAACATCTGGGCTCAGGGCAGGTGCTGATGTTCTGTTCGGTCTTCCCTCGATGCTTTTGCATTATGCACACCTTACCCATTCCCTCCCGGGCCTTCTGTACTCTAAAACCAGTTCCCGCACCTGGTTGCTGGGCATCAGGATCCCAAGGATCCTTTTGGAAAAGGCAGGTTCCTAGGCCCTTAGCCCCAGCCACCCTTGTGCCTTAGCCTGGAGTGGGGCCGGGACCCCTGTACCGGTGCGAGCTTCCTGGCCCTTCTGTTAGGACGGGTGCGGCCTGAGCCCAGGTGCCAGCAGGCCTGTGTGAGGAGGGCCTCTGTCTGCCCTTGGGGCGCCTGCCAGAAGAGGCCTGAGGGGCTCTGCTCAGCTCCCTGCCATGGGCCTTTCCTGAGTGCTCTGCCTTGACCTGTCTGAAATGATCACTGGGAACTCGGCCACTTCTGTCTGCCTGCTCCCGGGGGAAGGGCCCTGCTGAGGACTGGAGTCAGGGAATCACCTTGTTGGTCTCTGCGTGCCTGAGAGAACACGAGAGCTGATCGGCCTCCCTGTGCTTTCCCTGTGAAGTCCATCCGTGGCAGGGCGGGCACTTCCTAGGGGGGTTGTAGGGCCACCCCTGTGAGGTAGGTACTTACAGCCCCATTTGGCAGATGAGCAGACTGAGGCTTACTGTGTCTAAGGAAATTACCAGGGTCCTGGTGTGGGAAAATGGCAGAAAAGAGACAGAGACCAGATCCATCTGGTTCAAAGACTGTCCTCTTAACCTCTGTCCCATCCTGGCAGGGAGAGGAGCTAGAAGTTACTCGAATGCATGTTGATTTCCTTCCATGGATGCCATTTATTCCTTATTTTGAAAGAGCACTTTTGTGTTCATTTCCTTTTTCTTAAGGAATAAGTATGAGAGCTGCCTTCTTCATCTTACAGATTTGGAAACTGAGGCCCAGAGATGGGAAGTGATTTGCCCAAGGTCACTTAGAGAGGTGGCGCAAAAACTTGGAACGAGACCCTGGCCTCCTGACTTCCAGCTCCGTGCTGTTTCTGCTGGTCCTGGCTGCCCCTTTGCCTGCTGGGGACCACCCAGCCCGGTGGATGACCCCTGACCCTTTGTCACAGAGCTCACGCTACTCGGGGACAGCACTGCGGGTCCTGGGGCCTCATGGCTGCGCACATTGGCCACTGACTGACCTGTCCCTCCCTTTTCTGTTTTCCAGGGTCCTATGAGTGTGGAATCTGTGGTAAGAAGTACAAGTATTACAACTGTTTCCAGACCCACGTACGGGCACACCGAGGTGAGTGCGGCAGGGCTAAGGCCGCACCCCCGTTCTCTGCCTGCTGTTCGTCCTGGGCCCCCTGGTGGATGAGCCCCGGCCCCCCAGCTTGCCCCTCCCCCAGAGCCGCAGCCCTCTCCCTCTTTCTGCAATAGGCAGGAGACCCGGGGCGGGGGGTGGGGGGGAGAGGCCTCCTTGGGAGAGCGCACAGGGCTGGTGGGGGGAGGGGCGGCAGGAGGTCATGTCACCAGTGCCCCTGCCTGCTCCCACACGGGCCTGCCTCCTCCCAGGATGCTTCAGGGCCGCCACACCCTGCAGGGAAGGGGCTTGAGGGGCGTCTGGTGAGCTGCTCAAGGCAGCCCCGGGAGTGGGGTGGTGCTATCGCCATTAGGAAGATGGGAAAGCTGAGGGGACAGGAGAGATGGTGCCAGGGAGGAAGGGCGCAGGGTCAGGGGGCATGGGAAGGGCTGTGAGGCTGAGCGCCCTGCACCCCGAATGGGCTGGGAGCATCCTGGGCCCGTGGTGGTAGGCTCACCGCCTGCCCTCTCTCCTCTCGCTCTCTTGGCACTGCCCCAGCTGTGGGTCCCGTCCACTCACTTCCTTCTCCTTTTCTCTCTCACAGACACTGAAGCCACCTCAGGGGAGGGAGCCTCCCAAGGCAGTGAGTATTTTCCCCTTGCCCTTGTCTCTCAGGACTGCCCGAAGGGGCTTCTGGGAGACCCTTTGCTGTGGTTCAGGCTTTGGGCCAGAGGGTCTTAGTGAAATTGTAGCAGCCTCGGAATAGCCTCTCCCAAAGTGTGTTCATGGCACGCATCCTGGGGCAGCAGATAAGTTTTCTGTCCTCAAAGGGTTCTCTGGCCAGCTAACCCGGGGCAACCTTGGGTTCTGCCCAGAGGGACGTGTTTCTTTGCCGTGGACTTCTCGGGGGCCCTTCACTGGCAAGCATGCATGTGCACCCGCGTGCAGAACCCAGGGTTCACGTCATCTCCTCTGTTCTTTTGACTCCCAACTCCTGGATGGGTCTGGGGCTTCGTGGCTGATGTTTGGCCCATGCTGCTTCAGAGGGGTGTCCTGGGGCGCCACAGGGTCTCCATCCGAGGAAAGTGTTCTGCTTCGCTGTGCGCAGGCCCTGTTCGCCCTGCCCCCGGGTCTAAACCCACGGGCCTGGTAAGAAGGCAGATGAGCGTGGGCCGGGGCGGAGCATCTCCCCAGCCAGCACACCTGAGCTCCAGAACGCAGCGGCTCCCCTCCCAGGTGCATCCCAGCAGAACCGTGTGCCCGCGTCCACCAAATGATGGAGACTCGGATATTCTAGTAGCAGTGTCTGTAACGGTCCCGCGCCGGAAGCCAGTCGTGCACCCAGTGCTAGGAAAGGGCCGATGAGGAGGAGGAGAGCTGCACAGCCACACCTGGCCGCATCCTTACCCGCGGGCGCTGTCAGCGAAAGCCCGACACAGAGCTCTTCCTCTGACCTCTGTGGATGAGAAAGTCCAAGATCGGGAAAGTCATGCATGCTGGAAGCCATCGTGGGCAGCGGTTTCTGGGTGCTCACGGCACAGGTGCTTCTGGTTTATGAAGGTTGAAAGAGCTGAACAGGTTTCTGCATCGGGGTCAGCGGATTCTTTTGTAGGGACCAGATAGTATTTTAGACTTTGCGGGCCAGACATCTCTGTCCCCACCACTCAGCTTTGCCCTGTAGCTGGAACACGGCCAGATACCTACGGAAGTGAGTTTTTCACCCAAACAGAGGGGGGGTAGCCCAGAGTGTCAGCTTGTTCCTCCCGCCATAAAAAGTTTTTAAAAATAATAAACATGACCAGGGGTGCTTGGGTGGCTCAGTCAGTTGAGGCTCCAACTCTGGGTTTAGGCTCAGATCATGCTCTCATGGTTTGTGAGTGTGAGCCCTGCATCAGGCCCCACAGTGACAGTGCGGAGCCTGCTTAGGATTCTCTCTCTCCCTCTCCTCTCTGTCCTTCTGCTGGCTGCTCTCTGTGTCTCTCTCTCAAAATAAGTAAGTCAACTTAAATGACCCCCAAAAATCTAAAACAAAGCAGTGTGAGGAGGTGTGTGAGCTAACACGGGGCCTTAATTGCACTGGTCCAGAAACCATTTCCCATCCACTCTTTCTCTGGATTCACACATCACATGAGAGGCAGGCAGTGCTGCGGCTAAGCTTCCATTTTCTAGACATTCTGTGGCTCAGGTATGTCAGACACCTGCCTGAAGGCCATGGCCAGGAGGCAGTGAAGGCCTGCCCCTCCTCTCCGAGACCTGACCGCTGGCTCCCTTCTCCTTCAAAAGCTTCCTTCTCTTCCGGCTCCCACGGTCTGCCTGTGGTCAGCCACACGTTTAAAGATCTTCTCTATTTATCTTTCCTTCCTTGGCTATTCTGGGCCCCTGGGCTCTCCGGCAGCCCCTCAATGATCCATTGTGTTCCATCTGGCTTCCGTGGTTCCCGGAGGCCCACTGGCTGTTGAGGACTCTGTAGCCTGGGGTATTTTTAGTCCTTCCATTACTTTGGCCTCCCTCCCTAGAGAGTTTTCTCCCTGTGGCCACTGTGCTTTATTTTATTCTCAGTCCCACACCCCTTGCCTGACCCGAGCCAGCAGTGCCTGCTTAGAAAGCCTGGCATCCTCACACGCCAGCCTCGTGACAGGAGCCTGACCATGGAGTCCTGGAGCCAAAAGCGTCCTGTCGAGAGTACCAAGTCCAGCCTACCCATTTTGCAGATCAGGACACTGAGTCCCAGAGAAAACTCATGCAGCTTGTTAGCAGTGGAGGCAGGCATAGAAACCAGGCCTCACACCTTCTAGTCCATGCGTCTTTCATTAAGTTGTTAGAAAAATTGTACGGTCATAAGTGGAGGCATATACCCACTCACCCACATCTTCGCCAAGAAAATTAAAGCTTAGCTCCGTGTCCAGCTCCGTTGTGTCTGTTATATTGATTCCCTTTCCACAACAGTGTTAGGCAGCATTTACCAAGTACTTATTGTCGGTTAGGGATCGTGTTTGTTCATTTTTCATCACATCGAATGACGAACTGTCATTCCCGTTTTGCAGATGAGAAGACCAAGGCGCACAGGTTAAGGAGTGTGTCCAGCGTTAATCGTGCTTACTGGCATCCGAGTCAGGTTGGAGTCACACAGCCTGACTTCAGAGTGTGTTCTTGGAGACACTGAGCTCTCTTGGAGGCTCTGAGAGTGTGGTTTTATTGACAAAAAATCACTTTGCCTTTCTTCCTCTGGGGATAACCCTTCTGTCGTCATCTGCTCCTGCCATAGGTGGGCCCTGCTCTGTGGTCCCCGTCCACATGGAGAAGAGGTAGCAGCATGGGATTCAACACAGCAGGGCGAAGGCGCTTCTTAGTGGCAGGAAGTGGGGGTTCACCGTATATTGGAGGTGGTAGGAGGGGCTGTGGGAGCAGATGGGAGACAAATGTGGCTGGCAGCTGTGGAGGGTGACTGGCACTGGCCAGTATGGGAGAGGAACTTTGGGGGTAGGCCCCATCTGGAACCAGCAGACCCTGGATGGCCTTGACTTCTCCTGCTCCCCGCTCTCCAGCACTGAGAGCATCGTGGTCCAGGTGGGACATGATAAGGGCAAGGTCATTGTCTAGGCTAGACTAAAGCTCGAGCCAGGCTTGGAATCCTAGACTGGCCGGCCTGGGAGAGGCCCTGGGAGTCGGCTCATTGCTGCCCTTCTGTCCCCTCAGGTCAGGGGGAAAGAGCAGGAGCTGAATCCTGAAGTGGGGTCAGGCATCGCTGGCGGTCTAGGTGAGGCAGAGCAGGGCCAGGCCGTCCCTCCTCCTCCGCTCTCCGCCTGCTCTCCCCCATCACTGCCTGGCTGGTTCAGGTGTGGGCACGGAGATGGTAGGGCCTGGCATGCCTGGTCCCCACAGCCTCAGAATGGCCATGCATGCTGATGCCGTGTACATCTCTCTCGGGGACCACTCAGGCTCTGTGGCGGATGCCAGGACACTCTGGGAGATTATGGGTGTGGTCTGAGAGGTGGGGGAAGAGGCAAGAAGATGGCCAGTGTCATCCGTGCCCCTGAGTTCAGCCAGGCAAGGACCAGAAGCTTCCCATGGAATCTCCTGGCATTGCAGCCTCGGGATGGGGGGAGTCCCATCAGTCCTCTGTTGGAGTGCTGGGGAGCAGAAGGTCCAGAAGGCTGGTGCCTCAGGCAGGAGCTCATCTAGACAGACAGAGGCCCTGTGCCCTGACTCCGCTATGGCATGGAGCTGAGTGAATGTTTAAATCGTGGCTTTTCCTCGAGCAAGCCGCTCCCCGTCCCTGTGCTGGGCGTAGGCCGGAAGTTGGGGTGGATGGACCCTCGCTAGATCTGCCCATGGAATACACACAAGAGCCTGTGCTGATGTGTGGTGAGGGCAGTGGCCTGAGGGAGTCTGGCCTTGGGATTTGGATAGAGGTGGGCATCCGAGCCCTGGCCCCGGACGCATCATCTGCTGCTGTGGACCGCATCGCCAGACACCTATATGGCTTAGATGAACATCGATTTATCTCAGTGTGTGTGGTGAGGACTTGAGTGTGGCTTCACTGGGTCCTCTAGCTCTGGATCTCATGAGGCACCTGAGGTGTTGGCCAGGACTGTGGTCTCCTCTCGATTACCAACCAGGGAAAGAGCTGCTTCCACACTCACGCCCATGGCTGTTAGCAGGATCCTTCCCGAGCCGTTGGACTGGAGGCGTCACACTCCCCGCTAGCTGTTCCCCAGGGGTGGCTGTGTGGCTCTCTCTCTGGGGCAGCCTACAGCATGGCCGCCAGCAAGAGCCGGGCCACGTGAGTGAGACAGAAGTTATGGGCTTTGGCAGCCGAATCTCAGAAGTGACTTTCTGTCACTTCATGGCATTCTCTTTATTAGAAACAAGTCACTAGGTCTGGCTCAGACTCAAGGGGAAGGGATCGCATGGGGTGTGAATGCCAGGAGGCCAGGGTCTTTGGGAAGCTGCCTACCATAGGCCCCCCCTAGCTGTGGGGCTTGGGACAGGTGCCTTCTGAATCTCAGTGTACCTGTTTGTTAAATGGCTTACTTCTTGGGGCGCCTGGGTGGCTCGGCTGACGGGAGCGTCCGACTTTGGCTCAGGTCATGATCTCCCTGGTCTGTGAGTTCAAGCCCCGCATCGGGCTCTGTGCAGACAGCTCGGAGCCTGAAGCCTGCTTCCGATTCTGTGTCTCCCTTTCTGTCTGGCCTTCCCTGGCTCATGCTCTGTCTCTCTCCCTCAAAAATAAACAAACATTTAAAAAATTGTTTTAAATGGCTTGCGTCTTCCCCCTCAGTCACGAGGACCAGTGAAGGAAAGGCAGAGGAGGTGCCTGGTGTAGCACCTCGCGCAGAGCCTCAAGAAGGGAGGTGGGGCCAGGCCCTTCGTGGCTCAGCTCACAGAGAGTGGGGCTGGGGGTTGGATCAAAGGTGGCTTCAGTGCTCTCTAGTCTCCCTGTGGAGAGGACCCCTAAAGTCCCTGGCACTGCTTCTCCGTGGCCCACGGGCGGGGGCCAGTCTGGGCCAGTCCCTTGTTTGGGTCCTGAGGCCGATGAGCTGGCCCCAGAAAACCCCACCCCGAATGACCAAAGTCCCAGTGACTATGTGTGTTTCTCTATCCCCCGCAGACAATTTCAGGTACACGTGTGACATCTGCGGGAAGAAGTACAAGTACTACAGCTGCTTCCAAGAACACCGGGACCTGCATGCAGTGGATGGTGAGTGAGGCCCCTCACTGCCCGGAAGTTGAGGCAGATAAAGAGGAGCACCCTCCGCCCCACGCACACCGCCCCCCAGGGCTGCCTGGCCAGCTCCCACCCCGCCCACGGGCAGTCCCCTCCCTCCTCCGACCCAGGGGAAGGTCAGGTGGCAGTCAGACCACCAGGGCAGTGACCAACCCCTGAGGATTCTGGGAGAGAGAAGGTCCCCGTCCTACTCCATACATGCTTCTGATTCGGGGAACCGAAGTGAAATTGCCAGCTTTGTAGGTCAAAATCCGTCAAGTTTTAGCAATTGCATATCGATGCATTTTACGGTTTCATACTGAGTATTCACGTGCTCTGATGAAATTAAACCAGTTTTTTAAAATGAATGATGGTATTTTAGTGTCTTCAGTTATAGAGTTAGAAATTGGAACAATAAATTTAGGTAATTTATTTTTAGAATCCCAATCCTAGATATGGGGTCTTGGGCCTAGAAAGGACGGAGGGGGGCTCCCTCTTGTAGCCCCGTAGCCCCAGCGTGTCGCAGGGTCTATAACCAGGTCCTGCCACTCAGTCCCGCTGGCTTGTCCTCATCGCCTCTTTTTCCCCTACTGGCCTCTTCCTTTTTTTTCTCCTGCCCTGGCCCCTCGAGTGTCTGCTGGCAATCCAGAAACAGGCTGGGCAGAAAGTGCCACCGCCGGGTTGGGCCCGTGCCCGTCGGGCACAAGCTGTGTCCTGGTGGAGATGTGCCCTCCCGTGGCCCCCGGTTTTCTGGGGCCTGCACGCTGGCCGGGGCGGGCTCTCCTGGGCCCCAGCGGCTGGGAGCACTGGGCAGCGCGGTGGGCAGAGACTAACAGGACTCCCGTTTGCTTCCTTCCTGCTGCGGCTGCTGCCTCCTGCCCGGGTGCAGTGTTTAGTGTGGAAGGGGCCCCCGAGAATCGGGCAGGTAAGTCCTTGGTGGCTGCCCCTGCCCTGTGCCCGGCTGGACTCCCATGACCGGGTTACCAGGGCGCTAAGGGCCATGTGTTCTCCCACAGACCCCTTCGACCAAGGTGTCGTGGCCACTGAGGAGGTGAAGGAGGAACCCCCGGAACCATTCCAGAAAATCGGGCCAAGTATGCGGGCCTCTGTTGGGGGCTGGGCTGGGCTGGGCTGGGTGGGGAGACTAGCCGAGGGGTAGGTCTTGCCATTGGGAAGGGGTGACATCACTTATCCTGAAACAGTGGTGCTGGCCGGTGACCACTGACCTCCCCTTAGACCTCACTTTGCCCACCTGTCAAATGGGCCAGTCTTAGGACCTTAGCCTTTGAGGAGCAGCAGAACAGCACAGGGTCATGGTCAGGGCAGTGAGAGCAGCACATGCTTGGTGCCCTGGTAGTCTGTTAGCCGTCCTGGGCCTCGGCCCCTCACATGTCAGTGAGGACGCCATTTCCCCGAAGGTTTGTTGGGGGATTAAATGAGATCGTGAATGTAAATCACCTGTTAGCACAGTGCCTGGTACATAGTAGGTGCTCAGAAAAGAACTCTTGTCACCTGAAGGGTTCATCAGCAAATGAAGCTGTCCAGGGGAGCCATAGGTAGACACTGTCCTTGAGCCAGGTACCCCCTGAGGGCAGGAGTCATACCCATGACCTGCCTCTTTCTCAGCCTTGAGTGTGGTGAGGGCATAGCAGTGGGCGGGGCGGTTGTGGCCCTGCCCTTGGGTACAGGGAGGGGGCAGTAGGTGAACCTGAGCCACAGGGAGCCATGGGGGCTGGCGAAGTGCCTGGCCAGCCTTGGGAATCCTGGAGGTTTCTGCTTGGACGAGGGTGGGGAATGAACTCTTGCATTATAGGTGGAAGAGGGAGCGCAGCTCCTGTTCTGGGAATTGAAAGGCAAATCAGTTCTGAGTTGAGGTCTTAGAGAGCCTTGAATGCCGGAAGGAGGCATCTAGACTTCATCCTGAGGGAAATGTGCCAGAGAGTTTACCATGTGCGGGAGGGCCTTGATCGGATTTGCACCTTAGGAAGACCATTTTGGCTGTTTCTAGAAGAATGGCTTGAGTAGAGTCCCAAGAGTGAGAGGGGCCTGGCCCAGCCTTCGGGAATTTGCCTTCCCCTTCCTTGCTCGCCACCCGGCCAGAAAAGGCCTTTTGTTGACTGCGCCTCACTACAATAAGGATTTAAGGCAACTTGCAGACTAGACACACACACACTAACTGAAAGGATGAGCAAATCCCAGGCAAGGAAAATCAAGGAGCTAAAGCCAGGAAGGTAGAGATACTTTTCAAAGTGGGGAGCTTGGCCCCAACCCTTGGAAGGCATTGGGTCGGTCCCCATCTTACTTCTCCTGTCTTCCTCCTTCGTGGTAGAGGGTGACTCTGCTTTCTTGTGACTCTCAAAGCACCCTGGAAACGGGAGGTACGGCAGTACCACATCTGCGAAGTGGTTAGCCTAGCGCTTGTCATGTGTTTACCATGCATGTGACATATTTTCTTTTTCTCTCAGAAAATGAGGAAATCCTCAACACTGAAACTGCTGTAAGTTAAACCGTGGGGAAGCCTACATGGGAATCAGACACGTTCATGATGAACATGTGTAGACATGGTCCTGGGGATCTGGGGCCTGCCATGGTCCAGCTGTCGGCCCACTGCCGCTGCCCCCGGGTAATATTGCCCTTCTGTCTGCAGCATCATAATTACAAAAATATAATTGGAATCAGGCCCACATTTGAATACTGGCATCACCAATTTACTAGCCACTTACTCCCCTTCTGAGTGTCCTTTGACTCAACTGTAAATTGGGGACAAGAATGTCTATCTGTCCTGTAAGGCTGTTGGAGGGTGCGTGGAGGAAGTGTTGGGCCCAGCACCCGGCTTGTATTCAGGGCGTAACAAATGAGTGATGTCGTCAAGAGATGGCCAATCGTGAGAGCTCTAGAGCACCCCGTCTCTGAACCCTAGCTCCACACTTAGTACCTGCATGAGGTCCCACATGCTTCTAATTTCCCTAATCTCCGCTCTCTTTAACTCAAGATTGGGGTGATGACAGTCAGACTCCCCTCTGAGGATTGTCATGGCGATGAGATGAGGTTATATTTGCATGGGAATTAGTGTGTTCCCTCACGCATATGTGGAAGGCGTTAAATAAGTGGTACCTCTTACCCAGGAAGGTACAGTACTAGATGAATCTTGTTCTGTAGATGAGTAACTGAGTTGGACAGGCAGCCAGTGCTAGGACCTAGGAGGAACTGTCACACGCCATAAGCCGTTAGGAAGTACATGGAGCCAAGGCAACTGGGTTTAGCCTCCTGCGTGCCCCCAGCTTGGCATTATAGAGCGAAGATGGCTAAAGCAGCGTGGCCATCTCCCATCACCCTTCAGGAGCTGCCTTATGAGGTGAGGATGCTGCTGCTTTGGTTTTGAGCAAGCCCAGGCCATGGAAGTCTAACAGTGAGGAGGCATAGAGTGAGAGGAGCCATGAGAGGCACACCGCACCACGAAGAGAGCTTTGTGGGTCCGGGAACGGGAAGAACCCTGAAGCAGTGCATGCTGGGAAGTATACCTTCTGTATCCGCATCATCTGAGCAAATTGGAGAATTCGGTACTTAGGAAGGAGGAAGCTGGAGCCATGGCAGAGCAGAGGAGTCCTTCTAGAAGGAGAGAGGGCCTTGCGTGTCAGCCTGCTCTCCAGCTGCAGATCTGAGAACTGCTACCATGGCAGTGTGACCATAACTACCATGACAATGGGAGGGTCAAGGACAGTTCACTCATGTGTCTCTCACAAACAGTAAGTCTGGATTCGTCTGTAGTTCACTTGATTTTTTAAAAGTGTGGATAAGGAAGAGCAACTTGAAAATTTTTTTAATTAAAAAACCCCAAACCATGTATCTATGAAAATTGCACAGAATTTAGGAGACTCTGAGGAAAAGCAGACCTCTGAAAATGACCTACTACCAAATCTAGAAGAAAATCCTGTTGGAGAGCCACACTCGAGTATAAGAAAATATGACTTAACCTTAGTCTCCTCAGGCTGTCCCAACAAAATACCAGACTGGATGGCTTCGGCAGATTTATTTTCTCACGGCTCTGGAAGCTGGAAGTCCACAAGATCAGAGTGCCAGCCTGGTTGGCTTCTGGGGAGAACCCTCTTCCTGGCTCGCAGACGGCCACCTGCTCTCTGTGCCCTCACACGATGGCACATAAGTGGAAGCACGCTCCCTGGCATCTCTTGTTATAAGGGCACTAATCCAGTTGAGAGGGCCCCACCTTCACGATCTCCTCTCAACCCAATGACCTCCCACAGGCCCCGTCTCCAAACACCATCATCTGGTGGGGGTGGGGGCATCATCAATTGAACTGGGGGAGGTGGGGGGACACAGTCCAGCCCACAGCATGACCCCTGGGAAAGAGGATCCGGAAGTTGTGTGATCACAGAGCAGCAGGGTAAAACGAGAGAAAGGAGTCGCATGAAGGACTGCAGAGGAACAGAGGAGAGAAGCGCAGAATTAGAACCTACCTTATAGATAGTAAAGAGGAAAAGAGCAGGCTTGATCTGCAGAAGTGGAATTCGTTATGGGGAGGAGAAACCTGAATGGATCAGGATACCCAGGAGAAAGGAAAGCAAGCTAAATACGGAGCGTGGAGAGCCGGTTCCAGATCATTAGTGGTGGTGTACCGGTGGGACAGGAGCAGGAAAAAGGAAAAAAGATACAGGCATCCAGGCATAAGAAAAGCCAGGTATTAAAAGATGAATCCAGTGGAGACTTGCCTGAGACTTCTGGACAGTACTAAATGCCAGAAGACAATAGAATATGTTTTGCAGGGGAAAGGTGGTACTCTAGGCGTTTTGTATCTAAACAGATTATGATTTATGAGTAAAGCAGAAAATGAGGGCTCGAAAACATGCTCTCTTTCCTATGTACCCATCTTCAGAACATTTAAAAACCACATTCCAGTCAACTAAGCCATAGAACACATTGAAGAGTCCATTGTGAGGAGTGAAGTCACAGCTCAGGAAGACTGACGGTAAATGGTCAAAGCAGATAAGCTAGCAGTTAAGTTTAAAATATTGGAATCTGATTATAAAATTGAATGCAAAAGACAAAGATCATTGTAAAATATTACAAATGAGTTTTAAAAACATGAGAAGGAAGGACTAGGCACAGGGATTGAGTAGAAGGAGGTTAAGCCAGCCCTTTGCATGATGTGGGCCTGAGACCAGTGGCAGCAACATCTCCTGGAAGCTTGTTAGAAATGTAAACTCTCGGGGCGCCCAGGTGACTCAATTGGTTGTGGCCGACTTCAGCTCTGATCATGATCTTGCAGTTCGTGGGTTCAAGCCCCGCGTTGGGCTCTGTGCTGAGTGCTCAGAGCCTGGAGCCTGCTTCAGA